>VXBI01006779.1:52735-108031 GCA_013397375.1 Toxostoma redivivum | reverse complement strand
TTTTTTTTTTTTTTTTTTTTTGTATGCCCCAAACATTAGAAAAGCATTTCCAAGCATTGACTTTGCTGTGCAAATTAAGCTGTAGAGGGGACAGAAAGTGTTGCCTGGGGACTTCTACCCTCTCAAAGTATTACTTATGCAAACAAAATCCAGGCAGATCCTGCCAGCCTGACTTCAGCTTGACTTTTGGCTTTTAATTCTTGAATTTCATAGCTCTATTTCTCCTTGTGCCTCCCTGGCAGAGGAATATTTCTCCTTGCACTGAGGTCGACCTGCTCGTCTTGCCAGCATAGCTCCAGGTAAGAGAAGGGCTTTAAGTGTCTCTCTGAACCTCACACAGTATCAGAGCCAAGCTGACCTGTGGCTGCAAAACTTGCTGAAGGATCAGAGCAAATTCTGGAGAATCAAGTCATTTAAAGAAATAATTTTTTTAATTGAACTCTGCCCAGCTGCCTGTCAGTTCATCTCACAGCTGCTTTTGTGGAAGTTTCTGTCATTGTTACTTCTCTTTGCCACCTGGTGAAATATGACTTCCTTTGATGACATGATCATTACTGAGGAAGAAGGAGTCCACCTAATTTTTCTAACCTATTTCACATCCTTGTCACCAGTGTGGCTTTGCTGATGTTTAGCAATTTCTTGTATGAATGCACCCTTCTACCCAAATCACTCTCCAGACTTTTTTCCTCGGGCATTCAGACCTGGGTTCAGGGCTGGGTAGGTAACTTTTTCTGTTTTGCTATAAAATCATGTACTGCACTAAAAATGAACTTGTTTTGCTTTCAACATCTGTACACAGGGGCTTTGTAAACAAAAGAGAAAAATTGTAGCCTGAGCTTAGGAAAAGAGAAGGCTGTGGAGTGACCTAATTGTGGCCTTCCAGTACCTTAGGGAAGGAAAATGGAGAGGCTATACAAGAGCATGGAGTGACTGAATAAGGGAGAATGGCTTCAAACTGACAGAGAACATGTAGAGATTCGCATTAGGAAAAAAATTGTTCCCTGTGAGGG
Organism: Toxostoma redivivum; assembly: GCA_013397375.1. NCBI lineage: Eukaryota > Metazoa > Chordata > Aves > Passeriformes > Mimidae > Toxostoma > Toxostoma redivivum. The sequence goes on along the minus strand of VXBI01006779.1, from coordinate 107,021 downwards.
TGGTGAGGCCCTGGCACAGGGTGCCCAGAGAAGCTGTGGCTGCCCCTGGATCCCTGGAAGTGTTCATGGCCAGGTTGGACAGGGCCTGGAGCAGCCTGGGACAGTGGAAGGGGTCCCTGCCCACGGCAGGGGTGGGAACACAACCTTTAAGTTCCTTTCCACCCCAAACCATTCTATGATTCTGATTCAGCAGAGTTTCCTGAGGAAGCAGCTACCAATTCTAGCAAAGACACCACAGGATCACCCCTTTGCTTTGGCATAAGGCTTTGGAAGGATATTCACAGGCTAGGCAAGACAAGAAGCAGAGCAGGGAAGTCTCTAGAAGCAAAAATGAAAAGATGCTGCATGCAAAAGCAGATACTGTTTTCTTTAACATTAAAAATCCCAACTTATTTTTTAACAGTGAAACAGTTGGAAATATTTTCCCTTGGAGTCAGAACAGTTTGTCTGTGATTTATGAGAACGTTTAGAAAGATAGCTATTGTCCAGAGAGTTCCCCTCTCAGTAAACATCTTTCCACTAAATCAACCAAAGATTTATTTCCCACAAGCTGGGCTTTTTTTTTTTTTTCCACATTTCTTCAGTACCTGCAGCTCCCCAAACACCCTGTATGAGACTCATGGAAAAAAAATATGTCAGGCACTGAATGCAGCCCCAATTATCACTGAAAGGCACTGAATGAGCTCCCTCTCTAACACAGGATAAAAGAAAGAAACTTCCCTAGCCATTTTTGGGTGGATTTTTTTTCTTTTTCTCCTGTTTCCTTTGGTTGTTTTCTTACAGTTTATTTAGAGCATTCCCAGGGCTGCTCTACATTATAGAGGCTCTGGAGTTGGGTCCTTTACATGATTATGGGAGCCTTTTCCCTTAGGTTGGGTGCAACAACCTGTGGGCCATAATAGAAGGAAAAGAAAATCCCCCCCCCCAAGTGAGTCTCTCACTCTAACTGGGTTAATTCTGTTTTTGTCATCTCTGGTCCAAGATGCTTGAACTGAGAATTTGTGTGGGTAGATCTGGCCAAGGGGAGGAAGGAAATGAGCACAGCTTGAGGTGTGAGATGTGGCTGGGAGGTGTCAGGGTGGGCACAGGGCTGGGAGCTGGTGCCTCTGCAGATCTGCTGGGGTCAGCAGGAAACAAAGGACCCCAGGCAAGCCCACAAAGTGATTCTGACAGTTTCCTGGCCACAGGAGTGTGAATAAACCCTGCCTCCAAGCCTCACATTCACCATCAGACCTGCAGTGACATCAGAGAGGAAACAGCAGGATGGAAACTGGGATTCTCCAGGCTGAGGTCGGGCTGTGCCCAGGCAGCTGCAGGGCAGGGATGGAGCTCAGCAGCCTCTTGTTCTTCCTCCCTGTGGTGATCAGGAGGGACCTTGTCATACCCTCAGAGGCTGCAGAAATGTGCCAGCACCCTCTCCTCACACAGGGATAGGGATGCCAGCATGGGTTTAGGAGCAGCCCAGGCTCAGGAGCAGCCCAGGCTCAGGGTGTCAGTGCTTGAAAAAATAGGAGGATGTGGGCTCTTAAAAGGAAGAATAGCAGGAACGAGCCACATTACAGAGAACCAATAATAAACATTCACACAGGTCACAGCATGCTTTGGAAGAAATGAAATGCCAAGTTTTTGAGTTTGAAATATCACAGAGTGACTCAAAGCCAGTGTAGGGAGTCCCAGGAAATTTTCCACTGGGAACCTCTCTGGTGCTGGCTCTGCATCCCTCAGTGCTGGTCTCCCTAGAAAAGGAAAGGGACTTTCTGGGTGCAAGGGACCAGTGTGAAGGGTGTCTGAACACATCCTGTTCTTTGGTGACATACAGCCAAGGAAAAAGCTCTTCCAGCCCATGGCATTTCCAGCATTTAATAAAAAAGCTCACACCAGGAAAGAGCACAAAGTATGCCCAGTGTTTTGTGTGTTTCCTGAAATCCAAGACATTTAATCAGGATCTGTGTGTACTTCTAAAACATAGGAAGGTCACTGGGGAAAAGACAGTAAAGAGAATTTGACTGCCAGGGATTTTTGCTGCGCTGCTTTTTCCTTTGCATTTTACAATTGCCAGGTCCACTGAAATTTTGGAAAACAGCATCAATTATTTGGAGGAGGGCTAAGAAAATAAGGTTAATCTGTGAATTGAGTCCTGAGGCTCCCTGAAAGATGCTGGTGTGGTGTGAGAGGAGCAGGGAGGGCGCTGGGCTGGAGCTGGAGCGTTCCTGGCAGCCAGGGCTGTGCTCCGAGCTGGCTCCACTGCGTGGAGCTGTTGGAAGCACGGCTGGCACAGCCTCTGCCAGGGCTGCAAAAGCAGATTAAACCCCTGGGGAGCAGAGGGCCAGCCCATCTGCAGGTGCTGTGCTTGGGGCTCCCAGCCACAGCAAGTGTAAAGTTTCCATTTAGACTCCTCTGACAATTTTTGTATTTGTTCTTGAAATAAACCCCAGTATTTCCAAAGAGAAACCCTGTGTGCAGCATGACTGTCTGTGTGGTGAGCACTTGTACTGCATGTATGAAGACAAAATGCATTTATTGCCATGAGGAATCAGATTTGGGCTTGTTGCAGTACTAACACAAGGGATTCCAAACCCTTTTATCTCTAAGCTAAAGCAGTTGATATCTCCTGTGTGCATCCAGTTAATGCATCAGTCTCTGATGTTTGAGACAAATACTACAGGGTCTATGAACCAGTACATTCATTATTTTAGAAGGAATTTTGTCTGAGTTAAGGACTGAATTTGACCATACAACACACAGAATGCAAGACCTGTAAAAGGTGCCTTGACACCTTATTTCCCAGTTCTTCCTTCCCAGAGACTGACCCTTCTTCAGCGTGATTCTCTTACCAGCAGCATTCATACACATCACAGCATGTTCTGTGTTTAGGGCTGCCTTTTTCTTTTTTAAAGCTGCCCCAGAACAAACCTGCTGGGGTGTGTGATCATTGCTCTGCTCTGGGCATGTCTGTCCACTTTGCCAGCTCACACACCGACTGGCTCACACTGCAGAGCCTCAGCAGGTGAATCTGCTATGAGAACCAGAGTCAATAAATGTCCTGTGTATCAACTGGTTTGATTTAAAATACTCGTCTGAAATCAGTCCAGCCAAAGGCAGTAAATACTGTTTATTGCTCAGCCAAGCCAACACTTTATTTTGCAATAAGTTGAGTGTAGGAGTGCCTGTAAGTAATGATCCAGTCAATATTGCCACCAACAAAGCTGATCAATGTCCCTTTTTCCATCACCCCTTTCTCCCTCACTTCCTCACTTTTCAGGCACAGCATGCCCCAACAAAATCCCTGTACACTCCAGGATTTTACCTTCCCAACCCATCTTAGACACTTCTGACTTTTAGGGGAGAGGCTGTCTATAGTGAGCCCAGTGGGAAGTGATTTTAAAGGCTGCAGTCAGTCCAGCATCCCCTGCCTCATGAACCTGCTCTAGCAGGGGTTTGGGGCTGAGTGCTTGATAGGAAAAAGGTTGATGCTGTCTCTTAGCACCAACCTCTTGCAGAGCTTTCCCTCTGCTCCCTCCCATGCCATTTGGAAAAATCCTACCCGGTGAAATCAGGCAGAAATAAGATTAACACAAAAGATTCCTTGTGACTGGAATCACCTGGAAAAATAAAAGATGAAAAATACTTAAGTCTACATAAAAGGGGAGTGAGGCTTCACATCTGAGGCACTGTGGGACCCTCAGCTCGAAGTCCAGGCAGTTTAAATAGATGAGGTTTTTGGGTGACATTTTCCAGCAAGATTTTAAGTAAATGCCTTGCTGTAACATTTGAGATCAGGCGTTTCTTGGTTTCCATGATTCTTTTCCTTTTTTAAGCCGCAGACACACACACAAAATATATTAAAACGAGCCCAGATTAGCTAAAAGGTCGGCTGGTTCCGAAACAAACAGTGGGGATTTATGGTGGAGGCTTTGGAGCACCAGAAGGAAGCGGTTCATCCCCGCCTCTGCTTTGGTTGGAAGGGGAATGTGGATTAAAAGCTCGCTGGGAGCAGAAGTGGAGGTGAGAAGAGATGCTTTTGTCATTCGTTTTGTAGAAAGGGAACTCACAAATCCCCCAGGGCGTGTGCTGGCAGCCGGGAGAGAAAAGAGGTGCTGCACAGAGAGGAGGAGGGGTGGGAAAGGGATGGATATCTTGGATGTCTTCCCCGGCAGGCTCAGCCTGTGCCTGCTTGGACACCAGGGCTGGCAGGTCTCAAGCTGGACCAGCTCTGTAAAAGCGAGGTGAGGGCAGAAGGGAGAACCTGCCTGGGCAAAAACTTTCTGGAAAAGGGGAGAGGTTGATCCCTGCACGGGGAATGCAAGGCTGCATCCCAGGAGACAAGCTCTGTGCTCATCACCCTGTCGGTGAGAAACAGAGCTGTCTGCTCCCAAGAATCCTTCATGTGTGGTTGAGGCAGATTTGACAAGGAATTAATAGAATTTATTGAATTAATTAGCTCATAGAAATGTGCTGCTGAGGCCTTTCCTGATGGGAACACTCAGCCCATTTTTGGGGTGGTCTCCACCAACTTCTGGGGTATTACCTTTCCCATGCATTTTTAGGAAAGGAGAGATTTGGCCGGTACAAACTGCACCAGCCTGTTGAAGTGTTGATTGTAGATCAACAGCCACATTATTTCCAGGTACCTGCTACTTCAGTTTGCAATTAGAATTCTTTTTAAACTATATCTATTCCCTGCCAGTACTTGGCATGGAGGGAAAGTGGAAGAGGCAGCACATAGAGCACTTGGGAAGAGCTGGGGCAATTCTCTTGTTGTCATGCCTGAGCATCATCTGTGTGCAGAAACATGAGGCAGCAAAACCCAAACCAGAGCATTTCTGCAGACAGCTATTGATATAAACGTGCACATCCACACTGCAAAATTAGACCAGCAGATGGGTATCTTGTTTGTGGGAAGAGCAACTGCTCTTCACAAGGCCAAAATGAAGTTACAGCACCAGAAGGGACAATAACTCTTTGTTACAGAGAAAGATCCCAAAAAACTCGCTCACTGCATCTGTGGAAGAGCTGTTTTAGTCCATAATTGTGGATCTGTGCTTAAATCATGGGGCTCTGAGCTCCCCTCAGCCTGGGGGTTGAGGGCTGGGGACAGTGGGTACCCAGGGGAAGGTTTGCATCCCAGCTGCAGCTCTCCTTCAGACATTGGTACACCCCACCAACTTCCTTCATGTTCCACTTTCCTTTTCCAGGATAAATTCTCTTGATCCATCCCAAACCTTGTCCAAGGGTCAGGAGCAGTGGAGGAGACCAGCTGGGAACAGCAACTCTGATAAACTTCTCTCAACTAATAGAAATTTCAAAATAAAAGAGCTGAAATGGGAGAAACAATGGTGTTAAGAGATTATTAGTCATTCCCTAAACTAGAGTGGGATGAATGCTGGAAAATATTTCTCTCCAAATTGGTATGAATAGCATGACTAAATAAACCTGATTTGGTTAGTCTTCCATGGTGTTCTTATTGGATGGATGTAAGAGGAGCAAAACTGAGGGGAATATTGACTCTTGGTAGATGGCTGGGGAAAGTTTGCTGCTTGTATTCAAGAGATGATTTGATTGACTGAAGAATTAGACATCTTTCACCAGCTAGGTAAGCAGTCTGGGTGAACAAACAGCCCACTGGCTATTGGAAACGAGGTACTCAGCATCTGCTAATGAACAGGAAAAATTATCGCTGTCTTTGAGTAAACCTGAGTGGGATTTTCCTCCATCTCCTCTCTTCATTTTTAAAGATTTTTATCTCAAAGTGGACAAACAGCTCACGAGAGCTTTACAGGGTGGCTGAAAGCGTAAGCCCATCACAGACCACTCATCCTTGGGGAACCTTTCCCTGTGGAGGATCCATTTGTCACCTTCAGCATCACCACGACATCCCCACAGCCCCTGTCCCTACAATAGGGAAGCTCATGGAGGAACCCACATCCCCAAATATGACGATATTAAGGGAAAAGTCACTGATTGGGACCAAAGCAAAGCAGCTGTGCCATGGCACTGAGGGTGCCCCGGGAAGGTGAGGGCACAGGTAGGTATTTTTTGGTGCATTTTCTCCTTCATTTACATGCACTTACCCTAGCAGCAGCAAGAGCTGAGTGGATATTTGGGAATCAGCAGTACCTGCAGATGTACAGGAGTATCAGAGCACCCCTGATACCTCTCCTCACCCAATGGGGGATGAAGAAGGGGGCCCAGACCCACAAGCAGCACCTTACCAACCCTCAGCTTCCAGCCGTGCCTCTGTGTCTGACCTAGTGAGGGATGGAGGAGAGGTGGGGGGAGTCTCAGTGGGGAATGGCCCTGCAGCCCAGCCCGGGACCTGCTCCCTCTCTCTCTCCCTACACGGGCCTCACCTTGGGGACCGAGCTGGGGCTGCAGAACCCCTCTGGGCCGGGGCGGGGGTGCCCTGCAGTGACCGGCGGGGAGGGTGTGAGTGCCGGTGTGTGTGTGTGTGTGCGTGCCTGTCCCGGTGTGTATCCGTGTCACTGTGTGTGTGTGTATGCGTTTCCCGATGTGTATCCGTGTCCCAGTGTGTATCTGTGTCCCGGTGCGTGTGTCCCGGTATGTGTCCCTGTCCCGGTGTGTGTAACCATGTCCCGCTCTGTGTGCCGTGTCCCGGTGTGTGTATCCACATCCCGGTGTGTGTATCCGTGTCCCGCTGTGTGTGCCGTGTGCGGGGCGCTCCCGCAGCCGGGGCACATCGCGGTGCGTGCGGGGGGAGCCGCCGGGAGGAGGGAGCGGGGCTGCACGGAGCGGGGGGCGCGTCTCCAGCCGCACACGCGCGGCAGCCCCGGGACCGCCGGCTCCTCCCGCCGCATTAAAACGAGCCAAGTTCCCCGCCGGGGACAGCGGCGGCTCCGGGCGGCGCCGGGCGGCGCTGCCCGGCGCCGGGGATGCACCCGAACGCCACGGCCCCGGCCGTGCCGCTGCACCCGCACCCCAGCGCCTATGCCAACGCGTCCAACCGCTCCGACCTGCTCCCCAAAGTGCCCGACGAGGAGGACCTGGACGTCAACACCGACATCTACTCCAAAGTGATGGTGACCGTCATCTACTTGGCTCTTTTCTTGGTGGGCACGGTGGGCAACTCCATCACGGCGTACACGCTGGTGCGGAAGAAGTCGCTGCAGAACCTGCAGAGCACCGTGCACTACCACCTGGCCAGCCTCGCCTTCTCCGACCTCCTCATCTTCCTTCTCTGCATGCCCATCGAGCTCTACAACTTCATCTGGGTCCATCACCCCTGGGCTTTCGGGGGAGCCGTTTGCAAGGGCTATTACTTCCTCCGGGACGCCTGCACCTATGCCACGGCACTCAACATCGCCAGCCTCAGCGTGGAGCGCTACATGGCCATCTGCCACCCCTTCAAAGCCAAGAGCATCATGTCCCGCAGCCGCACCAAGAAGTTCATCAGCTGCATCTGGATCGCCTCCTTCCTGCTCGCCATCCCCATGATCTTCACCATGGGGCAGATCTACGCCAAGGACCAGGATCCCGACTCGCTCATCTGCACCGCCATTGTGGACACCTCCACGCTGAAGACGGTGATCCAGGTGAGGGATGCTCGGCAGCCGCCTCCTTCCCCGCCTGGTCAAACTTTGCGGAGCCGGGCGGGGCAGGAGCGGGAGGCTGGAGCGGGGACCGGCTCAGGAATGGGGATGTCCCTCCCGGGCAGCCCTGACGGGACGCGGGGTGCGCTCAGGAGGGATTTGTGAGGGTCTCGGCTCCGCTTGCTGCTCCCGTCCCCGCACCCGCTCCTGCCCCACCACGCTGAGCAGAGACCTTGCACCGGGGTAAGTCCTGCTCCGTGGTTAATCCTGCCCCGGGCCCGTGCAACCCTCCCCGGAGCTCCTTTCCGTGCCCGGGGCTTCCCTTGTCCCAGTCCGGAGCTCCTGGTGCCGCACAGCCCGGGACAGCCGGACGCGCTCCGCAGTGTCGCGCCGGGGACTCTCGGATCCCCCCCATAGATCATGGCCAGAAATCCCCAAATTTCCACCCTTTCTCTGCATTTTCTGCATCTCCTTCCCTTCTGCTGGAAAGCGGCCAGCAAGTTCAGGGGAAATAAAACCATCTCTCCTCCTCTCCCAGTTCCCTGTGTTGATCCAGAGCCCTTTCCTTCAGTATAGTGACAGCTCCTAATTTCAGAAAGTTTTGGACACAGGGTGTAGCATAGGCTTCTGAAAAGGAGCTGCATCGTGGAAGGCAGAGGCTGCTATTTTTGCTGTTTTGGGGAAATCCGAAGCTGGTTTTAGCAGCCCCTCCTGACTTCAGCACGGCTTTGCTGCTCTCCACACGGTGCTAAATCCAACACGCCCATGCGTGGAAAAGATTTCAGCATCAACACTTGCTGTGCTCCAGCGCTCTGGCGGGTTGAGGCATTTGTTTACTGGAGCATTGAGCTTGAAAAATGTAAGAGACACGGAAGGAGGGACAGAAGAGAGCAAGACACCAATCTCCATAGCCCCTTGGCTGCCAGGCTTGTATGTGATAGCTGCTCAATTTTTTATTTGAAACATGAATTTCAGGTGGGGTTAATCAGCGGGCAGTTGGAATTTAAAGCTGCATATGTACTGAAGTCGTTGGGATGTTCCCACACTTGAAGGGAGGAAACTTAAATGGAAATTACTCAGAACCATTCCTTCTCACTAAAAGCAGGTGAGCATATGTGCATTTAGATTTAAGATCAGAGTCAGTAAATGTTTAGACATAACTCTCTCAGTTTCCCCTCTGAGCTGTTCCAGTGAACCAAAATCAAGCCCTGATAGAAGCCCTGGTTTCCCTCTGCATTTTGTCATGATCTCTAACTTTCATCTGAGGTGGTGAGGGATGCATTTCTCCTGTAGATGCCTGGAAGGTTTTGTCAGCGGCAGCCCAGTGTACTTAACCCAAATTCTCTGCTCTCTGAGGAGATGTGAGCCATCTGATTTGAGAACAATGGGACTGAAATGCATTATTTCCACTCATCTTCCTTCCAGGATTAAACTGATACTCATTGTTACCATGGTAGGGCTAAAACCAGAGGATTATTTCCTACCCATATCTTTGGAGATTACACTTTAAACAATTCTCAGTGTACCTTACAGTCTTGAAAATTTTCAGGCTATACCTTATCCCATTAACCAAGTCAGGAGTAGGAAGACATGAATGTATTATGTGTACGTGAAGTTCTCCTGTGGGCTTTTCCTCATATATATATATTTAATGAACTAGTGGATTAATATAAAAGTTAAAAGAAAGAGGCAGTAGTTGGGGGAGAAGGAAGAACCAAACCCCAAACTGCATCAAGCTGTTCCTTCTTGGGGGGTCTGGCTGCAAAAGTGGCTTTGCCAAGACAGGAAGGTTGTTTCATGGTTTTACTCCAATCCTCTGAGCACAGGGAAGCATCACACAACATGAGGCAGGGCCCTGGGCTGGGGAGGGCTCTGGAGTGAATAAGCACAGCAGCTGCAAGTCAGGTTTGAAGTGCGTTAATGGAAACCATCGCACAGCGTGTGAGCCGGAGCTCTCACGGTGTAAGCTGTGCAGAGGTTTAAAAAAAGACAAATGATGGAAGATCCGGGAGAGAAAGGGCAGTGCTGATGTGCAGTGTGACGTGCAGAGGTCTTGCTGGGGGGCAATCTGGAGCCCTGGTCTTTTGTGGTGGGTTCAAGCTGCTTTAGAGCATCTCTGCATCTCTTTGCATTCATTTTCTGTCTTTAAATTAAGGAGAGCAAGGAGGCACTTGCTCGAGCTGGCAAATCCCTTGTAATAAATCACTCAACATATTTCACTCCTATTCCTGTTTGGCAAACTGTCTAAAGCAAACTGGCAATTTTTTTTTTTTAAGAAACCATTAGTTCTCCAAGTGGTTTTATTTGTTGACTGATTGAAAGAAGTTCAAGTTTTCTCCCAGAACAGGGTATTGTACCCATTTATACCCTCAGAGACCAATGTGAACTATGGTTTTGCTGGGATCATTACAGGAGAATGATCCTCTCTGAACTGGAACATGCTTCCTGGAAAAAGTGTTTCACAGAATCACAGAATATTCTGAGTTGTAAGGGCCTATTTGATTGTAGTAATTTAACATCTCTGATGTTGAAAAAGTTCCTCTGTATTTTCTTTGAGTATTCAAATTTTAATGGACATTCCTGAGTGAAATTAGACTGAATGTGAACAACCAGGATTCCTTGTAATAATAATAAAAAAGTAATCATTCAAGCAATACTCAGGAAATTTGGTTCTTGCACGTATTAACTTGCACCACTTAAGCTCCACAACAACTGTAAGAGGTAATTACTGATATTCTTCTAGCAATTACAAATTGTTCAGGGCAGCACATAATCAGGAAGAGCAGTAGGTGAGATGTTCTGCAGGGTGACACTGTGTGTCCCCACAAACCAGACACATCTCACCTCTTGCCATCAAGGCATAAGTGCTGTGTGGCCTCTAATGTGGAATTCTTAGAACTGTTTCCAGCTTTGCTCATCACTGTCCTTGCAGCTGCTTCACTCAGCCTGTGGATCTGGTTTATTACATATTCTCCATTGCCAAGTTTTCATGTTCTTCTGCTGGTCAGGGACGTCTGCTTTGGATCTTGGCATCCATGTAGGATCTGGTACCAGGAGTAAGTCCATTATAGCCATATTATTTAGGTCTAGTAAACACTTCAGCTGGCAGACATCCTCTGAAAAGTGCTGTTGCCAGTTTTAAGTTATTTTTCTACTTAATGCCTCTTAAAGCCATACAAGTAAATTCATGTTTTCATGGCACTTCAGCTGGAGGAGGTTTTAAAGCTCCTTGTTGTGGCAGCAATAGATATGAGAGTTCTGGGGCAGGATGAGAGGTTTTCCCTGTTCACTTGTGAGTTTGTGCCTGTGGGGTTGGCTCTGGAATCAGCTTTCTCAAAAAGGATCCCTCTGAGTGTCCTAATCTACCACGTGCAGCCCTGTGTGCCATTCACATTGCACAGTCTCAGCCCCGATTTTCAAAACGCTCTGAATTTTACTGGCCATATGCAAATTGATTTTCCTGCTTATTACTTTCTTACCTTCATACCTGTTTTCTGGAGAGGTTCACAGCAGAACCTGGGGAAAGAGGAGAAGCTGAAGGAAATACCAACAATCCTGGTGCACCATCAATCCCCACACACAGAGCTGGCATCTCCTCAAACTAAAATCCCAGGATTTCATCTGAGCCTGGACTGGGTACCCCAAGATTCACAGGGGAAGATGTTTTCCCACTGGTGTGGCAGAGGCAGTGCCTGGATGGCTCTGCTGCAAAATGTCCCCCAAGTTACAGCAAGTGCCTGGGTAGAGTGTCTGACACATGCTAATGTTTTATTTGCACGGACAGCTGGTGTGATCCCATTTATTAAAACACATGGCAGCAGGCCCTGCTCCTCCAGAAACTGCCACAGCTTCAGCAGCTCTGAGTTGCTCATTTGTTAGGGCAGCACTTGGGGAACTTCTCTGGACCTCCTCACCCTTTTGAAAGGTTCCTGTTCTGCTCTGGCTCTGCTGTGCCTCAGCCCACCCCACGTGGCTGCAGCTCACCCATCCCTCCAGAGCCCTTGTTTATTATGTTTTATGAAGCCTGCTCACAGTTTGGATGATTTGTAGAGTAAATAACTCTGCACATGAAACAACTGCTTGCCCAAGTGCTTGCTCCTCAGCTTTGTTTCTGCCTACATTTCTCCATGCAATGCCTTTGAAGGGACCTGCCAGAGAGCCTCAGGTGTGAAGGGGATGGAAAGCAAGGACCAGGAGCCTTGACATCCATTACCATGTTCTCTATACATTCTTCCAAAGCCATCTATTCAATTTCTATAAATCTGAGAGCCTCACAGAGTTATTAATTCCATGTATGATGCTGCAAACCCTCCCTTACACTTTCTCTGGTGGGGAGCACCTTGGCAGGGTGGTGGGATGTGCTCACTGCTCTGGTGCTGTGGAAGACAGGGCTCTGCCCACCATCAGATCTGTGATTCCAAGTAAATAAACATGACAAGTATTTCTCCATATTTCGTGAAAATAGCAAGCTATAAAACCAAGTGGCTGAATTCTCTCCAGGTTTGCTGGCAAATCCTATCCAAGATTAGTCAATGGTTCAGGAATCCTGTGTTTATACTGGTATTGACTACAGAAGTTGAAGTTGATTTCTCTTCCTTAAGTCACAGCCAAACTACTACTGAGGCTTTTAATAACCGTGCTGTTCTAAATCACTCACTACACCAGAGAAGTCCTGGGTGCCACTCACCTCTCTGATGGCACCACGAATGGCACCTTTGTGGCAGGACTGTGTCCCATCAGGTCACAGTGCTGCTACACCCTCAGGTAGACAAGAAATTAAAGATATTGATGTGTAAATGTGTCTGGATCCATCCCCACAGTGGTGCAGAGGGACCCCCGCCCCAGCAGCAATGCCCATCTGTTGTGGTGGGAGCATCCCTAAAAAGCTGCCTTTTTTCATGGACTATTCAGGGAACCAGGGCTTTAACTCAGCATATGCACGACAGCCCAGCCTGCCTAATCCCAGCCCGTTTACACTCTGCTCTGTCTCGCAGCTAGATCTAATTTAAATAAGCTCTTGTGTTCACTGCTTTACATAACCACTTGGCCTGCTGTGTTTTGCCAGTTCTTACATAATTTCTTCTCTTTTTCCCCCCCAATTGATTTTAATTCACTTGATTTATTTTTCCCTCCCCCCTCCCAAGATGTCAGCTGGAGAGATAATAAAAAAATGAGGAAATGTGGCTGACTGATTTAGCTCTTAGGTTTTCCTCTTACCAGCAGTTTGTAAAGGCAGAAGAGATGAAGGTAATCTCATAGTTGCTTTTCCCAGAGAAAAAAAAAATCCTTCATCTGCCTTTAATCTTTCAGATCATTTAAAACAGCTATTTAATTGTCATCTCCCTGCTTCCCCCCTCCTTTCCCTTAAAGACTTTCACTCTCGTCTCTGTGCAGCATCTGCTGGAGACTCACAGATGGCACTTTGGGCTTCCTGACGTTTGGAAACGCTTCTGTGTCCTGCCCGAGGCAGGCAGGATGGGCAGCATCTCCCTGTGGGACACAGGGGTGCCTGGGTGGGGGACAGAGGGGAATTTGGGATTCCATGGTGTTCCCCTGCTGAGGGCCATGGGACAGTGACACAGAAGAGGTGACCAGAGGGGCTGGGGAATGTGGTGGGGTCCTGGGCTGACAAGGTGGGAAGTCTGAGCCTTAAATGCCAAACCCATCAGTCCCAGTGCTGACACCCCTCACATTAAGCAGATAAATCTGGGTTTTTCCATTCCCAGTCTGTCTGGTTGCTCTCTGCCCTCCAGGACAGCCACTCTCACCATGTGAAGCTGGAGATGCCTCCAATGCTCAGCTCACTCATCATGCTCCAGTAACATCTCCCTCATGTCTTGCTTCCCATGGATACCATTTCTCGTATCCAATTTGCAGAGTTTCTTAGGTGTGGGATTAAAAAAACCCCAAACATATAATGATGATAAATCAGTTGAGCTGATGAGTTATTCGGGGGAAAAAAGCGCTCGGGTTTAGAAAAGGTGGTGATGATGGAGTACTAACCCTGAGTGGGGAGCAAATTTCTGAGCTGACAGTTCATCCCAATATTTTTCTGCATTCACTTGTTTTCTATGTATGGGAGGAAAATACTAGTGAGACAGATTTGTATCCCATTATTCAGGTGCTTTGTCTGTGGAGGTCCATCCTCCTCCTGCCTCCCTGGGGTACCAGAAACTCATCATCACCCCTGCTCCTGCAGGACAGAGGATGCTGTGGCACAGGGCTGTGCTGTGTGACTCTCATCCTTGGTCTTTGGAGAGGATGCATCTGCTGGGCTGGAGGAGCTGCTCACCTGCAGGTGGTTTCAGCATGTGAGATTTGCTCCTCATCTCCTGTGGTTTTTCACTTCAGTAATTCTCAGTGCAGAGTGCACTGCTGGGCACGGCTCCATGGGGGCTTTTCCTCTCCCAGGGAAAGAAAGATAGAATGGACAGGGCCTTTGTAGCTGAACCTTTTCCTTTGAGGAAAAGTTCAGTGAGGTTTCTTTGAAGCTTTTGTGTTCTCATGGGCTAGGGGCAATTGTCAGCTGAAGACAGGAATCAAAGAGATGAGATTTTCCTAGTAGGAATGGGGGGGAAAAAAACTAACAAGGAAAACATGTAAACTTTCATAAAGCCTAGTATTTGAAAGAGGAGAAAAAGCATCTATTTTATGCAAAATGCTCATGCAAAAGCTGGGAGTACCTCTGAACTGAAGAGTCATGGACAGAGCAGAAAGCATATTCAGAATCACTGACTCAGGGAGGCCTGGGAGGGGCAGCTGTGCCAGGGGCTGTGCCCTGGGCTGGGTGGCACTGCCCATGGCTGTGCTGTCACCTGCAGGGGAGCAGCCCCTTGCTGCCTGTTCATCCATGGATGTCTCTGCTCCTCCTCCTCCTCCTGGGCAGCTCAGCCCTGCTGCTGGTCCCCTCCTGCCTGGCTCAGCCTGAAGTGCTCCCTGCTGCCTTGCTCTGCTCTCAGGGCTTTGTGAGGTGTCAGGCAGGCAGAGGAAGAGCAATCTCACCCCTTCACCATCCCATTTTCTTCCTCCTTTAGCCTTGAATTGAGGGGTTTGTCCCCTTAGCAGCTTCACCCAGACCTGGGAGCAGGGACCTGCTGCAGATCTGCCACGAGCACTTGGATGCAGGATGACATCTGGCTCAGCAGACCCCTACTTTTGATCAGGGCTTCAAGGAGCTAATTAATACAGTCATTGCAATGCCACATCCTATTAATTTTAACTTAATCAAGAACAAAGGATGTCTGCACTGCTGAACCGAGCAAATATGATCTTAATATGTGGCAGGACTTTCGTAGCACCTTGTTCCCTTGGAGAATTTGTTTAATAAGTCCATAACTATTTGAGTATGTTCAATAAGAAATTAACCCACTTTCCCCTCCTATTCAATGATTCTTTCAAAATCATCTGATAAAAATGCAGCTCACACAGCTGCTGGGAAAGTTTAACTCATTACTCGCATCACTATTGATTCCCCCTGCAAAGACCTTACATTTTATCCCCACAGGGATAATTTATACATTTTAATATACTCATTTAACTCAAAAAAAGGAACTCAATCCTTTGAGTTTCCCATGTTTCATTTTTATTGCTGTCAGTCATGGACTTGTGTCACTGTCATACTTGTTCCTTAAATCCAAGTGTGTCAAGTTTGATAAAGCACTGTAGGCAGAAGAAGGATAGATTTAGACTAATAAAGAGATTATTTGACCTCAAGGTACAATCATGGGGAGCTGTGTATGCCCCAAATACTTAATAGACTTCACTTACTAACCCAAGGAGCAAACTCCGCTCCAGGCTTGTCTCCCTCACAGCTTGCAGGTGTTTCCTGGCCAATGCAGGATGGAAAATCCCTTGAAAGGGAAGCAAGAAAAGGCAGGAATTTGATCAGTAAGTATCTCAGAGTGCAGCAGTCCAGAGGAGCCAGGCACTTGGCCAGCCTTGCACCCTGAACACAGCCTGGAGATCAAACCATGCCAGGAAACAAAGCCTGTAGTACCTGAGGCCGCATGAGAGGAGCTGCAGCAGAGAGAAACACGGAGGAAAAGCAGCAATAAAGTGGCCAAGAAGTTCACTTCTCCTTCGAGATAAGTCCTTTTTTTCTCCCTTGAAAGTCTAATTGAATTTTCTTTGCCCCCATCCTCAGCAGCCCAAGGGGAGGCTCCAGCACAGCCTCCTGCCTGCTCAGCCTTTATGGAGAAAATCCATAAGCAGTGTGGGGATGGGCAGAAGCAAGCAAAAGTGTCCATAATACCTCCAGCACTCATAGAGCTTGGGCTGACACCATTAACCTCACAAAACAGGTCAATTTTCTCCCAAAAAAGGGTTTCTCACGGCACCCATGATGGAACTTTCCAGCACTTTCCCCTTCAGCAAGTCATGTAGATGAACAGAGCTGCACAGTCCAGTGTTAGCAGCTCTCACACTGGGGCTGCAGTCAACAGGGGGACAGTGTTAGACTTAAGTATGGCCTTTAATTTATTTATAACTGCATATTCACCACTCAGTATCATATTTAATGCAAATAACATTCAAGTGAAATCCCCACTGAGAGGCACATTATGAAGATTAACAGCCTGGCTTTTCTATTACCCTGGTTTATACACTGTAGATTTCTGCCCTGTGCTTTGTAGGCAAGTGCTGGCAATATTTGAATCCAGAAATCTATATCTAAGCCTGCTGTCTTGCAAAAATCAGTGTCCAAGAGCCTGCTTGTGATTCCACAGGCAAAGAAAAGGGCTGGAGGCATGAAAACCTCTGGGAAATGCTGGAATCCAGGTAGGTGAGAACCTAAAAGGGTTTTTTTAATGCTAGGTCACGCAATAGGGCATTGGAGAGGGGTTTATTTCTTTTAATCATATAACCCACTTTTCTTTTAAACAGGCTGTCAGGAAAATTAATCTCTCCAAGTTTAAGATGATACTGAACATGTTCTCATGCCCTGCAATTATCTGGGGCTGGTTTATTCCTTTGGATCTTCATGAGGTGAATTTGTCAGGTGTAATGCCATGGGCCCAGCACCTCATTATGGAATTTGCTAGTAGGTTTGAGTGGGTTTGTGTCTGTTTTTGGTCCTTCTCTGTTCCTCCCTCTGTTCACCTTTCATGGAGGAGAAATGTGGCCAACACCACACTATAAAACATGGCCAAAGTTGTTTGTGGCCCCACCAGAGTGATGCCTCTTGCTCCCTGTGCCATCATACAGATACTGGCTCTGTCCCTGCTGCTTGCTGGGAGCTTGTCTCTTGTGGCAAAGGGGAAGGGAAACCTCTGCCCTCCATTCCCCAGGAGGGAGTCAAACAATGATGAAACTCCCAGGGGCAGCTGTTGCTGGAGAGCAGCGCTGGAGTATCAGGAGCCCAGCTTTAACAGGAGAGAGGTCAGTGCAATGCCAGCATGGCCAGAAACTCTGCCTGATCTGATGGTTTTCCAAGAGCACCCTGGAGCCAAGGAAATACCATTTATTCTTTAGTATCTAGCAAGAAAGGGAGTTTGTTGGAAGACAGAGCACTGGCAGCTGCAATAGCCATTTTTCTGAGTCAAAAGAAACAGCAGAAGCCTATTAGACCTTGTGTCACTGCTGAATACTCTGCTTGGGAGCAGTAAAAAGCTCAGGGAATTTCCAGCTGAGCTCCATTATGGGTGCATTTTCCCTCAGTTCATCACAAGTCAAAGTGTGGGGGTGTCACCAGCAGTGTGTCCCAGGGCAGTGCTTCCAATGAGAACAAAACCACAATTACCCAAAGAAAAAGGCTTTTCCAAGGGGCCAGGGCAGAGAGGGGATAATAACAGCCAAGCTCAGCTCCCAGCCACAAACCCTCCCTGCTCCTCCCACATCCCATCAGGTCACACTGGTGCTTCCTATATTGTCTTTTTCCAACAAGATTTCACCTTGGTGCGATCCCTTGCCAAGCTGCTCTTCCAATTCCCCCTCTGGAGGCTGGCATGAGGGGCAGGCTGGCAGCTCAAGGAGATGCTTGGAAGGAAGAGGAGTGTTTCAGGATAAAAACAGGAATGGGGTTTTAGTACAGAGCTGTGCCTGAGGGAGCTGCTCTGCTTTTTAATAAGAAAGGACAGGCCTCTTGCTCACCAGTGATATTAATGTTAGGGGTCCTGCAGGAAAAGAGAAAGAAGATGAAGCATGGCAGGAGCCATTTATTTTTGAGAATGAGATGCCAGCTGCATTATTGTATTGCCTTGCAGTTCTGTCTCTTCCCAGCAAATGAGTCTCCCACCCCTGTCCCTCCCTGCCTAGCCTGAGCTCCTCTAAAAGGGGCTGGAGATGTGATCTGCAGGAATGGCTTTATCAGAGGGAGATGAGGCAGAAGGTCTTTCCCTTTTATGATTGCTTTTATCTCCCCTCTTCCCCCTGTTATCAATGGAAAGACTGTTACAAATATAGTGAACAGCCAGAAATAAAGCTTGCTGGTGTCTTCATTACTTTAAAAAGAGTGTTTTCGGGAAAGGGAAAATAGCTGGTCGTGCCCTAGAGGTTTTCTCATATCATGTAGTGCTGGGATAAACTTCATCCCTTAAATATTGCCCAGGCGAAAGTAGCTTCTAAGGGCCCTGAGGAACTGCGCCCCTCATTGCAAGGTTATGTCTCTGTGCTCTTGCATAAACCAAGTTCAAATAATGTTTCTGTTTTCTTCTCCAAAGGTTGGTGTATTTTCCCCCATGAAATAATGGAAAAATTTGTTAAACTCATCAACTATTTAGGGACAAGATGCAATTTACTCAGTTTCAATTAAAATAAAACACCCAAAGCAATAAAAAATCCACTGGCAGCCTGTAAGAAGTAGAAGCAGAGAGGCAAGGGCAGAAACAGGGCAAGAAATGACAGTTTTATAAACCTCCTGCTGGGTAGGGATAGAAGAGGTCTTTGTGCCTGCAAAACAAAACTGTTTTTTCTGTAAAGCAACTATTGACTGGAGCTCTACAACTGCAGCTGGAGCTGTGCACAGCAGCCACACGCCTGCAAACAGACTGACTTCCTCCCCACTGAATTCAGAGGAGACAGGCAATGCTTTCCCTTGCTCTAAATCAGAGCTGCACTCTTAAATTTAAGCAAAAACCCTAAAACGTTCCAGGAGAAGGAGTTAGTTCAGGTGATTTGCAAGACTTCCTTTTTCCCCCCAGTTGCACAGGGCTGCAGCAGCGTGGCTGTGCCAGGTGCCTTTTGCTGGGGCTGATTTTCCCTGTGGATCTGCAGTAACACCTTTCCTGAGCAGCACAGAGGAGCTTGCTTGAAAGGCCACATGTATTGATCAGGCTGCAGAGATTATCTTGACTTATGACCTGTGGCTACTGTGGAGACAAGATTGAAGCAGAGCTGAAAATCTTCTGGGCATAAATTCCATTCCAGTATTGGGCTTCTTTCCTTTTTGAGAGGCTGCTCCACACCTCAGTTCCTTACCTTTTGAGGGTCAGCCTCTTCTCCCAGGCAATGAGTGATAGGATGAGGTGAAGCAGCCTCAGATTGCACCAGGGGAGGGTCAGCTTGGATGTTAGGAAAAATTTCCACACTGAGTGGCTAAGCAAAGATGATCCTATGAAAACCTTAATAGTTAGCACATTTCCCTCTATTTCTGTCCTACAAATTCCACACATTTCCAAGCACACTTGGAAAACCTGCTCGTGCTCCGTGGAGCCATCACCTCGACCGAGCCGCTCCTCCTCTCCAGATCCAGCATCCTCAGGAGCAGTGCTGCTCTCCTGCCAAGGCCCAGCCTGTGGGTCAGCATCTCAGGTCAGCATCTCAGCACCAGGGAAACAACTCAGGTGGAGACAGAGTCCTTCTGCCTGGCTGCCTTCACTTATAAACAGACAGCAGTCCCAAACAGGGGGCTGGTGTTGAGCTGGGGTGAAGCTGGTTTCCTTCCTCAGAGCTGATCCCAATGCTTGGGAATCACCCAGGAATGGGTTTGGCAATCAAAGACCTCTTCACCATGGTGAATCATAGAATCACAGGATAGTTTTAGGTTAGAAGGGACCTAAAGACCACCTTGTTCCAACCCCTTGCTGTGGACAGGGACAACTTCCACTCGACCAAGTTGCTCCTGATCCTGTCCAAACTGGTCTTGGACACTGCTGTGCCCAGCAGCCCAAGAGGCTGATGGGGAGAAAATCCCTCAACCCTTTCTGGGAATAAACCTGATGAAAGCTATTACCAGCAAACATCAAGAAATACGCCTTGAAAAATTGCTTTCCAGGCTGTGGCAGTGGTTGTTTTGACAGAGTTTTGATGCCTTCATTCAATATTCCATTGAAACTTTGCTGGAGATAAGTGATCTCATAGAAAACAGGGCTTTTGTGTCTGGTCACAAAGAAAGATTTGCAAAGACTGCTGAGGGAAGTAAAGTACTTATCCAGGGAGGCAAGAATTTCAGCTGAAAATAATCATGGCTTTTTCATTTATAATTCTAGCTGCAACTTGTGAGAAATCTGCCTCAATCCAAGCTGATGGGGCTGGAAACAGGACAAACCAGTGATAAAATGTGGACTGGTCACCCCTAAGAAAACAGATTGTTCCAGGACTTACTCACAAAATGCTTTCAGCTTCTCCTTCTGCTCACAACGTGGTGTGCACCAAAACCTGGGATGTTTTTAGGAGCACATGGTTGAGGCAGTAATGTAGATGTGAAGTGGAGCTGCTGCCCTGCCAGCCTCTCACAGCTGTTGGATGAAGTTTTTTGTTTAAGTTGTTTTAAGGTGAGCAAGACAAACTTGCCTGGAACACCAGCACCAAGCCCAGCAAAAAATGGACTGATTAAATAAACAGAGATTTCCCTGTTATTAGTGCTGTTTAGATAACTTTGAAATGCTTATTTTTCAAAGTAAATGAATTACATAACCCTTTTCCCTATTTTTGGCTCAAGAAGGAGTCAGTGAATTTTCTGTTTCAGAGCAGAACATTTCTGCTTTTCACCATGATTCAGGGAACAGTTTTCAGTCTGAGGCTGGTGTATGGATGATTCACAGTGACACATTTGGTGTTGGCAGCAGGCCCCGCCTCGAAAGCCTCGATGCACCTTGTGCTCTGGGCTCTGCCTCTCCAAAATTTGGGCTTGAGGCTGCACAGAGTCTGGGGGAGCCAGGCTGATCCCTGGACCACACCAGAGTGCAAGCTGGCATCAGAACTGGTCTGTGTCAGCCTTTCCTGTCAGAGTACATCCTTATACTTGTGAAAAGTTTCATGAGTTATTTTACTTCAAATTTTCCTTTTCTTTTGCTCTACTTTTCATCATGATTTACATGTTCTACTCCATTTTTGTTGCTTTCTGGGCATCTTTTGGTTTGGAGCTCTGAAGCTTTTTTTTCTTCTTTTTTTTTCTTTAAAGCAAAACAGGCAGGGTTGGAGTGTGGGCTAAGTCTGTTTCCCAGAAGGCTGTCCTTGCTCCACTGGAAGGAAAATCATTTCCCACCCTAGCTGTCCCTGGCTTCCATCATTGAAAGTGAGAAGAGATGGAATGGTGCAAAAAGTGTTGTGGAAACTGTGCTGTTTAACTCTCCCTTTAGTGTGTGATCCATCAAAGTAATTACATGCAGCCCAGGAACCTCAGACTGCTGCAACAATGGCATTCTCCTGTAGCTTTTCTATTTCCATCTAATTAAATTGTTATTGTTTCATTCATGTTAGTTTGCATTTTAAATAAGGAGATAGGGACAGGGGGGCTGATTGGTAACTTATTCTCTGTGTGAGTAAAGATTAGCACTAATCACCTGTCATACTTGTGCTTTCCTCTTCCTTATGCATCTCAGACATCAAATTAAAAAAGAAGGGGAGAAAGAAGCTGAGGTTTGATGACACTGATTTATTTCCTCTGTTGGTGTCAGGAGGGGAAGGTGACATGCCCTTGCCCACTGCCTGGTAGTCACTGCCTGGAGTGACTGGAGGAGTGAAGGAATGTTCATCCCAAAACAAAGCTCTGCTTTGGAATTTAATGGGCTTCCTTCTCCTCTTGCCTTTAATTTTTGCTGTGTTTTATCACCTGCCTCTTCATTGTGTCAAGAGAGGGCAGGGAGGAGAGCAAGGCTGGGCATGTGTGGAACCATCCCTATTGGAAACATAACTTGAAATAATCTCCATTAAAACGTGGAGTGGCTCAGCAGCACCTCAGAGCTATGATTTGCTCCCAAAACATCCAGGATGCAGCAGGAGCCATCCCTAGCACCCTGAGGAGGCTCAGCAGCTCAGGCTCCAGCAGCCCTCCCCACTCCCTGGCCACAAAGCCCTTCATCCTCTCCATGGGGATGATGCTGGTGGAGGTTTGGGCACATGAGTGGGCAGCAGAGGTGTGATAAATTTGGAGCAGAGGTTTGATACCCAGCCCAGCTGGGGGTGGAGGGGGATTGAGCTGGAATCTGACCATTTAAAACCTCCCCTGCTCCAAGGGTTTCTGCAGCCCTGGAGCACGTGTGCTTTTGGAGGGTATTTTTAGCAGACTTCAGTTTACTGAGGGCCACAGAGAAGTAGAGCATCAGCATCTGGAGGAGCTGTCATTCCACTTCCAGTCTTGCAGGAGTAACACATTGACTTATTTATGAGAGCAGTCAGCTCCCCTCTCCCTGTGTGTAACAATCTGCTTTACCTCTCCCAGCTCAGAGAAATAATTTGATTGTCAACCATTCTGTACCTTAAATAAAACCTTAAAACAAGTTAAGCAAGCTTTGAGGGAAATGGAAATGTTCCCGGATTTTATTTTATTTTTTCATTCTTTCTAAAATAACCCACTCTTTCACTGTCTAAACCAGCAAGCAGTAATCACTGTTCTGGCCAAAAGGAGAGGGAGGAAATTACTTATTTTACAAGACAACATCCAAATACTTCGTGCCCAGTAGGAGAAGCTTAATCTGTTAGCTAGAAAATGCCCATGTCAAGAATGACTAATCTGAGACCAAATGGTACTTGGAAAATGAAGATATTCAATGCTCCCTGCAGAGAAAGATCCATCAAAATGAAAGGACAGGCTGTTTCCTCCTCCTTTGTTTCAGTCCAGATGAACTTTCTTCATTTCTACACTTTTTTTTTTTTTTTTTTTTTTCTGGATGGGGGCAGGAGAGGCAAAATACTCTGAAGGCACTGGTAGTTCACACTGGAAAACAAAGCTGCCACAACCTCTGCACCCAAATGCTGAGCCTCACAAAAGCACTGATGCTTTGGGAGAAATCTCGACCTTCTCTGCCATGGCAGGAACCCAGGGGAATGTTGTGTGAGCAGGCTCCAGGTGAGCTCAGAAGAAGGTGGGTGATCCCCAAGGGCTCCCAGTGCTCCTGGGCTGGAGTCAATTTCTCCTTCCTCCTCCCTTTCCACTGCAGGTGTTCCTTCTGCACGTGGGACAGTGAAGAGACTTGTGGTTTCATTGTGAAATAATTTGTTTTCAAAGGAGAAAAAGGAGTTCAGGTCAAACCAAGAAGAATGACTTAAGAAATTATCAGGGATGAGTTAAATTCATTAATTTAGGGCTGACCTACAGCACTTTGTGTGCAAATTAATCTTCTCGTTCAAGCTGAGGTGGATCACTTTGCTTCATTTTGGGCTTATAACCCATCTTTTTTTTCTTTTGTAGCTTAGGACAATTCTGAAATAAAGCAGAAGTTCAGCATATTTTCTTATCTAATATTTTGAAGCGAAATGTGTTAGTGTTTCCAGGGAAAAAACAAGTGTTTATTTGAAAACACTGAAATAGTTCAGCATTTTCCCCTTTTTTGTCAGTACTGTATATTGAATTATGACAAGTAGCTTTTGGTTTCCTTCCAAGAATTAATTTTGCATCAAATTCACCACTATCTTAAGAAGATTATTTGTCTATAACTGCTGCATTCCTAAGCAAGGGCTTTGTCCTGTGCCCCCAGGTTTGTAACTCCTCATCCTTCAGCCTTTGTGGGGTGACTGATGGAGCTGCTGGAGCTTGAGCCAGGGACCTCCAGAAGTACAAGCACAGGGTTGTCTCCACAATTTAGAGACTTCATTCTGCAGGAGGGTCCAAAAACACACTGAAAAAGCTGTTAGAGCAGCTCTAAGTTATAGCAGATATTCAAAGCTCATTACACAGGTACAGGAGGTTTCTAGGGCCACAAGATTTGCTTTCACTTTTTCATTTTATTAGTTTTAATCAAGACAATTAGAACTACTTCAGCTTTTAGAAGCCTCTTACAGGACAGAAACATTTTTCAGTTGTTTTTATAACTTGTGTTCTCACATCTCCTCAGTCCCTGTACTTTTCATGGCCTTACAACAGCAATGTCACAACTCCTTAAATGCACAAAGATCTTAAATTTTCTGAACAGATCTTCCTGGTAATGTTTTTGTACAGCTTTCACTGTGTCACTGTGATGAGTCAAAGCACATCTGATTTGGTTTTATCACTCCCTGAGCCAGGTTCCACTTCTTTTAAGCATTTTAATTAATGCATAATAAATAGGTAAGCTGATAGTTAAGTTGTCCCCTATCTTTTTGGCATTCTCTTTTGATTCATTTTGTTTGAAGTATCTCTCTTCAGCGTGTATTTTCTTTTTTAATTTATTTTGCTTTTGCTCCTTCACTGCTAAAATCAAATGTTTTTCCTTGCATGTGTCAGGGACAGACCAGAGAGGTCCTGGGGGAAGAGTCTTTAATAAGGTCTCTAATTTGTTCTAAATATATTAATCCAAATAGCACTGAAGTGGCTGGTGTCTCTCCTTTATGTTTGGTTTGTGCTTTTTATTTTGGTTCTCAGGTTGTGAGACTGGTTGTATCATTAAAGATCAGACCAATCTCTGTTTTTCATCTGTATGATCTCTGCTTTACCAAAGGCTGTGCAGCAAAGCAGAATTTCTGAATGCCTATGCAGCAACAGAGAGGTCCTCACCTATGAAGTTTTGACACACTCAAATCAGTTTTGAACTCTACCTTTAGAAGTAAAGCTGGTCCATGCATGTATTCATGTAAAAATGGCTTTATAATTACACTGAAATGGGATTTTTTCAGAGCCAATAGCTCTGTCTGTCTGTAACAAGTGCAGCTGCAGAGACTTGCATGTAGCTGGATGCCCACAAGTTAGGAGGCACCTGCACTTCTCAGCTCCCTTGTGTAAGCTGTGAACCTGAAAAAGTGGTCAAAGTTGCCATAGACTTGTCATTGTAGCATTTTTTCCAAATTAAGCAGTGCCAGGAAATAGAAAGTAAAATGAACGAGAGCTGTAAATAATAGAGCAAGAAGCAGCAGGGTGTGATAATCATCCCCACAGGAAAACATCTGCAGCAGGATAGAGTGATGCTCAGCAATTCCTCTGGGCTGGCTGAGACCTGGCTTTGGTCACTGTCCTTGTCTCCATCCATCACTCACATGCTGTTATAAGCAGCAGTTCAGCAGGGAGTTGAGTTTGGGGAATGTTTAATTCCTGTCTTAAACAAAATCCAGTGATGCCTCTCTGAGCTGGTAACTCAGTGCAGCCTGAATGGAGGGAATGACTCACATGGTGAGGCTCTGGAACAGGGTGCCCAGAAAAGCTGTGGGTGCCCCATTCCTGGAAGTGTCCAAGGCAGGTTGGATGGAGCTTGGAGCAACCTGGGACAGTGGAAGGTGTCCCTGCCCATGGCAGGGGATAGAATGAGATGAGCTTTAAGATCCCTTCCAACCCAAACCATTCTGTGATTCTGTGATTCCCACCAGACCTACCTGCAGTGCTTTATCTTTCCCAGCATTTAACTGCAGTACACGTGAAAGAAGCAGCATTTGTCTCCTTGCTAACATCTAGTTTTGAAACCAATTAAGAGACAGGAGACAATTAGAAGGAGAAGGTGCCATGACTCTCCTTTCTTTGCCCACGGTGCCACCTTTGCTGAGCACCGCTTGCCCGAGACTTTGTGAGTCATTGCTGCACAAGAGAGCTCCCAGTTCAGTGTGAAACCAGCATTTTTGTTCTTGCACACTATTATTTAATATCCCTCCTCCTCCTTCAGCACTTCCAGTGCCAGTGGGATAATTGAGAACATGGATGTTTTAATTTCCATGACTCAGTTTCCGAGCTGGCAGCACAAGGCAGCAGAGGGGTCATTTCTCTAAGGTACTGCAAATTCCTTTAATCAACCATGACAAGGCCCAGTTCTCACTGCATTGGTGTAAAGGCAAGATTTTGTCCTGAAATCCAAATTTTACTTCATTCATTTACAATATTCATGCACTCAGTCTGCCAGCCTGGTATTTCAGCTCCCCTGTGGATGTTTTTATTGCCTTTAGTCAAGGCAATATTGCACAGGAGTTAGATTGAGGCATGGAAATTCAGACTCTCCAGGGTCACTTGAAGGCTTCATTTATAAATAAACCTTGCTAGAAAACAGAGAAAGGGACTGTGGAAATGCTTGGGAAGAAGAGGTTTAGGCCAGACCTGGTAATTTTCTGCCTCCAACTATTTACCTGAAAAACAGGAATATTAAAAGTTTCTTGTACCCAGAAGGGAATGAATGGTTTTGCTTAATGAATCACTTAATATCTATGTCCATGAAATGATGCATAAATCCATCATACTTCCACCATTTCAGCACTGTGTATGCTATTCTCTCTCCATGAAAATTCATTGCAGAACCTGAATGCTGAGTGCTAATGAGAATTCTCTGCACTTAAAGGGCTGAAATTAAAATACCGCAATTACCAAAGTATCTTCCATTAGACGGAATTATTTATGAGAACTTGTCACTTAAAAGACTCTCAGATTTTACTGAATCAAAAATCAAGACGTTTCAGGCCATTGTTGTGTCTTTTTTTCTACCAGAGTGACACAGGATTATCTCTTCTTCATTGCCATGAGTTATTTGGGAGAACAAAGTCCAGATTTTCTTATGAGTCTTCTCTAACCATTGTGGAGTCTCTGCAAACAATTCAGAGCTGAATCACTTCATTTCACCAGTTTTGATGCTCATCTTTCTCATGTCTGGTCCTTCATAGAAAGTGAATCTGGAAGGGTTTTGTTGTCCTGGATTAAATTTAGTCCTAGCACTGATCAGAGGGAACATTGCCCCACCAAATAATTACATTTTTCAGGTTTTTTGGCAGAAAGAGATCTGAAATTGGCATCCCTGATCCTCTATGGTCCATCTCACATTTTCAAAGCTTGGAGTTTCTGAGGCTACACTTAGATCCCAACCGAGTAGGGCTTTACTGCAAACAATTCCTTTACAAATGGAAGGGGTAAATAATATCAGAAGTGAATCTGTCATCCAGTGTGAACTATTATCTTGTAGGCAGAGAAAATACCCTTTATTAAAATAATGAACTGAGATGAAAAGCAAGCAGACAAAGTAAAGATCTGGGTGTGTTCCTGGGAAAGCAGATCCTTCTTTGATCTCATGTAGGAGCAGACACCTGGGTTATGTATCTGAAAATCAATCTCAGTGCAACTGTGGTGCAAAGATGCCCACACAAGAATCCAAGGACTCTCCTGGAAGCAGCAGAAGGTACATTTGAGGTATATATTTATTGTCTCTGGGATGGGGGTGATCTGGGGGCATCTAACATGCCATAAAAGCAGTGTCATATTCCATCTTGTGTTAGTTAAAGCACTGACAGTGGCTCATCTCAGAAGTAGATGTTTATGCTTAAAATAAATTCCTTGGTTTAAGGGCAGAAAGGGTCACAGTGTGTCTTGATTTTTTATTAGCCTTTTGCAAATAGAAATTATTTTAAGAAATGGATAGTGATAGTGTTTCTTCTCTGTCCCTGCTTTATTGTTGAAAGAAGAAAAAGACTGGAGAAACTAATTATATTTGAAGTGTATCTGATATTAAAAAAAAAATTGAAGAAGTCATCAGTCACTGAAAGGAGGAGAATGTTCCATTATGAAGCCAATTTGCCCTTTATTGTGACTGATGTGTGCAGGTGTTTGCCTACTCTATGCCCCAGAGTTGGGCTCTGAGACTCTGAGCCCTCTGCTCAACAAATGAGTGATCCTGTCCCTCTTCCCATCCCACACTGACCCACGTTCTCACAATATCCTGGATTAAAAATGGAGCATCTTTAGAACACTTGGAGACAGAAATTGGCCACCAGAGAGACCCACACCAACAAGGGCAGGGCTGGAGTATCTCAGCTCTTGTGCTTCTCCCCTGTGTTTCTGCTCAGGGAAGGGGAGGGAGTTTGGCACATCACCCCTGAGAGCTGCCAGTCCCCAGCACTGCTTTCTCCTGGGTCACTGAAATGGTGCCAAAGCCTGAATGCAGAGGAGCAGCAAGAGGACACCTTGCTGTCACTGCCAGAGGGGTCAGGGGTCTTCCCATGGCCTGGAGCCTTTACCTGGGACAGCTGTGGCCACTCTGCTCAGGGCTGGCACGCTGTCACCTGGGCAGGGAAGGGTCAGCGAGCTCACAGGGTCACAGCCAGGCAGCACCAAAAATGCTCTTTCTGAGAGCTTTTTTCCCCCATCCCTGGGCATTCTTTGAGCAGGCATCTCCCCAGTGCCAAGCTGGGCTTTGTCCTCACTGTGGCCATGCTCAGGGCGAGCAGAGCTGCTGTGTTGTGTGGCTGTGGAAGCCAAAAGGCTGTGCCTGCCCAAGAGCAGAGCCCGGGCACAGCCGTGCCTGCACGTGGCACCCACCGTGCCAGCAGCTGCCCCTGCTTTGTCCCCCATGGCACATGCCAAAACCACAGCACTGCTGGGCAGCAGCCCTGCCTCACAGCAGCTTTTTGCCAGGAGATGGAAGGGAAGGGATCAAAGGGATGATGTCGCTGTCAAATTTTGTTCAGCAGCATCAAACAGAAGCATGGTGTGCTGGCTCGTTGTTAGGCAGCAGAGCCAGATGCTCCCAGTGCCTCTGATAAAATGTGCTTCATTTCATTCCTTCAGCTTGCTCTGGTTTTTAGTAGTGAATTAAAAATATAAAAAAATTAAAGACTGAATATACTCGATTCTTGGCTATGAATATTTATGGCAGTATTGGACTTGCAAATCAAAGGTAATTTAAATGTCAAAACTGGTGTAAAGTCTCTCCTTTGGAGGATAAGTCAGAAAATTAAACTTGATTACAAGCCATAACATTTGGAAATTAGTATCTTAGGGTATCAGTGATAAACACTTCTGTGCATCCCCTTTTAAAATAATATATTTTTAAAAGATGAGAATTAATTTTAATAAAAAAATGGTCCCTTAATTAACAGTGAGGTAATCAACAGGGAAATCCTGGTTGCATTCACGACACTGTGATTACTTCATCTTGCTAAATCACTTCCTCTTCTGCCAGGAATCTGCCTCCACAACTGTTTGGACAGGAATGGTTCCTACCTGAGGCAGTCTTGTGTCTGGGCAGCCTGCCTTAGGGATAAAAGCAGCAATTTTTGCACTGAAATTTTTGTGCTTCAAAAAGGAAATTATTTCAGTTAATGCATAGCAAAGGCTGGTGTAAATAAGTGCCAGCAACAGCAGCTGCAACATCTCAGTGAGCAGAGGGGGATGTGACCGGCAGCCACGCTCAGAGCCCTGAACAGCACCAGGAGCCACTGGGTGCCTGCAGAGATTCAGCTCCTGATTCCTGCAGTGCACAAGTCAGGACTTTGGAAGCTGATACCTGCTCCAGGTCAGCGTTCTCAGCCATTCCTCCATGGAGCTCTGTGGTTTTGAGAAAGGTAAACCTGAAAAACAACCCTCCTGTTAAGAACCTGTGAATTGTGCTGCAGGAGTTTAAGCTGCCATGGGGAAATGGTTAGAGATTCTTCTAAACCTGCAAACAGAATCTTGATTTGAGGAATAGCAATTTTTAACGTTGCTCCATACAGAATCCAAGGAATTATTTAACCCAGCACCTCAAGCTTCCCTTATCCATCAGATTTTTAGCCAAACTCAAATGCTGGCTGCAGCCAGGTGGGTACCCCTACCTTTGGGGTAAGGTCCAGAGAAATTCATAGCAGCAAAGAAGCCATTTCACAGGCAAAACATCTTTCTCATGCCAGTCATTAGCTGGCTGGATTATGCTTTAGAGCAAAGCAGGTCACATAAAGTCTCTACTCAGTAATGACTCCTCAGCAGAAACAAATCTGACATTTGGCCTATTAGCCTCATCTGCAGTCTGGTCCGACAGCATTTGGTCTCACATGTTCATTTTGTACTTTAATTTAGAAAAAAGAAAATCAATTTTGAGAAATGGGAAAGCATTCAGGGCTTGCCTGTGCTGTGGTTTGCAGGAGAGAGCCATGACCTTCTGGATCTGTCCTGCCTTGGGTTCAGTTTCTGACAGACCCTGTGGATTTGGGGTTATGGGGCCTTCCAGCTGCCCAGCCAGGCTTTGGACCCACAACTCATTAGGACCTGACCTGTTTTCAATGCAGTGGCTTTTAATTGGCCAGTAGAGACATTGTCACCAGGGAGAGGTGGCTCATATCTGCTTTCCTCCCTGCCTGTGCTAGATTTAGGATTTCTCTCTGCATGTCACTTGAACCAACGTATCGTTCCATACTGTCCCCACTGTTTGAGTATTTCCCTGCTGATTTATCTTCATGTGAGGGGGCAGGCAGCAGCTTGGAACCAGGAGATCCTCTGAGCTCTTTGGAGATGCCAGGTCTCCCTGCACCCCTTGTTTGTCTTGTCTGCCTGGCAAAATGGCTTTTCTCCAAAAACCTGCCCCCCACACACACCTCCTCAGGATGACACCTGTAATTCTACTGCAAGAGCAGCAGAGTGCATAGTATTACTGTAAAAATATTAAATAAGCCCTTTCAAGTAGTCTGAAAGCCATTGCATGAATAATCACCCTGGTGTCTCCTCAGGAGCTCATGGCTCTCCATGCAATAATGTTCCCAGACCCCAGGAGATGTCTCCACAGCAGCCCTGAGTGCCCATTGCAGCACAGGGATCCACGTGCAGGGTGGTATTGGCTGTGGGTGGAGATGTCCAGGATGACTTGTGTCCACAGGGACCCTCTCAGAGCAGCTGTTTTCCCTGGAAACCCCAAAACTGCAGTGCCAAGATACTCAAATATCCAGTTCCCAGCTGGTTCAACCCTTGTGTCCATCTTGCAGAAAGAACAACCTGTCCCAAAGCTTCAGGCGTGGGAATTGCTCACTCAAATGGAAATGCATTATTTCAGTTATCCAGTTCTTAAGCCTCCTTTGTAAATAAAAGAGCTCTGAATGTGTCTGGCTATGAAGCTTTTATTTTCATCCCTTTATGCATTTATCCAAGCCATTTGTATTTCATCCTTGCAACACAGAAGAAAAAAAAAAAAAAAACAGAAAAAAAAAGTGATAGACACATTGACTAATAGTGAATGGGCTTTTTTTCCACTCTCTGGATTTATTCCTTTTCCTTCTCCAACTCTTCACATCCTCAGTTCTCCAGCTCTCTTTTTCTGTAAATATCCTTAACAATGAATGGACTCAGGAAACGTACTCAGGAACACACAGTTCTGTGGGGAAGCCAACAGCCATACTCAGATCACATAGGCTGGGCTAAGAAAGAACTTAAAAATGATACTGATTATTAAAGCTCCTTCCCAGAATGAGAGGCAGCTCAGGATGGAGGCTGTTTCATCTCCTGAGGATGCTGGGGATGCTGGGGCCAGGAGCAGGAGCAAGCAGCAGCCACCAAATCCAGCAGGAGCCCTGGGGAGCCAAAGGGACACAGTTTCCTTCTGACCTCCCTGCCTTGCCCCAGGAATGCTCTCTGGATTTCCCCACGATGTGCACAAATTTTCTGCTGCTCTGTTTTTTCCATCACAGCCACGGCAAGTACCCTGCAGGAAAAGGAGCTCATTTCAGCAGCTCCCAAAGTCAGCAGGAACAGACCTGGAAAACAATATAATGACAAGTCTGTTGATTTAAGTGGCATGACCAGAGCAGAAGTACCAACACACTCCTGGGAGCATCAGAGGACCAAGTTGCTCCCATTTCACATTATATTCCTATTTTTCCCCTCACTGGCATTCATCTTAAAACTTGGGGATGCAGTGTAATTAATGGGTGATGCAGAGCTGATATGTGATAAAAACAAATCTGGTTTTGTGTTCAGTTTACGTCTTGCCCACAGCAAGAGTGAAAAAAAACCAAAAAAGATTTGGCCATTTTAAAGGAGATGCTCCATGAAATAGAAATGTGCTTTCTGACTTCCAAAATAGAAAAAGTGCAGGGAAGTGACTGAAATTTTATCAGGTTAAGTAAGATCACAAGGAACCTGATGCCTCCATGAATAGTGCCTTGATGATAAATCAGTAAAAGCAGTCTTTAAACAAAATGTGCTTCGTGATTTGCCTTGGTCACACTGCTCAAGTGCAACAAAGAGAGATAATTTTAATCTTCCTCAAGACACTAGTCAATACTTTTCCTTGGTAGCTGATCCAATCACCCTGATTATGGGATGTTTGGAGGGAATCAGCAGAGATGAGCACAGCCAGCACCCTTGACCTCACCTGTGCTTGCAGAACTTCTTGAAGGAGAGCTGGAGATGTCTCCAGCCCCCTTGAGATCCTGATGGGGAGAGGGACAGACAGGTTCTGCCTCCTGGGAAGGGCTGCCACAGAAACAGGGGTGTCAAGAGGATCCTACAGCATTTCCTGAGGGAAAGCTCAAACCTCACTCTGCTAAACAGCAACACTGTCCCCAAGGCTTTGTGTCAACCAGGGGAGGTGCTGGTGGCTGCCCAAGCTGTGGAGCACTACTTCAGGCTGCAATAAAAAATGCCACTGCTTTAGGCTGCAATTAATTTGCGTAAACTGGGAAAAAAAATTTTAAAAAGGGAAAGAAAAAAAAAAACCAAACAAAGGGAAACAAAAACAACCAAAAGACATAAAAATCCACACTGCCACAGCTTAATAAAGCTTGGGAAGGAACTGTAGCATTTTCTTTGTAAATTGAGGTATGTTCCTAACTTCAGCTTTAAAGTTCAGGCCCCCAGAGAGATTGTTAGATTTTAATTGCTACCTTAATCAACATTTATTAGTGCTAACCAAAGCTCCTCATGGATTTAAAATTCAACCCAATTGTCAACTACTAATTACTTTAAGCAGACAAGCTGTTATTTTACCAGCTGTATTAATGAGACTTTTCAGCATATGTGAAATATTACACAAAGCTTCAGAAAAATTGATCCTGAAATGTAATTCAACAGATTTTGTTTTTTTTGGTTTGACATTACTTGTCTCTCAGACACTATAGCATCTCTTACCCTTCTCTACCTCCACCTCACCTGGCAGAAATGCAAAACCAGAATTGAGTCTGATGTATTTTTCAATAGGAGAAAGATTTTTTTTCTTTCTGTTTGTTTGGGTTTTTGTTTAACTTTGAATTGTTCTGAATTGGGTCTAACACATTTTTCAACAGGAGAATGACTTGTTCTTTCCATTTCTTTAGGCTTTTGTTTAAATTAAGTTTCCTTTGGAGCCTCATGCAGTGTGTGCCTCATGCATCAGGCTGAAGGATGCAGTCCTTGGCTGGTTTATAACAAAGTCTTTATCTTAAATCTTCAGCACCATCCTGGGGAATGGAGCTGATTTTTTAATTACCCTGTGCTCTAATGAGTTTCTGCTCTCCTGTCAGCCAGCTGTTGGTTGCATCCTCATTTTTCCCCCAAAGGGCAGGACAGAGGGGCCATGCAGCTTTGTCCCTGTCCCCAGGGAGGGACCTGACTGCCAGCTGGGTGGCAGAGGGGAGCCCAGCTCCTGACTGCTCCTCACTCCTGCACATTCCAAGTGCAGGACTGGAGTCTGACAGGCACCAAACAGAGCCACACTTCTCTCTGGCATCATCCACCTACCAGGAGAGTGTGGGAAGAAGGATGGAAAGCACCATTTGATTCAACTGTTTGCTGCTCTTCACAGTCTTGCTGTTCACAATCTTTCTTGTCATGCTCCCGTGTCTTTGCCTTTGTTTCTCTGCCAAAGCAGACTGTTTAGTTAGAATCCTGAAACAGTCACTGCAAGTGACTTCATACCCATGTGGGCAAAAGCCATCCATTTTGATTGTGAGGGATGAAATGACTCAGTATTGCCAGAGCAAGAAAAGTTGGGGGATGATTGACTGTCACCAGGGTTTGAATATTTCTCTTGATGCTGTCTGTGAGTAAACATCCAAGCATAACAATCTCATTCATGACATC
Organism: Toxostoma redivivum; assembly: GCA_013397375.1. Lineage (NCBI taxonomy): Eukaryota > Metazoa > Chordata > Aves > Passeriformes > Mimidae > Toxostoma > Toxostoma redivivum. The sequence continues at coordinate 73,424 of VXBI01006779.1, read as the reverse complement.
AGCCATCCCAAGCATGAACCAAAGAAGAATGGAATAACAGGCACAGGTTAGAGAAGCAAGGATCTGGATGCTGGCTCACAAAAATCAGCTGCTGTGAGTTATTTACATGGTGATAGTGCCCTCAGACACACGTGTGCTGTCCTTAAGGCTGGGGTGGCTGCCCCTCCTGCAGCAGCCCAGGCTGCAAAAGCCACACAGGAGTGTCAGATGTGCTGAGCACTTGCAGTTGTGGCCAAGAACAGAAAGAGGCTGATTTCCTGGGGTGTGACAAGGACATCATCAGCCACACTCAGCAGAGAGCACCAGTCTGCTCCATAGGAAGCACCATGGAGACACTTTCCTTGGATGAATGTCCAGCACTTGAGCCCCCACAATTTGGGCAACCCAATGGGAAAGAAGAACCAAAAGAGGATAGGCAGAAAATAACTGCAAAATCTGGATTAGGATTACTCAGCTGTCAGGAGCATTAGGCACTGTATGAACATTTATTCAATTATTTAGAGGGCTGACAAGCAGCAGAGCTGGAGAAACCCAAATATCTTGTGAAGGGCAATGGGCAATATCCCTTTGGCAAAAAACAAGCAGGAACCAAAATACCAGCAGATAGTGAGATGTGAAATCCAACTGCACTGGTAAATTATTTAAAGTGTATTTCCAATCTGTCATTTGAAGTTGAAGTATTATTTCCTCTTGAGTAGAACATAGCTGCTGGGAAGGGTGAGGGGGAGATAGTAACAGAGACCTGTGTGTTCAAAGGGAAAAGCATGAACATTATTCACTGAGTTTTTGTTCAACCAAAAATATTGCCCTAAATAGTGCAATGGATCTGAGGAGCAAGGCTGAGGCCAGCAAACTGACAGCATATGAATTGACTTTATTCCTGTTTGCAAGCAAAATTGGGTAAATTGAATTAATTTACCTTGTAGCTCACGGTACAGTCACAGGAAACGAAGAAGGAAGGAGCTGGACTCGATGATCCTTGTGGGTCCCTTCCAGCCCAGAATATTCTGTGATTTCCTGAAGGAGGAAGTGGGGAGGATTTGAAGCTTTTGGGTTAATGATGATGTGATGGAGGATCATCACTGATGCTCTGTCACTTCTGTCCCTTATGAGGTACAGGAAGGCAGCAGCTGTCCCATGCCAAAACCCTTCCTTTTTAAATTCCACAGATCCCTCTTAAATCAGTGGTAGGAGGCCCTAAATTAACGGAAATATGATGTGCAAGGCCCCAGATTCATCATCTTCATCAAGCTCAATCCTACAGAGAACTTGGATTGCTTGGTTTTGGGATTTTTTTCCTTTGGCATTGGGCTATTTTGATTACTCTTCCATTTTTCTAAATAAACATTTTTCCTTCAGTTTTATTAAGAGGAAAAGCTGAGTATCCATGATATACAAGGCATTTCCAGTGCACAGTGATAAACCTTAGAACCTTTCAATTTGTCTGTTCTCCAGTCCATTATTTCCAGGATTTCCTGAATTTCACAGTTTTTCTTTCCCTTTAGAAGGTGGATTCAGCAGAGTCATTCAAGTTTGAGTTTGGTGAGCAAAGACCAGGAAAAAAAGGAATTTTTCTCTTAAGAACACTTATAATGGAGTAGGTTCTCTGGCATTTAGGAAGGTACTGAAAAGCTCTGAGGTCCTCAGGGAGTTCAATATGTAGGTGTTACACTTGTATACAATTAGGAATAATAAGATCTATATGAAACACTTATGGATTAATCACATCTTTTGCAGTTACTTGCAATAAATAAATAAATCTGAAAATAGTTCAGGTCACATCATTGTAGCCATGCATAGAAATGAGGTTAAATTATCCTTCAGGTATCCAGTCATGCTCAGGAGTGCCACCATTATTCAGTGCTCTGACATCTTTCCCAACCCATCATGAGCAAGAGATCCATTTAAGTTGTTCTGCATCAGATGTTATTTTTTATGTACAAATGTTTTCTCCAAGGAGGGAAGTTTATGAATGGGAATGTTTTTGCCATAGATATGATGGATGTTTTTTGTCAGTACGCAATTTATTTCCATCTGTTCTGTATCTGATTAACTCCTGCAGAGTATGTGATTAACTCAACTTCTCAACATCATTAGCTGCTCTGCATTCCCATTATAGTTCATCAGTGTGGGACCACACACAGGCTTGAAAATGGTACACGTTGGTTATTCTTAAAACCTTAATCCACACTGCCTGGTTATTCTCTGTGATGGCCACAGATTTACAGAGAGAAGCCAGGAAAACATCACTGCTGTGGAGCAGACACAAAATGCTAATGAAAACAGAGTTTAAGCAGATCCTCTTTGTGATCTCAATGCTAGAGCTAAATTAAGCCCTTTGGAAGAGCTCGTGGCTGGTGTTATCCAGCTGGAGACAGTTCTGGAGGCATCCAGCCAGCACAGAGAGAGGAGAGGACCATGCCCTGTGCATGCCACGTCCCTGCTGTGCACCAGGCTGTAGGTACCTGCACCTTGTAGATCTCCAAGCACAGCACAGACTGCAGGCAGTGCACGCTGCCACCCCAAGCCTTGTAGTAACACGGATTTTCTTCTGATATAAATATCTACCAATACAAAAATACTCCTCCACAGCATCGAGCAGCCAGAGCTCAAGAACAAGTCTTTTGCATTATCCTCTGAGTTGTCTTTGGAGGGGTTTTCCCTCAATGACTAAAGCAAGTAAGTGGATGTGTCAGGAGCAGATGCTCACATGTCCTTGCCATATAATTAATTGAGCTCCAGCCTCACTGACACAATTGGCTGCAGGGCAGCAGCAGCATGGGCACAGGAACCAGCCCAGTGACTCCATCACTTCCATCTGATCATTTATCTTCAGACTTACCTGTTCTCTTTCTTCAGCTCAGCAACAGTACCTGCAGTCCCCTGTTCCCAAACCACATCTAAAGCAGGAACAAGGCTGGGGCTCCTGCAGAGGTCTGAAATGCAGAGTTGTGGCCACTTCCAGCTCCTGTGGCTGATGCCAGCTGAGGTCAACAAAACCTGATGAGTTATTTAATCAGCAATGGATTGGACAGCATAAGCCTGTGTTCCAGGCTTTTCTTTGGGATTCTTTTCCCCCTGGATGAAAAACTCTCAGTGTCCTGCTCGTGTCTGTGTTCATGCTCACACTCACATCACTGCCCCAGCTCCTGAGGTTGAGCTGCTTGTGACTGCCACCCCCGTGTCCCCAGGCAGCTGTGTCCTGGCTTCAGGCTTTGCCTCTGTAACTCAGAGCTGATCATTCATTTTTACATCAATACCTGTGACTGGGAGCAGCATTTTACATCATCCTAACCTTCCTTTGAAGTGTCTGGGCTTGATATTCAGCGCTTTTGAAAAGGTCTCCCTGAGGCAGAGGGAAGGTGCTCCTCAGTGTCTCTGAGCTCCTGCAGCTCCAGGGGATGAGCAGGGGAGCTCTTTGGAATGAGATCAGAGCAAGTCCCACAGCCACACTCTGTTACCTCAGATAGTGTGTATGGAATGTGTGCTCACCTCTAGCTGGGTAGAAGAGGCACAGGGTATACTGAGAGATAACAACCTGAGGATTTTGTGGCCAATTCTCAGGGTGTTTCAAATAGAAAAATAACAGCTGGGTTTTGGTATCTTGTCCTTGGTATTCACTAAGCTAATGATGGGATATTGTATCCTGGATCTACACAGGTATTTGCATCCTGTCCCTCTTCAGAAGGAAAGGGGAGGGTTATTTCACACTGCTGAGCTCTGGCTTTGCGTCACTGGTGCTGTGAGGGGACCCTGCAGGGATGCAGGATTCCACCACAGCCACCAGAAGTGTCAGCACAGGGCACAGAGTGCCTCCCACCCACGTCAGCAGGCAGCCTGTGTCCGAGGGTGACAGCTGTGTCACCCCTGCCACGCTGTCAAGGCTGCTGGAGGGAGCAGCCACCCGAAATGAAGTGACAGCAAACCTGCCCGAGCTAAAACTGGCAGCGTGTAAAGGTCGAGCTCCTGCTCAAATGCACTGGTGGAGCTCCAGACACACACACAGCCTTTGGCTCTTGGCCAAATATTCCTATTTACCCAGGATTTGTGCTCCCATACCAGGATGCCCTTATCCAAGGCAAGGACCAGAGCCAATACCTTGCAGTACTGGTCCCCTCAAAAAATTCCAGAAGAGATAAATTCCCTTACTAGGCTGTAGTGTCCAGCTTCCACATTTTCCCCTGTGCCAGTTACTGGCTCCAAAAGCAGGGGTTATTTTCTTCTATCACTCACAAACACTAACCTCTCCTGCCCTGTTGTAGCTAAGGAATGGCATTTACCTGATAATCGTGAGATGCTTGGCATGGAAAGCTGGAGAGCTGTGTAAAGGTGGGGTTAATTAGATGGTAATTTATTTACTGTGGGGGAAAGAAACCTGTGGATGTTTTTTTTTTTATCAGACACATCCTGTGAACATCAAACACGAGTGCCATTGCCAAATGCTCCCTTTGGCATCCCAACACGATGTACCTTCCCCTTCCCTGCTTTGTCTTGCACAGATTGCTGTATCCTGGAATGCAGTACTGTGCTTATTAACAGCTGAAATTATCCACTGGCTGGTTAAAAAAATGCTAATTCTGGCTACTGAGTGAGATAACCAGTAATTTTGTAAAGTACATTTAGTCAAATAAGATTTTTTGGCAGCCAAATGTTGTTGTAGCAGAATGTGCTCCCCTGATTGACATATGCTAACAATACTGCCTCCACAGTCAGGGGGAGGATAATTTACTTTCCATTTCCATTGGAAATGAGGTGAACCAGAATGTGGTAGATTGTTAAAATGTAGCTCTGTGGTTTAATAGATTTGCTCAAAACAACAAATCAAACGATGCACTGTATCCTCAGTCCTCTCCCTGTCACTTCCAGGAAACCACAAGGACACATCTCCTCCTGAGTCAATTTTCAGCTCCTTTGGGGTTTCTCACCCATTTCCCCAGGTACATCCCCAGGGGTCTCTGCACTGAGAATCCTCCCAGCAGAGAATAGGAGAGCTGCAGCCACCTCCCAGCACTGCCCATGTGTGCACAGGGAAACCAGCTATGACAGAAGCTTAGAGAGTATAGATGAGGTTTTACCAGCTCATCACCCTCACTCCTCTCCATTTTAATTGTCCTTCCCACAGCCCTGAAAAAAAAAGGAGAAAAATCACTGTGGGCATCCCAGCTCACTGCTGGAAGGAGCCATGTCCCTGGGGAAGCTGTGCTGACAGAGACCAAGGATCTGCTGTCACCTCATTTATCAGGCTACAAGGGAACATCTCTCATCTCTGACACAAAGTCCCTGTCATAACCCAGGGTTAAAATTATCCCTTAATCTCAGCTGGCCCCCATGTCCACTCCAGGGTCCTTGCTGCTGCTGGCAGAGCATCCCAGCTGCTGCTCCATGGGATGCACCACACTGCTGCTGCTGTGACCAGCATTTCATGCTCCATTGGCTTTGGGGGATTTTATTTATTTATCTGGAAAAAAGGCATGAGGGAAAACACAAGACCCGTGTTCAAAATTCTTTTATGTTCTCAGTATTGGAACATTTTCTATTTTCTCATCAAAACTCTTTCAATTAAAATGTTGTGATTAGTTCTGATTCTTGGCTGGTTTTATAATAAATACTTACACTGTTGAATTTGCCACTATATCTCCAGAAGAGCTTTTAGCCTAATGTTTTTACTTGTAACCACTGAAGTTCTCCAAGACCTCACTCATTTTTTCTGTACCTCTCCAAAATCGTGTCTGATGGACCATGGGAACAGTCAGCTGCAGATGGCTCAGGTGATGGAGTTTTGCTGGGAGCAAAGGTGACCCATAAAAAGTGTAATACTCATTAATTTTACCCTCCTTGCCTTCAGATATAGCTACAAAAAAAGTCTTGGCTTCTAGTAGGAATCCAAACCACATCTTTTTCCAAAGGGACCTTTGAATGTGTGTTCCTCCAATAGTCACCTTGGAGCACAGAAGAATAAATCTTTGCAAAGCCTCTGATTTACAGGACTTTGTTGAAGCCCTCTGGGGAGTTCCTGTGTGGAGTTGCGTGCTCATCCTCTCCATCCCAGCTGCGAGGGAGCTGATGGCTGCTTTCAGTGGTAACCCAGGGAAACCACGCAGTCAAATAATTTGAGGGACGACTTGGCAAAAGTGAATCACGTCAGCAGGAAGCTCAGCAGAGCCAGGGGAGCAGTTTTCTCTGCAAAAGATTTAGGAAGAGTCACAAACCTGAGAAATGGGTTCTGCTTTTGTGTCCCTTAGTTTTGCTGTCCCTTCCCCCATGTCTCTCTCACAATCTTGTTTGGAGGGAAGAAGCAAACTCACACAAGGTTGAATTCTCTGTCTCACACAAAGTCTAGCTTTTGTTGAGCTAACTGTGAGGCTGATAACTGCATCATTTTCCCTTCTAGAAGTCTGATTTAATTCCCACAAATTTCCATTTATCTTCTCATGATCTTGTGAGGTCCCATTCTCAGCTTTGCTCCATCTCCTGTGTGCTGCAAACCCCTGCATAATTGCAATGATTCCTATTTCATATCAAAATCACGTTTGGCAGTAGATAGCCAAGAGAAAGGTGGGATGAACATTATCACTGAAGAGCCAGGAAGGCTCAGTGCTGGGGCAGGGCAGGACCCCAGTGATGGAGCTGGGGGGTCATTGTGACCACCCTGGGGACAGTGAAGGTGTTGTACCTCTGAGGACTGTGTGAGTCACAGAGGTGTCTCTGCCACGTCCTGGCATCCACTGAGTGATCAGATACCTCAGCCATGCCTGTGGGGGCTCAAGGTCTCAGCAGAGGTTTGTGCTGGGGGCTCACCCTCAGGTGACACCAGTGCTGTCATTGTCCTGCTCACAGGACAGGAGTGACTTGGGTCTCTGGCTGTCACTGCTCAGGCAGTGCTGAGAGGGAAGGTTGTTGTTCTGTATGAGACAAAACACAATTTGGTCCTGAGGACTAATCCTATCCCACAGATGTGCCAGCCTGGTGCTTGAGCAGCTTTTAGGATTGCACTGATCCCAGCAGTGACAGCAGCATGGAACTGGGTTAGTGGTTCATTCTGTCCTGCTACTGGCAAACATTGCAATATTGGATTTTTTCTTCCTTTTTTTTTCTTATGAGGATTTAGCACACAGTCACGAGGTTTGTGCTGTTGTGTTTGTGTGGGTTTTTTAGCCTAGAGAGCAGCCAGGGCTAAGCCTTCCCATGCACAGCTTTGGGCTCCTGCCCTGATCTTGTTCTGCCCATTGAGGTGCTGGGCTCTGGTGGGTTCACTCTGGTGCAAACACATCAGTTTTGAAGGAGAGGAGAATGGAGAATCAGACTGAGCCATGCTTAGTGAGAGCAGAGATGAGTCCAGACCCCTGTGCTTGGGCACCCAAACAACCCTGAGCACAGGATTAGTGCAGATCCAGCATCACACAGACTGTGCTTTCCATGGTGAGCCAACATAAATCCCAGACTTTCAGGTCAGAAATGAGCCTGCACACTCTCTAAACCCTCCTCCCTGGGGCCAGAGGAGTCTGGAAAGATCTATAAAGCTCCAAAGGCTCCCATGGGTGTTCACTGACAGCTGTAGACACTTCAGCCCACTGATGTTAGGAGACACTGTAGAAAATCCCACTAAACACCTCTACAGTCCTTCCTGCTCCTGAACTTTCAAATATGTAGTCCTGGGATCCCAGACCAGCTTCTCTTGAGGAAGTGGGAAATTTTCCACTGACTTTGAAGAGCTGATGGAGTCACCACCTCCAGCAGTGTGCAAAGTCACCTGTAAATGAAGTGTTGCTGCACTGATGTGCACAGTATGCTGGGTTCGACAGAAAAACAGGGAATATAAAGGGTTTGCTCAGGAAAATTGGCTTTTCTAGCCCTTAGTACTTCAGGACTTTGTGTTTGCAAATAATTCATAATTCTTTCAACAAATTAAAACATTCTGCTACTGGGGAAAATATTGATTTTTTAATTTTTTAATTTTTTTTTTTTTTTGCTATATGAGAGTTTTCCTACAAATCAAGGCAGGGAAAAAAATCTTTAAGTATAAGCTTTGATAGAAAGTACACAATATTCCCACTTTTACCGTAACAGTTGCTAAAAGGCAAAGTTAATGCTATTCTTGTCAATTTCTTAAGCTCTTTAAAAGACTTCACAATGCAATTTTGGAATGAATCAAGGCTTTTAAGAAAGCTCAGAAAAGACTTTTAGCGCTCTGCAAAATTATATCAAGCAAGTCTAATTTACAGCTAGGGCAAAATTTTAGAATGAAAACCAATAAATCCCGAATCTCAGGTGACAGAGTGAAACACTTCCAGAGTTAAGTGCTGCATTTTGCTGAAGTGCAGACGCTCAGTGGTGGGGAAGAAGAAGGGCATTCTGCAGCTAAAGGCACAGAAATTGGAGTGAGGAGCTACAGGGTTCGGTTCTTAGTCTGACCTGGTAAATCTGAGCAATCACTTCACCCTCTGTGCCACTGCAAAGGATAAATAGTTGGTCTTTACTGCTTAATGATCTGTCTTGGACTATGGAGGCAACTCCAAAAGATAACTCTTCTTTATATACAGGAGGCTGTGAGATCTTTTAGAAGCGTAGAAAACGGCTTTATAATTAACAAAAGAGGCCATTAGCAGCTTGTAGTGGTGGGGTATATCTAGGAATTCTCTCATCCAGCAGAGGAGCTCTGTTATTATTACCAGCATAAACGGGAGAGGATGTTCTCACCGTGTGGGCGAGAGACAAAACTCAGCTGTACTTTCGCTTAAGACCTTGAGCTCCGGAGCACAAAGCTGTACAGGGACTTGATCCATGCAAAGAAAAACTGAGCAGCAACAACAGCACCTGTCTTCACCAAAAGAGGGTTTGCTGCTTCAGACTGATGGACAGAGAAAGCAAAGTGCTTCTGATGTGCCTCTGCTCCCAGGTGCTTATTTCCTTTTGCTCATTTTCCTTATCTCCCTGCTGCTCGTTTCTTTTACGGATGCCCTGCATCATCTTGGGGGTGTAGTTGGGTGATTCCCATTCACCTCCAGCATTTCTGAATCCCTCCAGAGCACAGAGCCCACAAATCTGCACCAGGCACAGGGTGTACAGAGATCCTTGTCCCCTTGGTGATGGTCCAGCAGGGGTGGGTGGGTGGAGAGAGGACATTTCCATCCCAGCAGATGGAACACCTGTCTCCAGATGTGGTTTTGCAATCTGCAGAGGGACCTGGTGTGTGCTTGGAGTGCAGGGTTGTTCTGTGTCCTACCTCACTGAGGTGGAGGATAAATCACTGTCTGGGGAAGAAGCCAGCCTGCCTTGGAGGCCTCCCACTGAGCAAATTCCCCCTTGAGTTTCGTACTTCCATCTTTTTGTCATTTCATCACTTCTAACACAATTGCTTTCACAGCAACTTGCGGCACGGTTTAATTCTTGTCAATATTTTGAAATTCTAAACGCTTGAAGGGCTTTTGATTTGTTCCACACTCACCTGAATGACATGCTGAGCCTCCTCCTATGCCATCCAGCAGAGAGGATGAGCTCTTGGGCTCAGCAGAGCAGCTGCCCATCCCACCATGGCAGCCTTGCAGATGTGCAGGCAAACCCCACACATGCCTGTTTCCCCGGGCTGCCCTTTGCCAAGCTCAGTTCCACTGAGGTTTCTAAACAGCAGCTTTCCTGCATTTGACATGAACTGTGACTTCTGCTTGATTCAATCACTGCTTAATTTGATCCTCCATTTAATTTTATCAAAATTGTAGTAATCAAATAATTTGTACTAAAAACATTATGATTTCCACTTGTTTATTCTGATCAATTTTAATCCTTTAAGGCACAAGGTTTATTTAACTTAGTTATGAGTAACAAAACGCTGTCATTAAATCTACAAGGAAAGGACAGAAGACAAAAATGGTAGTTAAAAAGTTCCCAAGGAGTGCTCATAATGCAGAAAAAAGACAATAACACACTTATTTAGAAGTCACGCTATGCATGATGAAAGCTAAGCAGCATCCTGCTGGTTGGGAGATGAAAAGATCAATGGCATGTTTCAGTCGAGACATTTCTGGCAATGAACTGCACTGAAAAGGGGAAAAGAAAGTAATTACATATGAATGATTTTGCCTTTTTTGGGTGTTGACAGACATGAATGAACCTGCGTCAGCAGTGTTTGAGTTCTGCCTCTGTACAACAAACCTTCAAAACCAGCTGAGTAAGAGGAGGGAAAGATTTCCATTGCAGGCTGCTTTGAGAAATAAAACCCAGCCTCCTGCTCTGCTGATCCTATCCCTGACTGTGCCCCACGTCTCCCCTGCAGGTCAACACCTTCATCTCCTTCGTGTTCCCCATGGTGGTCATCTCCGTGCTCAACACCATCATCGCCAACCAGCTGCTGGTGATGTTCAAGCAGGCAGCCCAGGAGAACCAGGTGTGCACCATTGGTGGCCAGCAGACCATGCTCAGCATGTCCATGGAGCCCAGCAGGGTGCAAGCCCTGAAGCACGGCGTGAGGGTCCTGCGTGAGTATTCCCTTCCCTCGGTGTGCTGGAGGTGTCTGAAGAAATAAAACTTGAAGAGTAACAGGTGGAGATTGGAAAGCACTTTCACCCAAAACACCCCCTCCTTTTGTCTTTGCTTGTTGGTTTGCAAAGCTAACGAGCAGATCTGCTCACTCTGGAACAGCAAAACCAACCCAGCATTTTAATGATTTAGTCGACAGCGATGTAAGCTTTGCTTGTATTGTTTCATTACTTCCCTTTTTCTGCAGAGCTTTGGTGCAGACAGAGCTTAAATAAAAGATCCTGCACTCAGGAATTGAGCTGTGCTGCAGAATAGTGGATGTCTTGATTAAATAAGCTGAGGAAAAGACCAAAGAATCTCGTAGCTTAACCTTAGGAAGATAAAGCAAGAGCTGTTCAAAGATAGTACCCAAAGTAGCTAACAAAGTGTGCCCATAGTGGTTTTAAACATTGGATGGGGAGAATTTGTTAGCAGAAAGTTTCCTGATGTTCTGGTGTTTTTAGAAGGGTTTGAGTTGGCAGGGACCTTAAAGTTCACCTGGTCCTAAACCCTTCCCATGGTCAGGACACCTTCCACTATCCCAGCTTGCTCCAAGCCCTGTCCAACCTGGCCTTGGACGCTTCCAGGGGTGGAGCATCTTGGTATTTGAAGTGCTTTGGCCCAGACTTGTTTCCAACAAGAGAAATCCCTAAAGAGGGCACCAGGAGCCTCCATGACAATTTCCCAGCTGTTTTTCACAAGCAATGCATCCCATGCAGCACTCCTTGCCCACGCCGTAGGTGAGTACTGTGTGCATCCCAGCTTCCAACTGGGAAACACCTACTGAGAAAGGAAAGAAAAACACAGGGGACATTAAATTCCCCACAATTATCTTGTTGGACTGTGTTTGTTTACTGTCTCTGCCCCCCAGTGAACTGTTATTCACGGGTGGGTGAATAGGGAACCTTGCTTCCCCTGCAAGGACTCTGCTCCTTGCTATCCTTTTCTGTTTTTTTAACATTTCTGCTTGCTGCCATGAGGTGAGAAGCTGCCTTTTCTCACTCGTGCTACACCACCTCACGCCTCTTTGTCTCCTTGTAGTATTGTATCCTCTTTAATCATCAAGAAGAGAGAGCTCTTCATGAATAATAGCAGAGAAACCTAAATTTACACCTGGCATTCCTCAGCACTGGAGGAAGTGCACCCCTCACCCACAGGTCCACACCTCCTCTGAGGCACTGAAAAACAACCCTTCACTTTCTGAGCAATAAGCATAATTTTCTTTTTCATCTTCTTCTGCTTCCTCTTTTTCTTCTCCAGGCAAAATCTGGGTTTGCTGTGCACTGCAAAAGCTGAGAATATTTGGCAAAATTGAGGGTTTCAGTCTGAGATGGTTCAAAAGTGGGTCAGACGTGACACCACATGCAGCAATGCCCAGGTATTCCAGGCATCTCCTCAGGGCCACCCCAGCAGCAGGACTGAGCTCCCCTCCCTGCTGGGAAGGCAATGAGAGGGCAGCTGTTTGTTCCATTTCTGTGCTGAGGAAGATTCAGCAAATAAAAGAATCCTCCCTCACTTTTGTCTGTGATTCACTCCACCATGCAGAAATGCTCTCTTTATCTAGCAAATGGGAGTGAAATCCTGCTGCATTTCAGTTTTTCAGATGCACTTGATTACTGGAGGTGCTTGATTCACACTCACATTTGTCACCTGTTCCTCATGAGTTATATTTTAATAACTCGGGCCTCTGAGCTGTCTGAAAAGTAGCAAAAAATACACAAGGATGCACATGATTTATCCCAGCATCCATAACAGCCAAAATCATGAACAGAGTCTGAGCTCATTTATGGAAGAGGGTGGGAAAAGAAAAATTACACTTGTCCCTCCTTATAAAACTGTTGGCAGAGTATCAGAGCTTCATGGGGGTAAAAGTATTTTCCATTTCCAAAAGTGAATTTTGGCCTGAACTACAGAGGAAGCTGATTTGGGTTTAAGGGTGAAATGTTTCAGAACTTGTAAAAGTAATGCTTAGAAAACAAATTTTTGTAGTTCATGGTGTGCAGAGCTGTTGGATAAGATCAGGGCAGCAAAAAAACTTCTTGTTCCAAATGTACTGAGATTAAGTATTTGTTTACATTGAAATAAGAGCTAAAAGTGGCCAGGTTAACAGCCTCATTCAAAACATCCATAACAGTTTTCCTCCTTTTTGGTAGCATTTGTATATTTTCTTGGCTCTGTCTGACTTTGGTCATGTACAAAATAATGAGGGTGATGAGGATTAAGGAATGTGTCAGGCCTGTTGCCTGGGAGCTGCCTCATTAAGTCAGTAGGGATGAGATTCCTGATTGTAATTCCCTCTCTTCTGTCAGAGTTCACCAGGTGTGAGGATTTAAATTCAGAGGGCTCCAGGCACCTGCATCTTCCCAGCTTTTTTTCTGAGAATGACAGGGCAAGCAGTTCTGTTGTTAAAAATACCTTCCAGCAAGAGATGTCATACCTTCCTTCATCCTTCCAATTCCTCCCATTAAACCACCTCCAACTGGTGTTGCTATTCCTTGGCTATGCTGGGGCCTTGGAATGCTGAGTTTCCCAAAGCTGTGTGATGCATCACAGAACATTCTCTGTGTGAACATTCTCTGACTGCACAGCCTGTCACATCCCAATCACTTGATAAAATTCTAAGTAATGCTTAAATATTCACATGCACACACACGCCAGAGCAATTGTAGAATCATGGAATGGTTTGGGCTGGAAGGGTCCTTAAAGCTCATCTCATTTCATCTCCTGCCACGGGCAGGGACACCTTCCACTCTCCCATGTTGCTCCAAGCCCTGTCCAGCCTGGCCTTGGACACTTCCAGGGATCCAGGGGCAGCCACAGCTGCCCTGGGCACCCTGTGCCAGGGCATCACCACCCTCAAAGGGAAGAATTTCTTCTTAATGTCCAGTAAAACCCTTCATTTTTTCACTTTAAAGCCATTTCCCTTGTCCTGTAACTCCAGGCTCTTGTCCCAAGTCCCTCCCCAGCCTTCTTGGAGCTCCTTTAGGTATTGGGAGGCTGCAACAAATTCTTCTTGGAGCCTCCTCTTCTCCAGGCTGAACTACTCCAATTCCCTCTGCTGCTCAAAAATCAGGGTGTATTTGATCCTGGCTCGGGAGGAAAGCTCTGTTCAGCCAAAATACCTTCTGGAAAGGGGCCAGTTTTGTGGCATGGACTGATACCCCCACCAATTCACCTGCCTGCAGTCCCTTGTCTCCTCCAGGCAGCCTCAGCAGCTGGTGGCTGCCTGTCAGATCAGTTCCATGTGGATAGAAGGAAGGCAGGAGATGTTGAATGGCACAGCTGAGCTCTGATAATGATGTTGAGACAAACTGAGGGACACCAAGGGGAGGCTTTGCAAGGGGACATTGGCTTAGCCTATTAAAATCAGGTCCAGGCAGCATTTGCTCTGTTACTGAAGCCGCTAAGTGAAAGCAATTATAAAGCACTTAGAGGTTTAACCAATTAAAACAATATCCTTCAGTCTCCCACAGCTGGCTGGGTGATGCCTCAGTAAAATGTTTTTTTAGTAGATGAAGTCAAGTCACATTTTTTACTGAAGGTCTGTGAATTTTTAAATTATGATTTTGGGGCCTCTGCAGTTTGTCAAGCAATACAAGACAAAGGCCAAGAATTAATGATGTATTCATGCATTTCATTAATTTGTGCATTAATAATTCCCCTTCTGAACAAATACTTTGAAGAGTCCATTCATTTCTCCTCACCAGTGCTGCAAGTCTGAGTTATTCATTTCAGGAGGAGAATATTGCCATGAGATTTAGTATAACCAGCCTCCAGACAGGAATAGCTTATATTTGCCAACCACAATACACAGAAGAACACCAGCATGAAACTCCTTAAACAGTTGTATTTCATAATTCCTATATTCTAAGGAAAGCAGATTTATTTGTTCATGAATCATTTCTTTTCAAGAAAGGAACAAAATGCATGGCAGTTTGTATCTCTAATAAAAAGTCTGAGCAACTCCAAGTGGAGTTCAGCAAAACCCCTGTGGCATTAAGCTTGAGTGGAAGCTGATTTTAACAGCTGAAATGTCACACTGAAATTTGGGAGGATAAATTACCTATTTAACAGTTGTATATATTTCCCAGAGATGTTTGTAGTTGTAGGTTTACTTTGCAGGCTGCCAAGTGAGATAAAACCAGCAGCATCAGAGCACTCTATAAACACCCTCCAAGGAGCAAAAACCAGGGGTGGCTGCCCCTCTTAGGGCAGGAAGTCTCTTTTTCCCCCTCTCCCAGGATGTGTCCCTTTGCTGGCACCACAGCTTGGCCTGGCACAGCATTCCTGCAGGAATTACAGCTTCTCATGGCTGCATCTCTGCAGAAAACTCCAGGATTTGCCATGCCCTGAGAGCAGATTTTCCAGGTGTTAAGCCGTGATAATGTGAGTGTTTAAAAAGTTAACTAATGTGATTCTAAACATGAAGTCTGGCCAGGGCTTTAGTCAGAGTAGAAGCATGCAGTGAATACAACTCGAGGTGCCTTTGATGGGCAGAAACTGTTCTGGGAGGAACAAAGGATATGTGGAACTCAAAACTGGAAGGGAAAGAAGAAAGGGCTGCAGAGGAAGCCAGTTCAGTTTATATCTGATCTCACCAAATAGAAACAGGTTTGAACCTGGTGAAGATAAGATGGGATCCCTTCCCTACCTTTTAAAGGGGAAAATCTCTTCCTTTCTTCTTCCTTCTCTTCCAAACATCCAGACATGCCCAGGGGAAATGGTATGAGTGAAGTTTAAATGGAAGAAAGCAACCTCTTCTCTAATTTCCAAAAGAATAACTACCTTAGAAGGAAACTTGGGAAGAGACCCCAGTTTGCACTGGGACAGCAGTTATGTGCTGCTTGCTAGTGCCTGTTCTTGGGTCAGCTTTAATCTGTATTTTCTGCCTTACTCCTTATGGATGAAACTGCTTCCGGGGGATGATTTAACCACTGGTGTGAGCTGGGGCAGGAATTCACATCTGTTTTCAAATCTGTCATCTGAAGCCGTTGAAAATCAGGACTGGAGAATATAGTCTGAGTGAAGTATGTTGATTTTTAATGCCAAAAGGCTTTTTCGTTTACTGTGCTGTCTCACTTTCACTTATAAAGAAGAACTTAGGGTTTTTCAATGATACATTCAAGAGCATTAGGGGATTGTATCCAGCAAATGCTGTGTGTTTTCAGCGGTGTCTAAAGGAGCTCAGGACTCCCCAAGCTCATTGTTACTCCCAGTTTCTTCTTTGCTCTCCTGAGTACTCCTGGCTCATGCTGGTGGTCCCTGATCCCTGCTGATTATTATTGACTTTTATGGAAATCCTTTATTCCACAGCCTTATGACCCAAATACCAGCAGAAATAGTTTTAATTTTACTGGGCTCATACCTACACCCTTGCAGCTGCTGCAGTCCCTACTTTGGGGCCAGCTGATATAAATATTGCCAACAGCCTGTCAGGTAGAACATCATGTTAATATAAACAGCACCTCCAGGTTTACCAAGGCTGTGCCAGCTGTGCCTGCACTTGGCCCAGCTTTCACCACCTCTCATATCAAACAGCACTTTGTGAGAGGTTTTCCTGTAATGGCCTCAACTAAATTAGTATATAAAACCCAGAAGCTTGGGATATACAAGGATTGTTTCTCCAGAAATCAGCATTACCCTGACACAAGCCCCATAACCTTTTGTACACTCAGATAGTACCAGCTGGTAGGTGTGCACCCTTTGGGCAGCCTTGGGGATGAGTCTGAAGCACAGAAAAGGCTGAGAGCTGTTGTTCAGGGAGGTTATTACCTCCCCAAACAGCTCCTGCCTTTGCTCAGAAATTTCACCATGCTGTTCCACATCTGTATGTGGCTCAGCTCCCCTTCAAATGCAGAGAAAAAGAAATAGATTGGCTGAAATAGTCTGGACAAAACTATCAAGGGAAGATGGATCTGAGCCTCTCTGGAGGCCTTACAGCAGAGGTGGTTATAAGAAGGAACAGCATCCCTTTTCTGCCTGTCCTGGAGAGAAAGGAGGACAGCACAGAGGGATGCCCTCACCAAGGGCCACCCCAGACTGCAGGGCTGTGACTCAGCAGCCCCATGGGGGCTGGAGGAGGTGAAGTGAGGAGGAGAACAGCAGCCCAGCGAGTGCTTTGTGCCACAGCAGCTCCCCAGTGAGTCAGTGCTGGTGGCTCCTCACCCTGGCTGTCCTGGGCTCTGAGTCACCCCTAGCCTCACATGGCCCCACCAGGGATGGGGGCTGGAAACTCCTCCTGAGCATCACTCCTGGGCTCAGCCAAACCAGCCAAACTTCTGCAAAACCCCATGCCCATGCTAACCCAGAGGTGGTCCTGGAGCAGGGCAGCTCCCCAGCCTCAGCCCAGGATACACACACAAGGCAAAATAAAATACCCGATGTGATCTAATAGAATTTAACTTCCAGGATTGCCCCTACATCCAGTTTAGTCTGAGAATCGACACTGGCACAGTTTAAATCTCCTGCACAATGAAAAAGATGTCAGTCAGAACTGATGTTGCTCTCTGCAGGACTTTCTGAAGGAAAAACAAACCAGGGCTCGTCCTCTGCCACTCCTCCTTCCTCTCCCCTTCTTCCTTGGCATGCAGCTCAAACAGGCAGAGAAAAGAGCCATTATAAGACAAAATAGAAAGACACAGGATGTAATAATTCAGGGTTTAGTACACATTTAAATTGGGAGTTTGACTTAGAAGGGAAATGAGGGCATACATTGGTGGAAGGATCATTCTCTGCCACCCCGGCATGCTGGGGTCATCTTGCTGGGCTCCCCATCCATTCCCCAGCCTTGAGGTTTGGCACCTCATTTGCTCCAATATAGGAAATGTCAGAAGCTCATGGAGCAGCTCTGCTCCTATTAGAACCTTATTGAATTAATTAGAAGTGAGGGATGTGTCTGGTTTATTTTTAGTTCAAAAAATAAAGGCAGGAAATTTCCAACCTCACAAACACCATCCTGGACAGTCACCCCATCACACACTGAGTCAAACCCTTCCCCTGCAGTGCTCAGCTCCAGCAGGCTGATCTGCTTCTTCTTACTCTACCAAAGGAACCCATGTGTCAAGCTTTTGATGATTAAGAACATCCTAGGAGCTCATAACAACAATAAAAAATCCTTCTGGCAGACAGTTTACCCAGGATTTGTTTAAACTCAACCATTTTGACAGGCAGGTGCTCAGGGAAGAACAAAACAGCAGGAAAAGGAATCAGGTATCTGGGAGAAAAGGATATTTTCATTCTGTATTAAGTGAAAGTTAACACAGTCTCGTGTTTTGTATTCCTCCCAGGGAAGAGGACCCAAGAGGGCAGGATTGCCACCCTAATTCTGCTTGATCCCTTGTATGATAAAATGAAAACATACGGATTAAGGGTGACAAATTCAGGTCGGGATCTCCTAATCTGTGCAGCACAGAACTGCACAGTGTGTCACCCAGCTGGGACTTCCAAATCAGACCATAAGTGTCTCCAGTGCACTTCACATGTTTAATAGAGTTTTAATTGTGGAGTGATTGCATGTGATATTACAGAATTATCACAGATTACTTAATTGCTGATGTTAAGCAGATATTTCTCTCAATATGTGTTTTTGTTACTATAGATCCATATTATTTGGCACAGCATTGCCTGAGCAGCAGAAGCAGAGATCATTTACCAGGAGAAAACCACTTTCATTTAACATGTTGGTAAATTTAACAAGCAGATGTGTGAGATTCTTATAATTGGCTGTCGAAAGAATCCGGATCCTGCCGTTCCTAAAGAGCTGCACACAGGGGTGAGCAGCTGAGAAGTGCCAGTGCGTGGAGCTTTCTGCAAAAATCATGATGTGCCTGAGTGAACCTGTGTTTGGAGCCATTTGGGAAGCTGCTTTTGCAGCCTGAAAATGCAGCTAATCCTGTGCAGGAGCTGGGAGAGCAGATGGGCTGGAGCTGTGATGTTGGCTCGTTCCGCTGGCCTGAGGCTGATGGATGGAGGAGGAGAGGATGGAGAGTGCTGCCTCTCCTGCAGCCCCTGGGAGGGATCTCCTGGACAATCACAGGGAGGCTGCTCCATCCAGGGAAAACCAAAGGCCCATCAGACAGAGGAATGAATTTCTGGAGGAGACCAGAAGCTCAGAAATGCGAAGGAGCAAGGCAGGCATCCATGCTCCCACCGAGCTTCCCAGGGGATGTCCCCTCCTCTCCTGTGCCACCTGTCATGCAGGGGCTCTCCTGTCAAAGTCCCATCAAAGCTCCCCAGAGAAGGATCAGACCAGATCAAATTCATTCACTTGATGGCATCTGAAGGGCTGAAGGCTGTCTGGTGATGAATTACATCTGTGATCACTGTGGCCAGAGAGCAGCCAAAAAGCAGTTTGAAAAAATGAATTCACTTGGACAAGAGAATAAAAACAGACCCTCTAGCCTTCTTTCCAAAGTATGTCCCTTCAGTTGCTTAAATATTGGATAAATGGCTTTTGCAGCATTCCTGGAAGATGCTTCATTCACCATGGAATAGAATCTTCTCTGTTGTTAGCTGCGTGTTTAATGAACTCATGGAGCTGGAGTAGGGTGTGAGTGTGGGGCTGGACACCAGAGATTATTTAATTTCTGCTTTTCTGTGCCTCTTGGCTAAGCATCAGTGATGGGGAGATGCAGCCACAGCCAGACTGGCTCCTCCTGGACTGCATTACCCAAGGGAAACACATCTTCTGCACATCTTCTCCTTGAGCTACGACATGGTCCCTGTGGGATGACAGTGCCTGGGTTTGGGACATATCCACATAAATATTTTCAATCTCAAGGCAAATAAAACCCCAGCCATTGGCTCCACGTGCCAAATCCACATTGCACTTGTGGTACCTCTCTTTGGAGCAGAGCTTTGCTGCTTCCCAGCCCCTTACAGGTCACATAAAGGACAAGACTGATGTGTCCCTTGTTGTCTGTAGAGCAAATTTGGGACCAAAAATTAACTTAGTTATTTTATTTAGCCTTTATTTTCTTCTTGCCTTTTATTGTGTTATGTTTTAACTGAGATTTCTTTATTTCCTGCTAAGATTCTGCCAGAACCCTGCTGTTCCATACAGAAGTTGAAATGTAAACTACAAAAGGAAACAAATCTTTCTCTTGATTGCCTGATAGATCTACTTTTTAACCCATACTGACAAATGCACTCTATCAACACTACTTTTATGCCTCAGAGTTGTTGCATTTTATTTTCCATTGTTTGACATCCCTCAGAATCTGGAAAGGAAAAAAGCAATAATGTCTTTCTCTGCTTACCCTTTAATTGATCATTTTTATTATGGCAAAGCCCAGACCCAAGCACATTGTAATCCCAGGTATGGCACAAATGTAGAACAAAAGGATGAGCCCTGCCCTTGGAAAGAGCAGTTTAATGATGCTCAGCACTGTGGGGACTGTGGCCAGTGGCACAAGCTAATGGGATTAGAGTGGCCCTGGCTCCCTGTCTACCTGGATGAAAAATATCACCAGCTGTCTCTGTGAATACTTAGGATGAGGTACCCAGTGCCACAAGGGCGTGACACACAGAATTTCCTTTAAGCCAGTGTCTGAACTAGGCATTGCCACTCCTTCATCTGCACCTCCTGTAGTTCCAAATGTCCCTGCTCCAGCGCTTAGTGCTGTTCTCTATTACTTCTGTTTTGCTTGTTTGTACAGACATTTGCAGGCTGGTTGTCCCTCAGGGTTATTAATTCTCTGCACTACAGCAATACAAGAACAAGTGGGGCTGCAGGAAAACAGTTACAGCAATTAAAGCCAAGCAGACAGGTCCCCTTTTCACGCTGATGGAGAATTGCTCACAAAATTAAGGATTTTTTTCCCTGCCTTGCAGGTGCTGTGGTGATTGCCTTTGTGGTCTGCTGGCTCCCTTACCACATTCGGCGTCTCATGTTCTGCTATGTCCCCTCCAGCCACTGGACAGAGTGAGTCACAGTTGGGGACACAGCTGGGACACAGCTGGGGGACAGAGAGTGGGGGACACAGCTGGGGAACATGGTCCACCCATGCCAGCACAGGCTGGGGGCTCAGGGCACCCACAGGTGTGGAGATGGAGGCAGGGATCTGGGAACAAAGATGTTCTCCAGCCCAGAGGTGAAAGTCTCAAACTCCTAATTGCTGGTTTTAGTTGGGGGGTTTTTTGTGGTTTTTTTTGTTTTGTTTTGTTTTGTTTTGTTTCG
>VXBI01006779.1:0-52703 GCA_013397375.1 Toxostoma redivivum | reverse complement strand
TTTTTTTTTTTGTTTTGTTTTGTTTCGGGGTTTTTTTTTTGTTTTGTTCTGTGGTTTTTTTTGTGGTTTTTTTGTTTTGTTTTGGTTTGGTTTTTGTTGTTGTTGTTCTTGGGTTTGGTTTTTTTTATGTCTCAGTGTTTGCTAGACAAATTAAGAGTCTTTGTTTTACCTACATCCCCCAGATACTTGGTAGGAAACATTACCTTGAACCAAAACTCATCATCAGCCCCTCCTCCTCCTCACCCCTGCAGGCAGCAGTGAAGGGGCTTCAGTCTGGCAGCCCCTGAGGAAATGACATTTGGGCAGGGGGGTTGGTACATCCAGAGTGGATTTCAGTCTCCATACCAGAGATATTGATCCCAGCCCTGAGATGCAGCAGCTCCTGTCAGCACACAATTTAGCTCCACGGGGCCACATTTCCTCTCTGACAGGAGAGATGACACAGGTGGGGGAATAACTGTGCTCCTTATTGTGTCTGGGTCAGGCTATTTACTGGGTTTTGCAGGGAGTGGATCAAAATAAAATACCAGCGGTTGCTGCTGATTAGGAAGTGCCCAGATTGTCAGAGAGTTTTGGGATAATTGCATGAACACACATGCACTGCTCACAGATGTACAGAGGCACCCCAGGAGCTCCCTGCTCCTTTCTGAGGCAGCAAGCCAGCAAAGCAGCCACCAAACTAACTTTATTTTTAAATATGTCATTAAGAGCTAATGCTTTCTGGGGACACACACTGAGGAAGCCTGAGATGCCAAGGGATGCACTCCTGTGTTTCCTGCCATGGTGTTACATCCCTGTTCTTCCTGAAACCAGGACTGTTTCTTTAAAGGGAAAGAAAAAAAATCTAAAATACCAAAAAGCAAAACAACAATAAAAAAACTAAAATCCCATCAACTCCAAACACAAAATATAATGAATTAGGATATAGCAGTCTACTGAATGGAACTATGGATCCAGCCATAGTAAAATCCAAAATCCATCTTCAGTCATGAAACAGAGCTCTAGGCACACACTAGGACAAACTCTTGTTTCTCCTTTGCTTTCCTATATGAAAAGTACTTAAGGCGCTGTTCAATTATGTAATGGCTGCATTTGCTTTGAGCAAGAGGGGTAGAGAAGTCTTTCTGCAGTTAGTGGGAATTTATGCATCATGGCTGCATTCACATAATATTTTTTTCTTCTTTTTAAAACCATGAGTGATTTTAGGAAAACACTGAATTTACAGAGTGATAGTGAACTATCAGTCTGATGGCTAACCAAGAGTTAGCAGCAGCTTGGCATGCTCATTTATAAACACATGTGCCTTGCCCTGAAGAAGAGAAATTTTCCCAATATTAATTCTTCACAGCTACACAGAGAAACTCTTCTTGTAAGAGCTGGATGGGCCATGCAGTCCTTGGCAGTGCTGAGGGGGTGTGGAGGGATGGGCAATGTGGTCCAGCACTCCCCTATTTATCTTTTGTTAGACACTGCTCAGATTAGAAAAAAGGTCTGCAATTTTCACCAAGATAAATTATTCTGAGGAACATCTTCCTGAAAATGAGACCCGTGGTGTTCATAAATGCTTTATCAGCTCAGGGCTGTTGTTCCCAGTTGGCCCAAAGAAAGATATTTCCAAAAGTATAAAAGATAATAAAACATTTTCAACCAGTTCTAGTTGGAAACATTAAATTGTAGTGGTTAGGATGTGTTTCAGAAGGATGCTATCACCAGCTTGCCCCAGGACAGGAAATGCTGTCCCACATTATGGACAAATCCCAACCCAGGGACCCACTGGATGAGCTGATGCTGCTCTCACTGCCAGAGGGAGGAGAGAACTGCATCTGTTACTGGAGTTTGGCTCTTCTGCAACCTCTGTAGATCAGAACTGCAGCCAAGAAAGTCAAGCTAATGTGTATGTATGACACAGAAGCAAATTTCCATCTGGCTTCTCTGTTTCCAGAATGGCTATTCCAAAGTGAAAAATGAATGCACGAGGTAAATATCTTGTCTGCCTCTGGGGCTTAAATAAGTCTCTAACTGCTGGAGAATGGGGCAATATCTTCATAGAGGGATCTGATCCATGTTTTCCAGTTGTAGCTGTAGATGGTTGTGGTGGCTCAGGCAGCTCTGCTAAGCTAACCTAGAAAGGTTGGCTGTAAAGCAACTCAGGTTTTTCTCACCATTGTGACTTTGAGTTCTTCACACTCAGATTTTTGTCTTTCATCTGTTCTTCCAGTTTCCTTTACAACTTCTACCACTACTTCTACATGCTGACAAACGTCCTGTTCTACGTCAGCTCAGCAATCAACCCCATCCTCTACAACCTGGTGTCGGCCAACTTCCGCCAGATCTTCCTCTCCACGCTCGCCATCCTGTGCCTGCCATGGAGGAAGAAGAAGAAACGACTGGCCTTCACCAGGAAATCCAACAGCATCTCCAGCAACCACACATTCTCCAGCCAGGTCACAAGGGAAACCACGTACTGAAGCCAAAGGTGGAGGAGGAACACAATTCATCGTGGAGTCAAAACTTGAGAGAGGCCTCTGTGACTTTCATGCATGGTCTCCAAATTCACCTAACACAAATGTGTTTAGCAAAGTCATTTTTGTTGGAAAAAATAGGCTTTGTTCTGCCAGTAACTTTGAGGTTATTTTCGAGCATTGGCCTTGCCTCTTGTGAGTAATGTCTACATGTATTGTAACTTCAGTCTGGCATAAATCCAGGTGTGGTGTTAACTGGGAAGCCAAAATGTGTTCAACTTAGGCAAAACTGTTCTGCATTTCATCCTTTTCTCAGTGCAGAGATGCCGTGTTCACATCCAAGGGTTTGAGATCCTGGTGGCACCGAGCAGAGAGTTTGATGAGAGAAAGAAGCTTTGAAAGAAAGGGACGTTCTTGGAGAATGGATATGCTCATCTGTGGGATGTTCAATGAACGAGGAGTGAAAACTCAGGGAGCCAGGTGGTTATTTTAGAAATAAATCTCCACTGGGAGTAATATGACCGAGGTGCTCAAGAGAGCCACTCTGGCTCCTTGAAATTAAATAAGAACAGATGATGCCTTACCTAGGCTGGGGTGGCTAGGGCCTGGGGAGTGGGGTCACCTTTGGCTTTAGGGCATCCACAGTGCCTGGCTTTGGTACCACTGCACCCATGACAGCAGAGTCTCTGGCAAAGTCAGGAATGCAGAGGCTGTGCCCAGATGGAGTGCTGGAAATAACAGAGATGGAAAATCTTCCTTTTGCCATACAGCCAAATCCTATTTTTTACCAGGGAGAACAGTTTGCTGGCCTGCATTAAGAGATGAGAAAACTCTGAGCCTGTGAGGGCTCTAGGCTGCTGAGATAAGAGCAATCTGCCCCAATTCTGTGGGACCTCCAGATTTTTCCCATTCTTATTCCTGTTTTACTTGTTTCCTCGCCATTTCCACAAGGCTGACATCTCAGTATATACCAATTGTAGGCAGCAGGTCCTATTGTTCTACCTTTTCTTTTATTACTTTTAGCTACCAGAACTGTTGGCACACTTATCTGCACCCCCAGTATTCAGATAGTTCAAGTGCAGAACATGAGAGTCTAAACTGGGGAGTCTTTGCTCTGAAACCACTTTCTTTTAACAAGCCAGAGGAACAGAAACAAGACCTGAAAATTTTCTTTGAAATTTCCCAGCTGGTAAGGAGAGGTAGCATGAGCTTTTCTCCCATATGGTTCCACCTCCAATGGCCCCTTATATGATACAGGAAATTGTTCCAGAGTCTTTAGTACTGAAACAACAGGGCTCTGGGACAAGCTAAAGGGCTTTTTCCCAGATGGTGACCTGCACAAACCTGGAACTGACCAATCAGCCTTTGCTGCTGGTGACCTGGTGTCCCCTTTCACACCACATGTGTGAAAGCAGGATTTGTCTCTGAAAGGTGACAAAGTAGAAGAGTTGGCTCAGTTTGGCATTCTGGGCTTTGCCCATGCCATGCTACCCTTTAGCTAATGAGCACCCATGGTCCCTAAGTGAAGCCACAGTGCTGGAGGTGTGGATTGGCCAAGTGAGGGTCACACAGTGGTGGAGACCAGTGACTGAACCACTGGTGATGTCTGCTACAGATGTTGCATCACAGAATCACAGAACAGGTCAGGTTGGAAGGGGCTCACAAGAATCATCGAGCCCAACTCCCTGCACTTGTGGTTTAGCTCCTGTTGGGCTCAGCACATAGAGAAATAACATTTGAGGGCATTTGCTGTGAGTTGTTGGTGATGAGTGACTACTTTTGGGGCATTTATAACATTTATAACCTGTACCCAGCTGGTCACCAAGGCAGCCCATCAGCCATGACCTCCAGCCACATCTGCCAGGCATGGGAGGTGATTTTAATGCCTAGTACAGAACCCCTGCATAAGAAAGGGCTCAAAATAAAAGTCAGTGGGGCTTTTGTTTCTTCTGATTCAGCCAAACTGCAAGCTCTGTTCTGTCATGCCTTCTTGTGATTTCTTGCCCTGGTTGTACCAAGCAGAGGGCAGAGATTCTATTTGACCAAGCACTTTTGTTGCTCATGAACTGTTGACTCCTCTTTGACAAAGGAAACAGGTAGTGGCACACGAATATATAAATTGAAACAAAAAGGCAAAAGGGAGACTGATCTCTTCAGAAGGAAATCTGTGAGAAACCAGCAGGTATTATCTGAGTGTGGTGTGTGTGGAATGGCTTGGGCAGGTTGGAAGATCTGCCTTGAGAGGAATAGGAGTCTTGATGTCACACATTTAACATTGACCTTCCAGGCAAGACACTTCAAAAGTTTCTGGATGACCCAAATTTTTTTACTTCACCTCTAAATAGCAGCTGGGAGGAGCTTTCTGAAACCTCCCAGGGAGGTTGTAACTGCATTGCTTTGACTTTCATTACAATTTAACACCCTGCATGTCTCATTTGCTTTTGAAATATTAAACATTATTACTACACTTGTTCAACACCAACCTGCTGAAATGTGCTTGATTATCTTAGAAACACTGTACAAAAATTGTTGTTTCACATAAGATGCTTGGTTTAGACTTTCACTACTGAGATACACTGGCAGTTTACAGAATATTTGATCACAGCTCAGAGAAACTGGCAGGTTTATTTTTGGTTTGACACAACAGTGGGAAAAAGCTGGAATAAAAGTGAACTTATCATAAACCCTTTCCACAGTGTTTGTTGGGCCACTCGAGTGCTGAAGAGCTAGGGAAATTTGAGGGATTTATCCAAGTGGTTTGCTGACTTCTACAGCTCTGTTCTTCAGTTTAACAGAAAGCAGACCTGGGACCATGGCCTTAATCTGAGATTGCAGCTCAAAGCTACCTCTTCCCCTGGCCAAATCTGACAACCTTGAGCTGAGCAGTGTAAGTTACAGCTGCTTTCATTCTCTCTTCCCTCCTCACCTGATTTTGCTATATTCAGCTTAGAGATGTGGTTCCCTTGAGCTCAAGAAAGTGAGGATAGCAAACCCCCATGGTTTGCAGAGAATCACTGGACAGTTTGGGTTGGAAGGGATCTTAAAGACCATCCAGCTCCAAAGCCCTGCCACAGTCAGGGACACTTTTCCCTAGAGCAGGTTGCTCCAAGCCCTGTAGAGAAGAAGAAGGTACAAATTGCCCCGTATTTTCCAGAGAAACGGTTCTTTACATGCCTTTTAACAATGATTGAACTGCTAACCCAACAAGGTTTTTAGATTTAATCTGGTGTGAATGGCTTTTGCCATTAGACAGAACAAAAACTCCCACTCGTTGTGTCCCTGCCTTGGCTGCACTCTTCACTGAGGCAGAGGTGAGTGTGGGGGCCTCTCCTCATCTATGCAAATTGCCTGTGTTTGGAACTGCTTGTTTTGACTAAAAAAAGAATGAAATCTGTGGAATCCGCAGATGTGAAGTGCTGCCAGATTGATTCTGAGAAATTCCATTCTGAAGAGAGTCTATCAAGTGACCTCTTCAAACGTTATTTTGAGGTTTTGTTTCTCTTCACAGCACCCTTGCCAGAGCCATCCATTTGGCAGAGTGTGAAATCAGGTTTATAAAATCATTTTGCTATTCAGAAATTTCCCCCAGACAGGACCAGTCCATCAGTGCTGGAATGCTCTGCTGAGCTTGTCTTTTTCTGTAAGGTGCATGAGACCTCACTTCAGCGAGTTTTCAGGAGAAAACTCACTGGAAGATCAGCGAGGAGGGTTAGCAGGGCGTGACAATAGTGGGACCTTTGCATTTCCAGCATCCAGAGTTCAGTGAAACAACCCCTGAGTGTGCTGCTGCTGCAGACAGCTCGTGCTGCAGGTTTGGACCCATCACCTGTGCAGCTGCATTGCTCCTGCCCCTGGGCAGGGACAGCAAACATCCACAGGGCGTGGGAGCCCTTCCCTGTGCCAAGCTGTGTCAGCCCAGTGTCCTCCTGGCTGTGCTGCTGGTGACTCTTTAACCAAAGCTGTGTCTGCTAGAGCTCTGTCTGGTTCTCCACATCACAGCTCCACCACTCTTCCTGTCCTCAGTCTGGATTTGCTTAGTACGAAAGCAGAAATTGCTGATCCAAAATTTCATGATGCTGTGTCCTGGCTTTGTGATCCAGAGTCCTTCCTCAGCTGTGCCACCTGATAGTCCTGCACATATTGTATTTATGGCAAATATTTTTTAAAGTGCACCTTTTTTTTTTTAAATTTTATTCTGAGATATGAAATGTTGATGTGCTTTATTTTCTGTGGCCTATTGCTCAATGGGGAAAAAATGAATGTTAAAAGTGTGTCAGTGTCTACTTTGTAATATTTTCTGTGACAAAGGGAAAGAAGAGGGTGTGGAATCCTTCTGTGTGGCAATGGGAAACACTCAATGTAACATGCTATTATTGATACTGTATTTACGGATCAAAGTGTAATGAAATGGTTAATTCCTGATTTAGCCTTTGTACTGTATGGTATTTTATTTTGTCATTTATTGATCCTAAGAAATAAATACCCAAATTTAAGGCTTGGGCTGCTTTTGCTTGAAGTGGCAAGTGTGCCTTTATCACACAGCCTGGTTATCAGGACAGGCACCCTGGCTGGGCTCTAAACTGGTGAAATTCCATTGCTTGAACTGGGATTTGCAGCTCCTCTGCAGGAGGGCCCTGAGTGCTGCTGTCCCTGCACTCTGCAGCACAAACAGCACCCAAATATCACCTGCTGCTTCTGACTTCAGCTCAGCAAATGAACAGGAGGCCTACTTAGGTTTGAAGGACACTCTCATCAGTGATATTTGCCCTGAAAAATCCTTCCTGCCATCTGTTAAAAGCATCAGATCCGTGCTGCTGGGCAGAGCCATGGAGAGCACCCAGCTCATCCAGGGCTTGGGGCATGTGGAGTGCAGGAGCCTGGAATGTGGGAATGAGACCTGAGCTCCCAGACTGAGCAGCTCAGAGTGCTGAGATCCCAGTGCCACTGCAGGGGTCTGAGCTGCTGCCTTCCTGTCTGCCCTGCTTGCTTTTCCCTGCTCAGGGCAGATGTTACAGATGTTGTATCTTATTCTGCAGCATTTTTGCCCAGAAAACTGAGCAGGTTGGGGCTTTATTGCACTGGGAGCTGTAGGGACATAGAGAAGGAGTCAGCTCTCACCCTAGATAATGATGACAAAGAAACAGGTTTATTGTGTCTTAACAGTGAGATTTCCCCTCCTATCTTCTCATCTTTTGTGTGATCCTCTTCCTCCCTGGCATTTATTTTTCTAACACAAATGTAATTTTGTGGGGACAGAATGCTTGGGTATTACCCATGATATTAAAGTGTCCCTACACTAAATGAGCAAAAATCAGTCACCTCCATCCTCCCTGCAGCTCCTGGTTAATGTTATGTTGTGCAACAGCTGAGCTGAGCCATAAAATCATCATAGTTTTTAACCATCCAACCCTTTTGTTTTGATTTCTGATGGAAGGAAAGGTTGTTTGGAAAGCAGCAAGAGAATAAAATTTAAATATTTGGAATCATTCATGCCTGGAAAATCCATCTTCTAAAACCTAGCTTCAGTGCACTTCCTTTCCAAAGGCTTTTTGGTGCTGCTTCCAGATGAGAAGAGCAGGAGCCTCTATTGTCCCTTACACCATCAAGCATTAAAATATCAAAATCATTTATTTTATGGATCCTTTTATATGGTATTCAGCCCTGGTCTGCTCAAAGGTGTATTTTCAGTCCACAGCTCATGTTTTGAGCAGTGGAAATCCACAGCACGTGGCAGCATCCTTGTTTCCTGGCTGCAGGAGATTTCTGTGCTGGGCACGGTGCTCCCAGTGGAGCCTCCATGGCTTATGCAGAAATCCAGCTCATGTTCAAGCTGCAGTGAAAAATGTTGCTGTCTGCTCATGACTTGTCTATTTCAGGGCTGAACTCCTTGAAAAAGCCAAATTCTGGGAAGCAGAGCCTCCTCTTCCTCCCAAGCCACCCTCCCAGCCAGTGTCACGCAATCAGGCACTGTGTCACACCCCACAAATGTGAAGGAAAACAGAAGATGTGGAGAGTCAAATAATTCCTTTTTTCCTTTAGAAAGGCACAAGGACTGTGCCTCGGGCCATGAGGGATGCTTTCAGCTTGGCCCTTATTTCTCATTTCAATTATAAAAGCAATTTCCATAGTTCACAAGGGGGAAATTTCAGGCACCTTTTGGAAAAAATGTTATGTTTTAGTAAATGGCTTCATAAAACTTAATAAACATCCATGCAGAAGTTAATTTATTTAAAATATCTTTAAATCTTGCTCTGCCTTATTGAATTTGTTTGAACTGTAGATCAGGCTGGAGTATATTCATGAGGGCATTTAAGCATTAAGGCAGCACATCACAGTTATTATTCCAGGCCTCCTGTGGCCTGGGAAGCACAAAGCAGAACCTGAAGTGATTTTGGGCACTCAAGTGCAAAACCCCTCCAGAAGCACAGGCACAGGCATGTCCCAAGTGCTGCAGGGTGGCCAAACCAAGCTGCTGGGGTTGTTTTCTGGGAACAAAAACATGCCAGGGGAGCCCAGAGCAGCCAGCCCAGCATCCATGGGCTGCCAGCCCCATCCTGGGCTCACTCAGCCAAATGCTAGTGGGAAAGGATCATAGAACCATGGAATCACAGGATGGTTTGGGTTGCAAGGAACCTAAAAGCTCATCTCATTCCAGCCCTGCCATGGGCAGGGACACCTTCCACTGTCCCAGGCTGCTCCAAGCCCTGTCCAACCTGGCCATGAACACTTCCAGGGATCCAGGGGCAGCCACAGCTTCTCTGAGCACCTGTGCCAGGGCCTCAGCACCCTCAAGGAATTTCTTGCTAACATCTAATCTAAATAAAGAAGCAGCAAAGTTAGTTAAACACCATACCACTGGTGGTACAAGCCAACCAAGCCAGCCAGGACTTCCAGAAAGAGGAATAGAAAGGCAAAAAATGTGTAGTGAGTGTATAAGTGCATGTGTGGGTGCTGCAGCCATACCTGGGATGATGTTTTGCCCAGGGTTGTTCAGCCTGGAGAAAAGAAAGCTCCAGGGAGACCTTAGAACCCCTTTCAGTACCTAAAGATGCTTCAAGAGAGCTGGAGAGAGAGTTTTCCCAAGAACCTGGAGTGACAGGTCAAGGGGAATTGGCTTTAGGCTGAAGGAGGGTAGATTTAGATCTTGTCAACACCGCAAAATTTCACAAACATAATGGAGATGTAGTAGCCATTGTTACCAAAATTTAACAGCATTAGCACACTTCCAACAACCCAGCACACTCCATCCTTTTGTCTCTGCAATGAAGCTTTGGTTTTAGGGATGGATTTCAGGCACAGGAACTTCTGGGATTCACCCAAGGGCCACAATGAAATCTTGTCGAGCAGAGTCTCAAACCCCAGTCCTCCCAGCAGTGAACTCTACTTCATCCTTCCCTTCACCCAGCATCAGCAGGTAGCTCAGGAGCTATATTAAGCCTCCATTCCAAGACACATATTAGCAAAACATTCAGTCATTAGAAAGCAGCTTCTCCCTGGCTGTCAGCAGCAGCAACAACCTTGTCACAGCACTTGGCAGCTCTCAGAGTGTTCCTGACGGCGCTGTTATCCTTGGTGTCTGCTCCGTGCAGGCTGCAGGAGAAGGTGAAGCACTGTGTGATGAATTTAAAAAATCCCCAAACAGCAACAAACTCCATTAAATGAGAATGACCTCAGCAGTGCCACGGGGGGCTGTAACGAAATCTGTGACACCTGACATTTTCCATGTTTTAGTTCTTCTGTCCAACTGAAAAGCAGCGACGACTGCAACAGCATTATTAGTACAGCTCCCACACAGAGCATGAATCCTTACAAAGTTTCACATTACTGCAATAAATCATTTTTGTCTTCCTTCAGACTGGCAATTGGAATAAGATTAATTTCTCTTTACCATCAACACAAGCATGAAATACCATTTTTCGTGACCACTCCAGGAAAATGCCTCATGTCACGGCTGGTGTTTTCTGACTCAGAACTTGAGACTTAATCCCTCTCCTTCCTCTGGGCTTGAGCCAGATCTGGGCAAGCAAATGGTGCAGGGACTTTAAAAAGGTGGTCACCAGTGATACCACAGCAAGGCAGCCACAATGGTTAATCCTCTTGCACAAAGAAGTGAGCACCCTTCAGGAGGCTGATCTAGGATGTAAACACAAGTCTACAGGTTTTTGAGAAAATACAAATTTCTGGAGCATTTCTTAGCCTTGATGAATGCCCACCTGCACAACTGGTATAAATCTGTTTGCATCTGCAAAGAAACCCAGCTTGTGCTTGTAAGTGACCCAATCTAGCTCTGTTTGTTTCTCTTTTCTGAGGCTTTTTTTTTAAAAAATGTAATTTAGCAGGGGAAAATGATGCTGTTTGTTCTGTTCACTACTCTAGTCTTAAATGCCAGAGGTGCTGATCAGATTAAAACAGAAATAAGAGTTCATAGATTGTGTCTGGAAGGAATAAAGACTCTGGTGCTGATTTTTATTGAATAGAGTACAATATCTCTTGCTTATTGTATATATTACAATGACAAGGGGGGAGAGCTTTTATCACAGCATGGCTCAATGCTTTCTAATATGTTTTTCATCATTTGGAGCTCACTGGCATTCACTTGCAGATTTCACTTTGTATATTAAAAAGTTTTCATGGAATTTTGGAGATGGGGAAAAATTACATTCTGCAATGTTGCCAGTCTCACTCCATGGATACACCACTACAATGAGCTCCTCATGACTAAATCCCAGAATGGTTTGGGTTGGAAGGGACCTTAAAAGTCATCTCATTCCAATCCCCTGCCATGGGCAGGGACACCTTCCACTAAATGAGGTTGCTCCAAGCCCTGTCCAACCTGGCTGTGAAGAACATCATCAAGAGCCTTGAAGAACAATGTCTTTGTCTTAGAATGGCTGACTGGTAAAAATTCCTTTCCTCTTGCCCTAGGGTGATATAATCTCTGGGAGATCAGCCATGTTGTCATCACCTGATCCCTGGAGAAGATTCTTCTGGGAGAACATTTCATCAATAGGATTAATGAAGAGTCAGTGTGTGAGTGGCAGCTTTATACTTGTGGTGGACATGAAAGCCAAAGCAATGCATAGATTAACATTAAAATAAAAACTGGGGAGGGCTATTTCTGCACCACTCCTCAGGAAATGCAAAATTAATGAACCTCTGTAGAGGGAGATAGAGGCAGAAAAGATTTCTGCAGAGAGCAGATCTACTTTGATTTCCCCCAGCCCAAAATCTCTGATTTTCAAAGCTCAGCTTTGAGGGAGATTGTGCCATATCACCTTAGGGTGTAGGATAAAAGGTACAAAAGGTGTCAAATGTCTTCTGAAAGTGTGGGCACCATCAGTGCACAATGACAATTCTATTTGCTCTCTGTGTTTCTCTATACACCATGTCATCAAAAGGATTCACAGACTTTTCCCAGGGAGAATACAGTAACATCAGCACGCAACAACAACAACAAAAAAATCACTGGAAAATGGAAAAGGGAAAAAAAAAATTAAAAAAAAAAGAGAGAGAATACATTCTGGTCCTGTCTTTTTTTGCATCTTCACAGATCAGTCAAAAGCTTTTCTCTTCAACCATAATCTCACTTCCACTTGTTTACAACAATTCTTTCCCCTGTGCTATTCATTTTCCTGGGAGATCAGCTCCAGGGCTCAGGATTTGCCTGTGCTTCATATCCATCTCTCCAGAAGGCACCATAGGGTTTGAAGATTGGTTGTCTCCATCAGGAGGAAAAGCCTGTTTTCTGCAAGAAGGGGCCATGAGTCACAGCATGACTTTGATGAAACCAATAGGCATCTTTAGAGGCTGGCACCAGTGTGCTGGAGAATTAGGACCAAAATGAAATAATGAATCAGAGGATGTGATGGGAAAGGTGTTTTGTAAGAGTGAAAATTTTTAAAACTGAAGGTAATGTTTACTTGAAATTGAGCCTATTTCTTGTGATGCACAAATCAAGTTTCTCAGGAAGGTTTTTAACTGTCACAGAGAAATACAGAACAAGATTGTGATAAAAATGAGGGGAAACAGGGCTGGTCAGATGATCACCCAGTCCAGTGGGATGGAGCAAGGGCACAGGTACAGCTCTGTCAGCCTGCTCAGTAAATCATCCTCTCACCAAGCATCAGAGTAAAGCAGAGAAGCAAAGAGTTAACTTCGCTACATCTCCTAGCAATGCCTGTTCCCACAATCACTCTCTCTTTTTGGCCAGAGTTCTGTATTTTTTAGCTGTTCTCAACTCTCTTGTAGAGCAATTATTCCTAAGTGCAACTGAGGACATTTTCCCTTCTGCTCAGATGAAATTTACTTCAATTCACTTTGGTAGTAGCTCCTCAGAGCACCTAAGAAAATCTCCTGGTTTTAGAGTCTCCCTTGTAGCTAGCCAACAATGGGAAAACTGCAAAAACACTTGGGAAGTCAGGGGGAGAAAGAAGATCAGAGCTGCAGAGCCTGAGGGATGGGACACTCACCTGGCTTGCAGGAGAGAGAGAAGTGGGATAGCCAGGAGAGAGATAAACACCCAAATCTGGGGAGGTTTTCAGGATTTCCTGCTGCCAATTCAGCTCCAGAGCATGTTAATCTGCATCTTAAACAGTACCCACCTTCATATTTTCAATCACAGATGTTTTCAAAGTCATCCCTACTCTCCAGATATTAAATTTGGAAGAAATGTTCAGTCATGGACCCTCAAAATGAGAGTGTGTTTGGTTTGATTGATTTCATCGCCGGTGCAAACATTCACATCTTTCCAACCAGCTCCTTTTATTTAGGATAAACAAGTAGGAGTTTCACTTGAGCAGCTGTGGTTCCACCTCATGAATGCTTAAATTGAGGCTAATTTGTGTTTCTGTTCATATCAAAGTATCTACTCTATAAAATAGCTTGGGTCAACTCTACATTTTTACTGTATATGAGCAGAAATATTTCTGGCTTATTGGTGTTGTGGACAGCTTTGTTCCTTGCTCTGTTTTATTTAGTAAGTCGGTAACTTTAATAAGATTTTAATGCTGAGACAAACACAAATTTCAAATAAATTTGTTCACTGATCAAGGCACAAAAGAGAAAATATTTTAATAAATTGAATATTGCCTTCTATCTACTGTTCTCCCAGAAATAGTGACTTGCAGTCTAAAATACAATTCAACTCTAGCCATAAATATTCATAGCTAAGAGTCTTTATTTTCCTTTAAACTGTTCTGTGCTGCTGGAAACTCTAATGTTTCAAAAGTCAAACACTGAGACCTCATCATAACCAGATGTACCCAGAAAAATTGTGATGCAGAAAAACAGAATTAGTTTCAAATAAATCATGAGCTGTGGTGGGAACAATGCTGTATTCTGATGCACGAGATTTCCATAGGTACAGAGAAATCAAATCCAAGACAGGCAAAACTGGGATTGCACACCCAGCTATGGGATATGAGACCCTGCAGCCCCATCATGGGGATTGTGCAGCCACATTTGGATCTCACTGAAGGAAAGCTCTCCAGTAGGAAGAGACCAGCTCCTTTTAAAGCATCACTTTGAAAAGGCCAGTTCTGGTTCTGGGAACCATCCCTGTAGCACTCCAGGAGGTCACAGGTGCATGAAGGTTTCCTTCCTCCCACATTTTCCCCTCTCTGCTCCCATCCCCTTGCCTGGGATCATGTTTCCTTTTAAGCTACACCCAGGAGCTTGCAGTTGTCATCCCCAGGGAGCAGGTGGAGACCAGGACAGCTTTGGCCAAGGCTCCCACCCTTAGATGCAGAGCCAGAGGCACTCTGGGCTGTTTGCTGTGTTCATGCACACGATGGCACAGGCAGGGGAGAGGAAGAAAGGGTGTCTCATAAACCCCATGACAAATGGGAAGACAATGGTAATTCAATTACTCTGCACAATGATGTTACCAAAAAGGATGAAGAACTTGAGTAGATAATTGTTTATCCTTTGTTTTCATTGTTGATTCAAAACTAATACAATTACTTGCGCAGGTGATGTCTCAGTTCTGATTCACGGGGGGGAGACAGCACTTCTTGTGCCTCATGAGCCATTAATTCAACATGACAGGCTTGACCTGAGGACACCAATAATGTTGTCATCTCAGTTGTCTGGTGGCACAAAGCTGAACTGATCCGTTCTGTCTCAAAGGCTCAGGGAATTCTGTGAATTTGGTGGAAGTGGAAATCTCTTGGGTGACAACTGTGTACAAGGGGAGCCTCTGTCCTTTTCCCCTCCCATAACTCATAGCCATGGTCTTCTTACACTTTGGTTTCATCCCCGAAGTGTTTCCTATATTTTAGCTCCAGTAAGGGAAGGGATGTGAGCAGGGGAGTCACCTACAGAGTGGTTTTGGAATACAGGTGGACAGCACAGCTGTGGCTGGGCTGTTCACTGCTCTGTCTCCTGCTGTCAGCACAACAGAACTGCTTCCTTTCTCCCCCAGTTCTCCCTGTCACTCTGTGGCAAAATCCTCACCCATGCTTTCCAGTTGCTCCTTCCCATAGGAGGAGGCTGGGCTTGTGCCAGGGACCCTTCTCTTTGAGCAGTCCCAGTTTAAATCTCCAAACCCTCCCTCTGTGCCCAGGCTGCAGCCCAGGCACAGCCACCTGTGGTACCAGAGGCCACTGTTGTGGCACCTGGGGCTTTCTGAAGAGGGACAGATCACCCCAACCCCGTGCAGGGCTGCCAGGCTGTTGGTAAAGCACCTGAACATCCCAGGAACAACATCAGCCTAAAGGCTGGGGAATGGATCACAGCAGAGTCTCGACAGCACCCAAAGGAAATGATCCCCAAACAAAGATCAGACACAAAATACCAGCTAGGAACCAGAGCTGTGGGATGCCTCTTCTCACAGCCTCCTCCACTCCTGCTGACAGAAATAAACCTGCTCAGCTGTCACTTTGGAGCTGGAGATGGGCCATGGGGAGCCAGGACATGTGGGGGTGGGTGAGGGGGAAGGATTTTTTTTCTCTCTGAAAACATCCAGTTTCATCACTGACAAGTCTGACAGGTGGAAACCAATTAAAAAAAAAAAATCCTACTCACAAGTGCCTGGCTTCTCTGGAGAAGTTCCTCAGTTTTGCCCACTCCTCTGTAGTAACTGCTGGGTGCTGACAGGGCAAGCCTTGTCCCTGCTGAAACAGGGGCTGGGCTGAGGTCTGAGATAAATAAGGGGCAATGTGCTCCCAGTCCCTTGTTTGCACATTTTTGTGGGCTCACACATGAACATTGTTTAGAACAATGCTGCAGAAATGTTGACTGCAGCCTTTGGCTCCCATTTTCCCATGAGATACTGACAAAGTGTCTCAGGAAGGCATCAGCTACTTCAGTTTGATGCTTGGCAAAGCAAGGACAGGGATTAGCCCATCTTCCACATTCCATTTTCTATCACATACTCAAAAGGATCTAAATTAAAGTATCTGTAAGGCAGGTCCTGCCAATTCTCATCACGTGGGCTTGACACAAGAGCAGAAAACCAGTTCTTCCCTTCCCAGGTAAAGTTTGAATTTAAACACATATATTCCTGGGAATCTGCATCAGAGATGCTGAACACCTCATAACAGAAAAAGCAGGATGGCAAAACAATGTTATTATTCAGCTACATTTGCAAAATTCCCATGCAAAATAAATGTGCATTAGATGACTGCTGCAGCATCTCTGAATTTCAGACACTTCAATGTTTTAAAATTCCCCCATGAGCTTTGCTCTGCCAGCTACTAAGCAAGTTTCCCCCTGTACCCTGAAGAAAGTAAGTGTGGAGAGCTGCCAACACTTTGTAGGGTAAAGCTTTTCCTGAGAAAAGCTTTTCCAGAAAATCAACTTACTTTTTTTTGTCACTTCAGAAAAGCCCCAGGAGATCTGAACCCTGCAGGCCCAGACAGAAGCAGTCTGGGTTTAATGTTCCAAGAACAAATCAGACACCAAGAGCATCAGCTCCTCCTCAGCTCTGCAGGTTTGGGAAGCATCACCTCCCTGGTTGTGCTGCATTTCCAAGCCAGGCTGGGC
Source organism: Toxostoma redivivum (assembly GCA_013397375.1). NCBI lineage: Eukaryota > Metazoa > Chordata > Aves > Passeriformes > Mimidae > Toxostoma > Toxostoma redivivum. Next base: position 36,258 of record VXBI01006779.1, on the reverse strand, counting down.
AGTGAAACCCAACAACCATCCACCCCTTTCCCAGGGATTCTTCTCACAAACAGGGTAAAACTTCATAATGAACATCTGGGTAACCTCAGCAAACATGGGCAAGTGGCCACAGCAGTGCAAAGGGTTTGGGTTTTTCAGTAATTATCATGATGGGCTTTAATGTCAGGAGAAATCAAGTCACTGTTTTAATTTTTCCTAACTTCAGGACAGGTAGGACAACAGCATTTTGTGACAGCAGCAACAACACTGCGAGTTGTCAGTTGCTTTTTCTTAAATTAGAGTATTAAATTTAAAGTATTAAATTAGCTGTGGAGATCCTACTAAGAGCAACCACAGCAAGCAGCCCTGGCAGAGATCTCGCCCCAGTGGTGCAGTCTGAGCTCAAGCACAGGAGCCTTTCTCTCCCTCCAGTGTTCTTGTCACAGGCTCTTTTCCTGTAGTGTTTGTTCACCTCTCAGGATGCTGCCCACTCATGTGAATCCATTACAGATCTCACGCTTTGGAGCCTTTTAAAACGTTTCCCCTTTCATGAGAGCCACTTCTCCTCAAGGAGCCACTGTGGCCTGTGAGCAGAGTCAACATCCAGCATCAGGCAGAGGTGCAGAGCAGCAGAGCCCAGCTCTGCAGGGCAGGGATCATTAACACAGTGTGCCTTCGTCACCAGGCCTTACAGAGGGCATCTGGGGCTGCTTGGTAAATCACACAGCAAGGCCCCACAACCCAAGCTTACCCAGTCCTGCCCTAAAAAAATCTGTGGGGTGATGACTGACAGAAGGTCTGATTTGCCAATGTCTCTTACCCTGCACTCGTGAATTTTCCTTCCTCACAGGACTTCCCGAGAGCCAGGCTGATTTTATTGAATGTGACAAGAGATAACAGTGCCTTATAATAATTGTGCTTTTTTCCATCGTGAAAACTGTGTAATGCAGCAACCTCCAGCTCGCTGATGGGCAAAGGGACACCTGCCTCAGCCACAGGCTGTGATGTGGGCAGGAGAGTCTGCCTGCCCTCATTCCATCCCACACAAACAGGAGGAGCCAGGGGGCTGGAGCTGATGTCCAAAGCACCTCATGACTCACTGAGTTCCCTCATGGGCAGCAAAGAAGAAACTAGAATGGGAGCAGAAACACTCTGGAGTGCACCTCCCTTCTGAGGGGCATCCTGCTAAGAGAGGGAATTAATAAAATGGTTTGCCCTACCTTGTTATTCTAATTATTGCTAGAGACAGGCAGTGATGTACTAGGGGATTTCAACAAGGGAATCTTCTTCCATGGGCAAGAAAAATCTTGCCTTCAGTTGTGAGACTCAAGGAATTGATGGCTGAAAGGTTCTGCAAAGCCAAAGGGAAGACATCTGCCTACATCTCACATGGGCATCACCACCATGTGCTAAAAGCACAGGAGATGCAGCAGGCTGGACCCTGGAGGTCTTGAGAGCACAGGAATGGGACCCACGTGTTCGAGGTGTGCTGTCCCATGTGCTGCACAGCAGCTCCCAGCAGTGGCTGTGATTCAGGCTGCATGCACAGAAAAACTGGCTGCACATTTTCTAGCAGAAAACCAGGAAGTTTGGTGAAGATTAGAGCCAAAGCAGGAAGCAAAATTGCTCCAAATTCTGCTTTTTGCATAAAACCACCAGTATAGAAATATCAGTATCCCAAAGGAATGCTCACATATTTAATTTCTTCCTTTCAGCTCCATCATTCTCCAGTGACTTTCAGTTTGCTCCACTTTTAATATTTTTTCTCCAACAATAATGAAATTTATGCTATTTTCATTAGCCCTCAGTTTCCTGCACATGCTAAGTAACACTCTTGGAAACTGACAGAGGGACTGTGTTGCTGTCACTTGAAAGCAAGAATTAATTAAGCTGCCTACAGCCATCCCTCAGGTGTAGTCCTTGGCTGAGAACAGCCAAAATGAGACAGTGGAAGGATTACATCTGGAAAAGGGAACATGGATAGCACTCCTACAACCTCCAGCACCAAAAAGAACATGCAGCACTTCCATGCACACATACTGGAACATGCCCCACATGTAGAGGCACAGGCATGAATTTTGTGAGATCATAGGAAGGATTACTCAAAAAAAAAAATTTAAAAAAAATGTACTCTTGCAAAGGCATATGGCAGATTGTTCTTTCTGATTTGCTGCCCAACCCCAGAGTTTTGGTCTCTTTGCTTTTCCCACTTTCCCATTCTTTGCTTGATATGGTGGAATTTCACCTTGATCTCAGGAAGGACTGAGAGCTATGATGCTTTTCCCTCATAGCAGCTCTCTGCACCAGCCTGACAACAATGAGGCAGGGCACAAGACAGTAAAAAGTTTCTGATTTTAGGAAGATTCACAGCTGATTCTCAGTGCACTGATGCAGCAAAATATTTTATGATGCTGCATGTGAAGGACATTGTGTGAAATTATTGTACTACATTTAATTATCTCTCCTCTTCAGGTCTGCTACACATAACTTCCTTTCTTCCTGTTCAATTAGTCTACACTGCTCTCTTTCAACTTGTGTTTTCATTTAGCAGTGTAGCTGATTCTGTAGCTGGTTGTTTACTTAGGGAAGTGTTTACTTAGGCAATTTGTACAGGGAAAAAAAAGCCTTTCTGTCCTACAATATGCATTTCTAGTGGCAGTCACAGACACAGATTATTCCTCCTTCACCCTGTAAACCCCAAATAGCTGAAATTCCCCCTGACTGCACTATATAAAGCAGAGCTGCAGCCCAGTTCAGATCTGTGCCATTCCTACCTCCTTGGCAGCATTTTAAAATCTGGAGGAGACAATGTCCACAGCCTTCTATCAAAGTCATGCATCTGTCCACCCTTGGATAGAGAATATGTTTTGATTCATTTGCAACTCAGTCCCATATGCAGCAGAGCTGTGTTAATCCAGCTGTTTGAACACTGTTAGCAGAAATTCCTATTGCTGTGTTGGAATGATAATGTTCTCAATACTTGTTTTTTTAGTGTTGTTTTTCATTAAACAGGAAGATACTTTGGCAGAAGGTACCTTCTGCCACAGAAACAGACACAAATATAAGCATTAACACAAACATAGCACATCCCCAAAGTGATGCAGAAACTACTGGCAGCAGAAGGATCAGAGGATCTGTAATCCAAAGAGCATCACTCAAGAGGGGCTGGGAGGAGCAGGAAGGCGGCTGATGAGATGCTGTGTGCTATTCAGTCAAGGACAATCACACACTCATTTTTACCATCATGGGCAAATATTGGTTAGCAAAGCATATCCCAGTGGGTTTTCTTATAGCCCTTGAAGCAGCCCAACCTGCAACCATCACTACTGGAAATAGTAATACATTGTCTCATAAACTGATGGCAAGGAAATCTATGCAGATTTGTTTTTCCTCCATAGTGAAGCAGAGATCTGGTCCTCTCTAAGCTCTCAGTCATTGAAAAAATAATTTGATGGGACTTTGCCTATTCCTCTCTTTTCTGAAGTTTTGCTAGGATATTCTTGAGATGTAGATTCAACAGCCAAAGCAACTCTCAGAGAGCTCAGGTATAAAGCCAGGCTTCCAAAGCTGGAATTTATACACAGGGGAAGAAGTATTTACAGTTACTCTTGCCAGAATCTGTGCACAAACCCTGAGTGTATTTGTTGGTGAGGAAGAGAAGTGAATCAAGGTAGCAGTACATGAAATTGCATTAACGCTCTCTCTTCTCTGCCAACAAAAATTAAAGCTTGGGGCCAAAGGTCTATTCTTCACCTGATTTTATTATCTGGCCTGGATTTAATTGTGAGCATCTGTTATCAGCTCTGCTCATTCTCTTCATCAGGCCCCAGACACTAAAAGCCTCCCCCTGCTATTCCAGCTGTCTCCAAACCACAGAGGCACCAGTTCCCAGGCAGCATCAGTGGATCCTGGGATGCCAGAGGGCAGCTTAAATGAAAGTGGACAAAAACATCCTGCCAGTTAAAAACCTACCACATTAGAGTCACATAAATAAATGTTGATGTGGCTGGAAGGAGAACGTGCCCTAACACCAGGGTTTGGAACAGCGAGGATTAGAAAAACACGAGGAAAGGATCTGTTACTGAAAAGCCAGCCTGGGGAAATGATCACCTTTTCTGTTTACCCAGTTTTGCCTGTAGGTCTATTTTTTCATTGCTTATTTTTTATTCAGCTTCCTTATGTACTTCCTTCCCCATCCCAGGAATTGTCCCAGGCCAGGTTGGACGGGGCTTGGAGCAACATGGGATTGTGGAAGGTGTCCCTGCCCATGGCAGATGAATTTTAAGGTCCCTTCCAACCCAAACCATTCTGTGATTCTCTGAGTAGTCCTGCTGCCTACACACAACCCAATTGTTTTGGGGTTTTTTCTCTCTATTCCCTCACAGCTCTAGGCTGGGACCAAATGATAGTGAAAATGTGATAACAAGAAATTTCATAATGACCCTTTCAAGCATATGAATTCAGAAGTGGCAGCCTCAAAAACAGCACCACTGCCACAAGTTTGTACTGAAAACTGAGGCCACACACTCAAAGAGTCTTTATTTATGATTTCCAGCAACTGTTAGTAAGCACAGCCTAAACTCCACATCCAGACTGTAAGGAAAGCATTTGGAATACATAAATACCCTTGGTCAGTGGCACTGCCTGTGGTACAAATGTGCCTGTAAAAGACCAGCTTGCAAATCTGGACCAGAGCCAGCTGAATTCAAAGGATGATTTCCTATCATCTCTGATAGGCATTGGGATCAGGCCCAGCTTGCCTTAAATCAGGCATCTGGCACTTAAATAAACTAAAAGGTTTCTTAGTTTGTGGTTTTCAGTCAGGCTAGCAGCAATATGTTGTGCAAAGAGAAAGCTCTCATGTAATATTCCTTCCTGGCTATAGCTTTGTCCCAAGATGACAAATTGTTTCCAAATAGATTCACATGATATAATTCTATTATGGATGCTCTGTGCATGTTTCATGACGGGTCTTTCTATTTCTATAAATCCCTTCCGGAAGCATATTTTCTATTAAGCATATTGATTTATATGTGTCAGAAGCCATATGCTTAAAGGAAAAAGACAAACTAATTTCCTTTTTTTTTTTTTTTTTTTTTTAAGGAAAAAGAAGCAGGAAATAACAGAGAATAACTGTAATATGTGAGGGCAATTATCTGCTGAAAGAAGAGATAAAACCTGCTCCAAAACAAGATCAGGTAGATGGGGACAGATACCCCGGCATAAAATTAGCCCTTGCTTTTTCTACAGAAATGTCCTGTCAGAGATTTGTCTGTTCAGTTGAAATCTGGTTTCTGCTCAAGCCCAGAGAACTGATGAAGTATTTGCATGACCTGATGGGCACAGATGGAATTTTTGTCTTGGCCATGCAAGAGAAAGTCGTCAGCTGTGCCATGATATAGCAGGGGCTCTTGGCTGACTGGAAAATCAGAGACCCCTAAGTGTTGGAGGGATCTTGTCAACCCCTCCTGACACTGCTCTTCCATCATGCTCTGCCAGCCTCTGGAGTTGGTTATTTCAGTTCTACACATTGGACCTTCAAGCATCCCTCAGCTGCTGCAGTTTCATGAGGAACCAAAGGGGACAATTTGGAAGGACCAAGCCCTTTACTGCCACAGGACTCTCAGCTTGGTTTGTGCATCACTGACCTGCACTTCCCCTTTCTCATGTCTAGAAATAAATTGTATGCATGAAACATTTGGCATTCAATACCTAGAGGATCCGGTTTTGGCCAAGAATTTTCTGCAAGGAATCCCATTTGTTAAATTCTCTGAATCCTAATTAGAAAAGGCAGTCCCTAACATTTCTTTTTTTTTCACTTATATCTTTGGCTTTCACAGCCTCTTCATTGCCAATTGCCCAAATAGTTTCTGTCATGCCTTGCTGATAATCTGACTGTGATAAAACCTCTCTTAGTGTTATTAATCTCTCACGTGGAACCATGTGAGCTTGCCAAAGCCTGTTTCAAGAGTCTTTAAAATCAATTCTCCCATTGAAGATGGTTGGACTCAATGACCTTAGAGGTATTTTCCAACCTTAATGATTTTACAACCTGATCTTATAAATCAGGCTTTAAATATGAGAGCAAATGTCAAGATTACGTTCATCTGCACAGGGACTTACTGCAAATTATATTTATTTACCTTAGGTCTGTGACTGCCAACTGCTGTTATAGCAAAGGCACCTGTAGCTACTTCAGCTTTTATTATATTGTTTAAACAACATGGACACAAAGCAAAAATTGATTTCTGAGCACAGTGAAAAGCTCTTCCTCCAGCTTAGGAATACCCCTGAAAGGATGCAGGCTGGCCCAGGCTGTGTTAGGGCAATGGGCTGCCCTTTGCAGTTTCTCTCCTCCCCCAGGTTTGTAGTGACATCCCCAGCAGGAGCTGCTGAAGCCTTGAGCTCTCTGCCAATCATTTGCTGCTTCTGATGAGAATTGGATGCCCTGGGCAGTCCCTGGGGAGGGTGGAGGGCAAGGAAGCAATTAGCAATCCACTTGCTGCAGGGATGGAATCATTTGCACCCAGCAGCTGTGGGGACAGCTGGAAGGAGGGTTTTCTTGGCTTAGGATGCCTCTTACTGCTCTCTTTTGGAAGAAGGACTGGAGGGAAAGGATGAATTGGGATATAGCTGTGATTTCAGTGTTTTTCAGTCACTCCAGCCTCTCTTTTCAACAATGGCAGGATGTGAGATATACAGCAAGGGCAGAAATGTGGGAAATTATATTAATGAGAGAAGAGCTCAAGTCAAAGAATTCTTTGGAAGAAACAAAATCTCTCTGAGTTGTCATATCTTTTCTCAGCATCTTTCTTTGTCTGATCTTTTGGCTAGTGGCCAGTGGTCTCCTGGCTCTCTTTCTCCTTCCCAGCTCCTGGGGAAGGTGTATTACTCCAGCTGTGGGCAATTTTCTGGGGTTTGGATTGGTTCTGTTCAGGGCAGAACTGGAGTCTGCCTCTGAGGTGGAAGCAGTACTGATGCCTTTGAGAGCAGAGAAATCCAAGCCATGGACATGTGATATTCCTGTCCTGTCACATCCCATTAATGAGAAAAGTTGGCAAAATGTTGATGTTATGGTGGAAGTTCTTACTGCCAAGTTTTGTTTGGTTTACTATAGCACCTCTAGACAACAGCAAAGCCAATGGCCCTCTGGGTTTGATGTTGCTCTAACTTGGACACCTCTTGCCTTCTTTTGGTTTCCACTCTGGCCAAATTCCAGAGATTTAGGAGCATCAGATCAAAATTTCATTTTGGGCTCGTCATTGTGACAGGTGGGTGAGTTTACTCTTTTCATGGGTTGAAGATAAGCAATATTTTTTTTTCTCAAGTATCAGCATAAATTTATTGAGTCTTTACAAGCAAGATTCTATTGTTTACTCAGAATTATTGTTGCTAGAAAATGAATGGTTGTCAGGGCTGCTGGGGACTGGAACTTTCCCTGGATTTGAATTGAATGATAAATCTAAATTAACTCTGCTATAGAAATGAAGGGAAGGCAGCAGCTGTCATAAATCTGTGTCTTTGTGGAAAGAAAAGTGGAGCTTCCTGCTGATGTGCAGGTGGTAGCTCTGGGTCTCAGTGCATGGTTTGCCAAAGGGAATTAGTTACACCAAGGTCCAATGAATCAAACAGCTGTAACTGCATTGGGAGACACTAAAAAACCGTCTATTACAATAAGAAAAAACAACCAGCCAAATTATTTCTACCTTGCTGTTTCCTCTGGCTCAGAGTATGGCCTTATTCTTAGGAGAAATAGCAGGGTCAAAGATGAGCCCTTGGAGCATGATTGGAACAATTTCCAACACTTTGCACATCACTTTGCACTGGTTTATCTCTCAGCAGATGCAGGGCAGATGTGGGAATTAGGTGTGTAATGGTGCCATAGCAGAAATGACTTGCAGTGACCTGCAAGATAGGGAGCAGAAAATTGCCAAAACCTGGGAATATATTACAGGTCCAGGGTCATGCAAAACCTGTCCCAGACAGAGATAAGGCTATGCACTGCTGGGTAACAAAGACTGCAATTCTAAATTCACTGGGACACGTGAGGATAGAAGACAGAAGCAAAGGCAAACTACTCAAACTTTCCAGATAGAGTTGTCTCTCCACCTAAACTTTAGCCCTGGAGAAGAGATTGGGAATTATGGGATTGAAAGAGCTATTGACAGAGCTGGGATCTAGATGAGCCATGTCACGTGTCAGTGTTTTTTACCACAACTACAACATTAAAAGTTCATCATTCTCTCCTGCCTGCAAAGTGAGTTTGTCATTTCCTTTGCTTAGAAAGGGGGAAAAAAAGACAGAAAGATGGAAATGCTGTTCTGCTCTTGTAGCCCATCTCCTAAAACATCACATCAGATGTGATAGCTGTGAGTGAAAGTGGGTCACTCAGCTACAGTAAGTGACTTTAATTAAACTTCTTGGCAGGATCCAGGAAGGCACTGTGTTCACACCTCTAATTTAATCTTTTTTGGGTGGCTGCATATGGTCACAGGATCTCCCCTTGTCCCTATCCTCTGCTGGCATCCCCAGTGCCCTATGCTCCCTCTGACCCTGTCAGCCCATTTTCATACAGAAGATATAAGAGAAAAGCTTATTGAGCTGGGTGCCAGAGGGTTGGAGTGGGGATGTTTTTGGGGTGTCCCTCTGACAGCCTTTCATCCCTCACTGTGCTCCTCAGACATGGTGAAGAGAGGCCAGGGTGGCACTGAAACCAGCAGCCATCACTGCCCTGTACATTGGGGTGGGAGGTTTTGGTGCAGGATGAGAGCTTTGGAGCCAGCCCTCTGCAAAATTTGGCAAGATGATGCATCCTGCTCTGAAGCACTGAGCTGTGCCTCCTCCATCACATTGGATTAAATTAAGCCAGCAGCAGGACAGTGCATTACACAGCATCCTGGGGTATTAACCTGAATTTGTACTCGGCCTATGTGCATCATATGATAATGGCTCCCTGTCAGCAGAGCTTGTTGGGAAAAGGAAGACTATTAATACAGACATAATGAAAACAGAGAGAGTGGGAATAATTACATTTTCTAGTTCTTGTTAGAGGCCTAGTGTGGCTCAGGGAGTGGCGTGCACAGCCTGGACATGGCAAGAAAGGAAGAAAGGAACAATTAAGGGAATCCAGAAGTGAGGGGGAAAGGAAATATTGCCACAAAAATTAAGAAACAGACAGCTCTTCCTTTTTTTCTTCTTTCCCGAAACTATATGCCACCCAATAAATAACAACTCATGGAGATATCTTTGGAAACAGGCTAATTTGGAATTTCTGCTCCTGATAACAGAGAAGTGTTTGTTGGGTTTAGAGGAAGAATAAGGTGTTTCTTGGGAAAGGTCTAAAGTTCCAGGCACCTTATTTCTGTCTTCCAGGCTTCTCATCAGAGAAATCAAACTTGATTTAGCACTGATTACTGTCCATGAGTCACCTGTAATTCAGCCATCACTGATTTAGAGAGGTATCAAGCATAAATGGACATGGAGTAGAAGCCAATGCACAACTGAGATTTTTCTATCAAAGACAATAATTTACAATACAGAGAGCAGAGCACAGCTGATTTAAAAATTATCACACTCTTGGAGAAGTAGTGAAAAACTTGTCAAACTCTATCTCCTGCAGATTTATTTTTAGTAGGTATGTATCATATATTCAGAAGTCCCTGGAGGAATAGATTAAATAGAACAGGTTTTTAGGATGCCACCTGACAAGTGAGTCTTGTGGTCAAGATACTAGACTGGGAGCGAGAAGAATAGGCTTTAGTTTCTGCTCTGCAAGACCTGTAACAACATATTTATTCTTCTGATGCCTCCAAAATAAATAAAATAAGAAAAATCTTAGTATTGTTGCCCAGCCAGAGGGTACTACAGTGATAAATACATTTGTGCCTCCAAGGCATCCAAGCAGTGCCATGGCTGCAGCCTGATTAGAACCAAGACAGATTCTCAATGCCCACCACTCACCTCTGGGTCACCAAGTCAATCCAGACCCTCTAAATGGAAGTGACAGCCACAGGATAAATTGCAGGGCTCTGGGAGAAATGGATCTGTCATGTGCCTCTGACCCTGTCACCTGCTCTCTGCCCACAAATCCATTTATTCCACCCTGCCCCATCTTTGCAAGCTCCAGTCTGCCAGCATTTGACAACTGAATCCTGGCTTGGATGAGAAATCTTTAGGAACTTCTTTGGGATATCTGCAAGATGAGCACTATTCTAATTCACCAGTGCTCAGGTATCTGGGCACAGGGTGGGAAGTGTCTCTCATTTTCTCTTTAAATTATTGCTTTGCATTTGTTGATTCCCCATCCCTGGAAGTGTTCAAAACCAGGCTGGATGGGACTTGGAGCAACCTGGTCTAGAGCAAAATATCCCTGCCCATGGCAGGAGGATGGAATGAGATGAGATTTAGTCCCTTCCAACCCAAACAAGTCTGTGATTCTGTGATTTAAAGAATATTCAAACAAAAACCCTGCAGTCACCAGCAACCAATTTCAGTTCCCCTGTCAGGGAATAAGTTACCACATATTACCAATAAATAGAGGGAGAATGTAATAATTTTAGAGAGAAATGTTGTTCCAAAGGAACCCAAGTGGACTCGAATGGAATAATACAGCACAAAAAAAATCCCTGTGTCTACCCTCATCACCAGCTACTTGTAGCAAGCACAGCATCAGCCACACAACCCCAAGGCAGTCCTGTCAGGATCAATGACATCTTTAATTAATCCAGCCAAGACGAAAACAAAGGGAAGAAATCTCTGCGTTCAATACTTTCCTGGTACTTTGTACACGTCACAAAGATGAACTCTGGGGAAGGCAGTGTAATTAAAGCATTTTGGTACCCAGGCATCCATCAGTGCTCCCTGCACTTCCAGCTGCCTTGCAAGGATAGGGAACAGTTGTCTGCACCACAGAGGGATCTGAGACTTTTAGCTTCTGGTCTTTTAAAAGCCTGATTAGTCACAGAGGTTTTATTGGTGCTTTTGTAGGGGCTGACCTTCAAATTTCTGGTGTCACATACTCCTTATGAGATATTTTCTTGTGTTCATTCAGTACCTGCCCTCTGCTTCAGTTTCTCTGAGAAATCTAAAAAAATATATTAATCTTTCAGTCTCTAGACCCCAGCTTTTATTTTAAATTACCTCCTTTGCTTTGCACAGGGAAGGTTTGAGAGTGAAGCAGCCCAGGGCCACAATTTAATTTGGGTGAATCACACACCTAAGCAGACCTGAGAAACCAGAGTATTGGCAACACCACCAGCCCAGAGACAGCCCTGCAGATCATTGCATGGTCTGAGGTAGACCAGACTGTTATTAAGCATGATCTCAGCACAGCTAATGTTTTAGAAACTAGAAGTTTATTAGGCTCAATATTGACATTCCAATCTCCAGCAGTTGACAGAAAAAGCACAAATTCATCTTCTGGCTGACTGGGCATCCCTCTGCTCCCCTCACATTGACTGACTCAGCTGAAGCAGTTTTCTTGGCAGATAAGCCAAGGATTTTTGCCATCTGAGCCATCTCAGGCCAAATTAATTCAGTGCCTCGTCCAGCACACCCAGCTCAGGACAAGCTGAGCACACCCCCTTGGTGCCAGGGAGCACACAGGTAAATAAAGCAGCACATCCCAGAGCCAGGTGAGCCTGTGACACTGCCAGAAGGGAGCTGTGCCTCTAGTCCTGTTCAGCTGTGGCACTGAGACTGTGTAGATGTGATTGCTGTGTGGAATCCAATCCAAACAGCCTCCTCAGAAAACAGAGCACTTCATTGAAGCTGATGGGATGGGAGGAAATACTGCCCACTGTGTACACCTGAAAGATAAAGGTAAGACTAATACAAAGCATTTTCTCGACTGATTCAGCCTCCCCAAATGCCTTTCCTATTACTCAAGGAAGTTTTTTTTATACTATATTTGGAGTTGTTGATGATTTCTAAGGATTTTCTGCTTGACCATGAAGGCTAGGGATAGACTCAGTGCTCCTGTACCACGGAGTTCAGGAATGGTGCCACTGAGACCTTTCAGACAGCTCAGATGGCTCCAAGTAACACATCAGCTCCCAGCAGTACACAGAAATTCTGAGTCTGAGGAGCTGAAGGAGCTTCTCTGCTTTTAAACATGATCATGTTTTGCCACAAGTAGTGCCCTGTGCTTGTTATAAAGCACAGTTTAACAAACTGTACCACAAAAAACCTCTTGCTTCTTCTTGTTTTCATCTTGCACAGGGATGAAGCAGGGCTCTCTCAGACTCCCTGGGATTCTGTGACTCCTCAAGAGCAGGCAGAAGGGCAGATCTCTCTGGAGGGAGCACACACAGGAGTCCAGACAAGGATGTTCTCATCAAGGGAACTGCCTGCTGTGCTTCTGCAAAGCTCACTGGAAATTTGTGTATATTCCTCATAAATTCATACCAAAGAAGATCCAAGGCAGAATCAACCACTTCTCATCCTAATGGAAAAAAACTCCAAAAAGCTGTGAATATCAGCTGATCACACTAGTGAAAAGGGCAGCAATTCAATTAGCCAACCATTAATTATTAACACAGTATTTGTTTCTTCACTTTCCTGAGGAAACACACAAAACTCCAATATAAAAATCAAAATGGGTGATAAAAGCAACCCCTAAGTGTGCATTTATCAACTCTCACTTTCAAATTTGCATAGAGCTGCCACCTGTAAGAAAAAAAAGTCCTATTTAAATCTCCTTTCAATCAAACCCACACAGTGAGCAGAGGGATCCCCATCCTGCTGAATGTGGGTGTCTGGCAGCCACTTCAGCTGGTTCTGCTTCCCAACACCTGCTGGTGATTCCAGCAGCTTCATCTGCAGGAATCTTGGCTGACTGCTTGACTGGGTTCTTACAACTTGTCATCCCTGTGAGATGGGCATGGTCCAACCTGCCACCCCCATCTGTCAGAGACTCCAAGGCTTGGCTGTCCATTCCTCTGCTTCTCATGGCACAAATTTGTGTAATTTGGTCAATTTGCACCTTTCCTGCATTTCCTGTGTAAGTCCCTCTGTGGCAGTCACTGCACATCTCCTGCTGAGAGGCAGGACCTGCTGGAAACACGCTGGAAGCTGAAGGCAGAGGGTAGAATGACTATTCCTAAAGAGTTATTGCAGTAATCTTGTGAATAGACAAGGGGGGGAAATGGGTTCTGCAATTTCACTTGAGTTTCACAGAACCACAGAATAGTTTGGGTTGGAAGGGACCATAAAGGCCATCCTGTTCCACCCCTGCCATGGGCAGGGACACATTTCACTGTCCCAGGCTGCTCCAAGCCCTGTCCAGCCTGGCCTTGGACACTTCCAGGGATCCAGGGGCAGCCACAGCTTCCCTGGGCACCCTGTGCCAGGGTCTCACCTCCCTCACAGGGAAGAATTTCTTCCTAAACCTTCTCTCTCACAGTTTAAAGCCATTCTCCCTTGTCCTGTCGCTATTTTACAGTTTAAGATTTAAACTTAAGAATGACCCATTTCTTGAATTCCAGGCCAGGGTTTTCCCCTGAAATCAGTTTTCTGAGCTGTGGCTGTAATGAGATAACTTAAAAATTACCCCTTTGTTATCAGCATCACCATTTTGATCCCATTCTGCTGCCTCTCCCCAGGTGGGACAACATCCAGCCGTGCAGTTCACCTCAAACTCCATGGAATGAGCAAGTCACTAATGAAGCTGAGAGCAGCCAGAACCTGGCCTTTAGCAGGGCTGGGATGCAAAGGGGAGAGCAGAGGATCCCTAGGGAGTTTAAAGTGTCTGTCAAACACACACCAAAGCTCCAGTTAAGTGGGCTGTGGGAAGTGTAATCGGGAGGCATTACCCCAGTCTGAATTCATTTGTTGGTGTGTAATGTTAATGAACTGCTGCTCTGGCTGAAAACAGAGCCTGAGGTGCATTATTTGGAGTGCATGCATTAGCCACCACTAGTGCCTTAATTAGTTTTTCAAAGACTGTATCTGAATGGAAAGGTTATGGAATAATAAGTGATAATGGCCTCCTATTTTATTTGCTGCTCTTTCCTAATTTATAGGACATTAAAAGAATGGTAAAGAGAAATAACTTCTTTTTATCAGTTTTCCATGTTGTGGGTAAAAATGAAGCATGTATGTATTTCACAAATTATGTGAAGCTCTCAGATGAAGAGAAGTTCAGCTTTGATGGAATTCCCTTTTCAAGGGACAATCTGCCTGCCAAAAACCAGACATTTTTCATAAAGCCTTTGGAATCTGCCAGCTTCCTGTAATCCACTTGACTGATGCTCCAGTTCTCTTTAAAGAGCAGATCTGCATGCAAGCTACATGCCAGGACAAAGGAAACAGTGCAATTTCAAGAACTGAAAGCCATCAAGGCTTTCTGGCAAAGCACTGAGGTTCATGAAAAGACATGGACCTGGAGAAAGAGCAGGATTTCATGAGGAAAAGGGGCTGATTGATGGGAACACAAAACAGGCCAGGATGGTAGACAAAGACAATGTCAGATTTCCTGGAGAGAAGGAGAACAGCTCTTGAAAGATTGCTTTTCATTTCTTAACAAAGATCTTTGCATTTTGTCGAAGCAGATTATGGAGCACACAGCTCCATAAAGCAGATTATGCTCACAAGAGCAGAGACAAACAAGGATCTACCTGGAACAGGAGACCCAAACTCTCACCCCAGGGCAACCTCCTGAAAAGGACTCAAAGCCTCACCTCTTCTTCCCTGTCTCTTAATGGGGAACCTCATCAAGTCCTTTTTATCCCCAGGCCAAGGAGAGATCCTCCTGATCCTGATCCCAGGGCAGCAGTGGCCATTTCTATTTGCACAAACCTCTCTCCAGATCCTTGAGGACATTCTCATGCTGGAAATATGTGGAATCCAGGCCCATTCCCTCTGGAATGTCACAGCTGGTCTGTTCTCATCACTTCCTTCACTCTCAAATATAACCTCTTTTACCTTCACTCCCTTTGCTGTCACTTCCTTATTATTGATGAAACAAACAGGGTTTTTTAAACCTTTTTTTTTTACAATAAAATTGTTCATTTCTGTGTTCCACATAAATTGTGCCTCAATTTAATTGTGCAAGGCTTGATTTTGCCTCTGAGGGAATCATTTGCACACAGACTCCCTCCCTCAGGTATTTTCCTTTTTCTTATTGCTTAGAATGAAATGTAAACACTCCAGTCCTGCATGGTTCTGCATTTCATTGTGTCTCATTTCCATACTTTGAGTTTCCTAGCAAGTCACTCTCCATGATTTATAGCAAAAGGAAAATAAGTCACCAATCTATCAGCTCTGTCACTGAAAACCTGACACATTAGAATGTCAAGAGAATTGGCCTTAATGAAACAATTAGTGAAATTGCAGTATTTAATTATTGGTAAATTTAATACATACTCTTAGTACAGAGCAGTCAAAACTCATTCAGAAATCATTTTCCTTTGGAAAGCTGCTTTCTTGTGTCAGGATAATATTTGCCATATTCAGACTTCCCACCCTGGATTAGTAGAGTATTTAATGTAGACAAGGTTTACTGTATTTTTTGCTAACTTATATATTCAAAAGATGCCACAATGATACAAGCAGTATTTTCTTCAAAGTCTGGAGTATAAATTAAACACTGAGGGAGATTAAAATCATCTAAGGCTGTTCTGAAGATCCCAAAGGGACAGTGAGGGTAACATAGATGCTTTTCCATTTCAGCAAGAAATTTAATTTTACAGAATTTCAAAACCAATCTCTGACAAAAGCTTTACACAAACTGTTTTTTTCTGCTCCTTTAAAAGTTTCAAAGAATCAAAATTGTTTCTGACCAGTCTTGGCTCACATTCCTATCACAAACATTTTTAAAGAAGAGAGGGGATGCACAGCATTGGCCTCAAGAGGAAAAGCCACCTGCAGCTGTAGCTGTCAGCAGGATGCAGAGCATCCTGAGAAGTCCTGGCTATCAAGAGCTTCAAGATGAATCACAGCCACCTGGAACTGCAGAGAGGGAGAGTGAAGCTATCACATCTGAGCTTGAAGAGCCCTGCTGCAGGTTTCCAGCCTTGCTCTCATGGTTAGGAAAGAATCCTTTTAATCAGCTCAGGGGAGGTGTCCCTGTCGCTGCAGACAGCAGCTCGTGAGCCTTCTACTCCTAATTCATGACTTTAATAGAGGAGGGGAGAAGAAAGGTTGGAAACAGCAGATTTAATGAAAACTCCTTCTTAAATGTGAGTGATTCATAGATAATACTTCATTAAGGTTTTTCCCACTTCAAGCCATCACACAAATGCCAGTGAGAAGGATCAGATGCTTTTCCCCAGAGTGTAAGGACTGAGAGACACAGGTTTTGAGCTTATTCATACCCAGCTACAGACCCTCCTGGGCTGCACTTTTTCATCTTCTTTTGCCACACAGTAGGGGATTACTGGCAGAGGAGTAGAGGAATTGCCCAAAGCCCTCTTTGAGGGTGAGCAATCTCTGCCATCTCTGACACATGACACATATACTTGGCTCTGGCTTAATGTCCCAGAGGAACAAAATTCAGCACCTAAAAGTTGAGACACTGCCATAGAGTAAATAAAATTCTGTTATCTTCAGATGGATCCTGAGTATCCTCCTAGTCATATATCACTCAGACAAAAACAGGTCAACAGCAAGGTGAATGGGTGATATTTCATGTCTGTGATGCACCTGGAAGTAAAACAAGAGCATTTTACTCCATTCTAGCTTTAAGACCAACAGGGTTGTAATGTGTTACTACAACTATAAAGTAGTCCTTGGTCAGACTTTTTGTATTATTTCATGTAATAACTGGTGCTGCCCAAAGGACATGGAGCATTTCATCCCTCAGGATCCTGTCTCTTAGTCCCTTCAGCAGTATTTCTTTCCCAGAAAATAAATTTCATTTTCTAAAAACTGACTACTGTGCCTTTTTGGTGTGCAATGCTGAGAAGGAAGGAAACATCTGGAAATTCATTTAACAAACTTAAGAAATAAGGCTGGTTTTTGGGGCTGCATGTTCTCACTGGAACACCTCCAATTCCTTACTCAAAGCTCTTTTGGTCTCCTCGGGGGAAGCATTATAGCAGTACTGATGTCTTGATGGATTAGACAATTTCTTAATAATTAATGACAGCTTCCCTGTGCAGCTTAGTCAGCATCTCACTAAACAGCACAAAACAAATGAGGTAACAACAAAATAGTTAACCAGGAGGGAAAACAGGGCAAGAGCTCTGAGTCTTCTTTAATTTTGTCATGCACCTTTCAAAAATCCTGGTGTGGGCAGACTGCAAAGCAGACCAGTGCTCCCAGTCCTCAGAGCTGTGTCACACTGGCCTCGTGGCTCTCAGCCCCTTCCACCCTTTGCTGTGTGACCACTAGAGCAGAAGCTTGGCCAGTCCCTCCTGGCACTCAATGGATGGGGGATTCCCAGTGGGGAGAGCTGACTGTTTAACCTCTTGAAAAATCCCTCAGATTCTCTTGTATCACAGGATAAGTCACCATCTCATGAATAAATAAATACAATTACTGATTAGACATATGTAATAATTTTTGTGTAGTGTTTTGGCAAAAACCAGTGCCACCAACTTTCTGAAAGCATTGGGATGTTGGAAGTTAAGAGGGAGAGGAGAAGGAAGGGAAGGGAAGGAGCTGCTGCATTTCCATTGTGGGCAGGTCCCATTTGGGGCTGTAAACACTTTTGAATTGGTTTTAAAACACTCCAGCTCCATGAGCACTGTAGAACTCAGTGGAGGCTGTGAAAACCCTGTGGAAATTTGGGACATGTTGCAGCAGTCAAGTAAATTATATATTGGGTCAATGCCTCCAATTACTCCTGATTTAGCTGGTTAAAAGGTAATCTGGGTAGGACTGTGTGACCTGATAATTTTCAGAGTCAAAATATAATTAGGCATAATTAGGAAAAGACACCAGCTGGTAGGAACGATTTAAAGACAGCTATAAGTGAAACTCCTTCTGAGTTAGAAGAGTGCAGTTTGTGTCAGTCAGAGCTTCAATCCCCCCTGCACCCTGGCTCTTTGCTCTGTGCCTTGTGTTCAGCTCTGCACTGCACTGAGATTTCACACCCCAGTTCACCCAGAGCTCACCTTCCAAGGCTTGCCAGTTCTCCTGTAGCAAACTAAACTCACGGGTTTTGGAGGCTGTCCTTAGCATGTTCCTGTTGTGGAGACAAATCCGGGTTCCTAGGCGCCAAATCAGGACAGCACTGAGCTAACCAGCACTGCCCCAACCTCTGCAGTTTGTTTTTAGAGCTTCCCATGCACTGTCTGGGGGGAGCTGCCCGTGCTGCTCTCGTGATTGATGGCTCCTGGGCTCTGCTCTCTGGAGCAGGAGATTTGGGGGCATGAAGGGGTTAATTCACATCATCCAACAGCCTCCCTCTTGGCTGACCCAGCAGCTGGGAGTGGTTGGTGGTATTGCTCTGCCCAGCCATCCCAAGCCTGAACAACACCAGTCCTGGGAAAAGGTTTGAAACCAGGATTATGGCTGGAGGAACATTCCCAGGTTGGAGAGTGCTGTGGCTGATCCTGGAGAGCAGGGAGAAAAGGAAGGTTGGAACAAGATGAACTTTAAAGTCTCTTCCAACCCAAACCATTCAGGGATTCTCTGAAGAGCATTAGCAAACCCATCCCCTTGCCAGGCTACCTTCTGCCAAGAGGTTTGTCAGACACTAATCCCTTTAGGAACTCTTCCTATCAAATTAAATTAAATTTAAAAAAACCTGACTATTTGGAACACAAACTCAGAGTTTGTTCACACAAGAATTTCTGTGGAAATGGAGTTGAAAGCTGAAAAGTGTGAAATATCTCTGACCCACTGACAATCAGCTTTTCTTTCTATTGATCAGGACACCTGAAGCTCTCCAGTCCAGCAGGGCAGCTGGGGCTCACTGTAATACCTGGCTTTATCCACCCTTTTTCCTTCAGTGGTCACAGATTATAAACTCTTGGGATAAAGTCTATTTCTGTAAGACACATCTACAAATGGCTGATACAAAAGGATTCTTATGGGATTTGTCTTATGGGATTTCTGGCTAGTAGTAGTATGGCCTTAAAAGGAAGAAATACACGTGGACATTGAACAAAGATCTATGTGATAGGATAAGGCAAAAAATAGTTTTGAGCATAGCTTGGGCAAAACAGATTTAGTACTTTTGACTTTTTAAAGCTATTAAACACTTTCTTTGCTACTCTTCCCCTTTAAAAGATAAAGTCCCTTAAGATTTTCTAAAGTTTCTCTTTTGCTGATTGTTTGAGAGTTGCCTGTTCTTGCCTCAGGTCAGCAGTAATCAGAATAGAGCATTCTCAAACGAGCTCAGGAAACTTTCCCCAGGACATCTCCATCCATCCTCTGGACCAGTGTTTTCAGCCTCCCTGTCTGTGGCTCTGCATTAACAAGATTTATGTGGTTTTCCCTTGGCTGGGACAGGGGAGCCTCCCCTGCTCATCCATCACTGCTTTTCTCTGAGTACCAGCAGCAGCAGCAGTGGGTATCCTGTGCTGTAGGAAATAATGCACTTTCTAGTCCTTCATGGTGTTAATTCACCAGATAAACTCAATGAAATCCCATAAGGACTGAAGTGTAGTCAGCAGCAGCCCAGAAAAAGAGCTGTGCTATGGAAAAGGGCATTTCTTGTGTGAACCCATGGCTGCACTCTGCAGATAAGATAAATATTGCTTATTTAGCTGTCACCAGTAATGAAGATTTTCTTTTCTGCAGACCAATATTAGTAAGCAGTAACACATCACTGCAGCAACTCTGGTTTACTGGGCTTTTCTTTTTCCTGGTTCTTTTTTTTGTCATTGTTGTTGATGATTTTTGGGGGGGGTTTGGTTGTTTTTTTTGTGGGGGGGTTGTGTGTGTGGTTTGGAGTTTTTTTTCTGGCTTGTTTGTTTGGGGCTTTTGTGGGATTTTGTTTGCTCTTTGTAAGCTTGCTTGTTTGGGTTTTTTCTTGTTGTTTGTGGCTTTTTGTTTGTTTGGGGTTTTGTTGTGGTTTTGTTTGGTTGATTTGTTTGTTTTAGTAGGGTTTTTTTTAAGTTTGTTGTTGGCTAAGTTTGTTTGTTGGTCTGGAGTTTTATTTCCAGAAAAACCTAACAGATTGGGCAGGTAGAAGAAATATTGTCAGAAGCCAATATTGAATGGAGATTAGGACAAAGGGAAGGATAAAGGAAAATCCATCCTGAGGAGGACACTCTCACTCCTGTTTTCATTGACAGCAATTTTGGGCACAAAAAGAACAGATTTTTTAACTACCCCTGCTAGTGCTCAGTTTGCAGAAATTGAATTGTAATATGATTTAGCCTAGCCCTAGAAAAAGCAAGATAAATGTATAAAAACTTATCTAAAAACCTAATGAGATCTTTACAGCATTAATTGAGGCAGAAACTGAACTGCTGTGGTTTCAGAAGAGCTGCTCTTCACACACACCCCTGGCAGCAACCTGTGCTGTTAGAACAGTCACAGATGTCTTTTTTAAGCTTTTGGAGGAGTCCCTTGTGCTTTGTAACATAACAGTTACACCTTAAGTGAACCTCTGAAATCTCTGCCAGAAGCACAGGACCTCATTCTCTGTTCAGTTTTTCTGGTAGAATTCCTCACAGTTTACCCTGATACATGAGAATAAATAAACCCAGGCTGTGCACTGACATTCTCCAAAAGGCTCATTAAGGTAATTGTGCCTTGATTCCAGTCTCACCTCCAGGGCCAGCAGAGCTGGTTTGTACACCCAAAGCCACCACTGAGAAAAGTCCTATGGAAAAGCAGGGTCTAAGTGAGCAGCAGCACTTCCAGCACTCCCACACTTCCCAAGGATCTGCAGGAACTGTAATGTATGCAAAGGACTCAGTGGGACCCGTATTTCCTCTGAAAATATTTCTCACAGGAAGCCAAATTACATTTCTTCATTCAACCACACCAGTTAAATTTGCATTTGCAGAATGAGTATTAATTTCTTCATGAATTTTTGCTCCTCAAAGAGAGATTTCTTGTGGTTTGGGCCATTTCCACCACATGTGCAGATTTCCCACCCAGAATTGTGGCTGCTTAGTTGCCACAACCTTGTGCACTGAGGTCAGTGCACATTTCATGGAGAAACAGCATTTACAGCACAGATATCAAACATCCACATTTAAATCTTACTCTGAAATTCGAGATTGTGCCAGCAGTTTTAATGTAAACAAACAAAAGTGACCTATTTTGGTGCATCAGCTCCTCCCTGATATAGAAGGTTCTCTCAAGATTCCATTTTTGCTCCAGGTTAGAGTTTAATCCTCGTTACACATGTGTGACTATGGATCTACTGAAGAGATTTCAGTAACTCTCACATTGATCCAAATAAGAAAATTTGGATTGTACTGACTTTGCCCAATGTGCCACAGTGGATTTGTGACAGAGATGAAATAAAATCCATGAGCTCTGATGTACTCCCTGCTGTTCTCTTCCTTACACAACACTTCGTTACATAAAACTTTTTCATGGAAGAAAAAAATAAAAAAGGAGAGGGAATGGAAAAAATAGCATCTTTTTGGTTGAAAGCCAGTTTTTTGTATCAACATGGCAGTAGCGTGTGAAGAGAAGCAAGATTTCCTTATAGCACCATGTGACAAAGCTAATCAAAATAAACATCCAAAAAATAAAGAAATTAAGGGTGAGGTAGCAGACTGTGGGGAGAGCAGATGGTTATTTAAAATAACAGCAAATTTTCCATGCTGACTGCAACTATAGCTCTTGTCACAAAACATTGTTGTTAATGGCAAAAAAGAAGGCAGGAACATCATCAGAGGATTTTGTGGGGCTGGGGAAACAAAGGATGAAAAATATGTGGGGAAGAGGGAATTTTCCACTCTCTCTTGAAAATCTGATCGAAATATCAGTGGCACTAGAGCAGAGACAGGAGAAACAGCAATGAAGCAGGTGGAAGGAAGATCACACTGATCAAATTTATCACAAACAATAAGAGGTCTCTCACAAGCTCAAGGATCAGACACTGTGCCAAAGGAGGATCTTTTGTCTTCTCAGAAAGGTAAAACCACAAAATTCATTGTTTACAGTAGTTTGAAGCATAGAAAAGAGGATCCAGACCCTGAGAAAGGAGTTGGGAAACCAGGATTGATCTCAGCCCACAGATGAAGTCGTGGTTCAGGACCAGCCACTCTCTCCCAGCCTTGAGCACAAATCCACAACTGAGTTCCAAGCCATGGCTTTGGCTTGCAGGCTCTTCCCACTTTTAAGGGCAGTGTATGCACGAGGATGTGCTTTTTAACAAATCCAGATTTAAATGTTCTGCTGGAAGCCCAGGTGAAAACAGGGAGATGCAGCTCCCACGATGGAGAGGATGCTGCCAGCCAAGTGCCTCAGACTCAGTGGAGAGGGGACCGGGGAGCCTCTGCTTGCAATGCTGCTCTGCCCTCTTTGTACTCTGAATCCCCTTTCAAGGCTGAATAAAAGAACTAAAAATCAGAAATTGCAGACAAATTGCTGTCTCTCCACAGTTAAAGTTCCCAGAAGTGAGCTGTCAGCACACTGGGAGAATGGCGAGCAGCCGGCTCCGCTCGGCGCTGTGAAAGTGTTTTCAGCACTCCAGACACTCCAGGATCTTGGCACAGGGAGCAATAAATGCAGAAGCAGCATCTTCTCTGTCTCCTGCAGAGAAAGGGAAGTAGAGGGACATAGTCTAAAGCCCCAGAAGCTGGGATGACTGTGACACAGAGGATGCAGCTGCAGCTTTTGCCAGGGATTACAGGATTCCATGGATTTCACCGCTCACACCACGGGCAGTTGGGTTGGTTGTGCTGGTACCACCCTGAGCTGGCCTCTGGCAATACTCTCAAATCTGGGAGACCCACCCTCCCTTATCCACCTGCATTTTTCTACTCTTCCAGTTTGTTCTGCCTGTCTAATAGAAATGTTTGTGTTTTCCATGAGTGCGAGGCAGTTTTCTAGGAGCTTTTTCACTCCTTTAGCAAAAAAAATTGGTTCCTGTTTTTTCCAATGAATGGCAGCTTCAGATCTGTTGCATCAGATTCTTCTCAGGCAGATACACCTCACTTCTTGTTTTACACAACTTTCTACTTAAAAATACCTTCAGCAGCTCTCTAAGCAACAGAAAGGACAAAGGCAAATGCTTGTCTGCCCAGGAAAACATAAATGTTCATCTGTCCATCCTGATGAACTACTGCAGCTGACAGCAAAGGAAATTAGAGCATTTTTCTAATTCTCTTCCTCCTAAGGGATCATCCTTGCAAAAATTGACTGTGTGGATGCTCATAGTATTTAAAATTATGGTCTGCTCAAAGGTGTTTTCTGAAGAGCAAGAAAAGTTTTGCTGAGAGTCTCAACTCCTGGTGAGCAGACTTCAGTGAAGATCCTTCTGCAGCATTATCCAGATTAATTGTAACTCTAATTTTCCTCAGAATTCACACATCTTTGCACTGGCTTTCCACACCCTTTTATTTAAACTCTGATATTATGCAACGATTTTATATCACCCCTCATCAGCACAGTATCTGAACACTTCCCACATACAAACTGGGAGAGAATATAAACTTCAGTTAATTCTTTGCCTTTCTTGCACTTTGGGCTAAAACCTCAGCTTTCATGGCAGCTTTATTTTCCAATTTTAGGTGTTATAATTTCTTCTTAATGTACTATTGCTTGGTTAAAAGGGATTTACTGAATAGAAATCTTGTTTTCTAAAGAAATTTCCAGGGTTATGGTAAAAAGGTGGGAAAAAGGCTCTGGTAATCCAGAGGAGAATTCCAGACCCCCAGTTCGTGGGGCAGCTGAGCATGGTTAGGACACAGGACAAAAAGTAATGAGGAAAGCTTTAGGACAGCTGACAGAGTGAGTGCTGAATCCAACAGGAATTCAAGGAAGGAATTCAAGCCCTGTCCCCTGAGTCAGGGACAGATGTGGTGAATCATCCTTGCTGTTGGGGGAGCAGAGCTGCAGCTACACATGGATTTATCCTAATGCCCAATTTCCTAGCTCCTGCAAAAACATTGGACTAGAGCTCTTCAATCTGTTTAATTCTGATTTGTAAATGTATCCTACCTCAGTGGTCAAAGGAAACCAAAGTTTCTCACTTTCCTCATTGCTGAGGGCCTTGAAATTCAGCACAGCAGCTCCATCTCAGATTCAATTTTTTAGATTACATTAGAGCCCTTCAGATTTAAAAAAATGGGCACCTGGTGAGCTTCTCTATTACATTTCCAGAACTTCTTGCACTTAGCAGCATTTTTCAATAAGTTTCTTTGCAAATTAATTGTCAGTGTGATTAGATTCTTATTCAGGTGCTGCACACAATTGGAATGTCCATGTGAATATGGAATGAAGCACAAGATTAAACTCGCTGAAAAGCAGATCAGTGACTGGCAGTTTTTAGCTTTTCTTTGCTTGGTTTGTTTTTATTCTTTTGAAATTAAAGTCCTTGCCAAGTTTTACTACCCCCAAAATCACATGTCTATGCCTCTAATAAACAGCTGCTAAATGAGTTTTCTGAACAGTCTGTTCTCCTCCTGCAGAAACCAGGCAGGAGCCCACCTCCAGCTGGACTTGGCCACTTCTCATCTTGCTGTGCCCCTCAGAGAAACACAAAAGCATCCAGACAAAGAATTCTGACAAACTTAATCACAGACTTGCATTTAGGGATGTGTGGGATTAACTTTATAGGAAAATCTATACATTGGGAGTCAGATGTCTGGGGTGGCATGGTGAGAAGAAAAACAGAAAACAGAGAATTTGTTTTCAGGAGAGTGGGGAAGCACAGCATGTACCAGGAATGCTGACAGCAGTACCTCTCTTGCAGTTTCAAGACATAACCCTCCACATATCACAGGGATGTTGGACAAATTCACCACTGCTACTCAAATTGGAAAAGAAAAAAAAATCTACAAAAGCACCATTACTGCTGCTGCTGCTAAACCTCCAACAAAATTGCTTCTTTTCTAATAAAGGTGCACTTCTGCTTTATGTGAAGTTTAAGAAAAATCTGTACAGAGACTAAGACTGCCTTTTGAAACTGTTATCTCTATAAACCCAACATTTAAAATAAATTGTGTGTCACTTAAAACAGTTTTATTCCAAACAGTTCCAGCTCTGTAAGTGTTAGCTCTGTGGATTTTTCCCAGAGGCAGATTTAAAGCATGAGGATTAACATCAGACCTTTTTCTGATGCTAAAACAAGTTTGAGTCTGCATTAACAGCCCATGGTACCCAGAGTGGGGAGTGGTAACCGGTGAAAAGATTGGAGAACCAAAACCTTCAGGCTAGAAATTGTTACTGCTCTGCTCTGCCATGTGTAATAATATCACAGGAGGGACACCAGTGGCATCAGCAGGGCTCCACAAGATGCTTGACCACTTTTAAATCCATTTTGCCTTAGGAAGCCAGAGCTATGTTTAATTACTTGTAAAGTTACATTGAATTTGAAAGGAAGGAACTGTCAGAGTGCACCAAGAAGCCAAGTAATTATCCTGCATTAATCTTTGGTTGCCCCCCTTCCCTGAGATGACCTGAATTTGTAAGTCCTGTAAGCTCTGGAGTCTATGGAACCACTGCATAAAGCCCAGAGGATTACAAAGAGTTTTCATCCTGAGCCTGAATGCAAAGGCACAAAAAAAAATTAATGATGATTCTGAAGAACATTCAGGTTTCCGCTTGCTAACACCAAAAGACTTATAGAGCAGGAAAAATACAGCTGTGTCCACCCAACAACATCAATTTGAGATCTGATGCTTGATCCCACTTATCTTAATTTATAATCTTTCATTAACTAGATAAAGAGAAAAACAATTTTAATAGAGTATCTCTTGGCAGAAGACTCAATTGAACAGAAAATTGAGGAAAAAAAATTAGACTCACAATGCAGTAAATAGTCAAAATGAAAAGTTTTTTCCTCAGCTGCCCTCTTGTTATAATAGGTCACAAAGTTTTACAATTCCATTATCTTCCATGATTGGTAGTTTTTTACAATGTAATTGGCAATTGTTGTTTCAAACTGAAAATTAAAATGCAGGGTTTGGTGACAAAAGAAGTTTCTTTTATTAAGATGTATTAAAGAATTAGGAGTAGCTCCAGTGACTGAACTCAGCAGATTTAGCCCAGTGAAATAAAACTTCATCATGGTTAAGTTGTTTAAAGTACTGTTTGCTCATAACTGAAGAGTAAAGGGAGCAGCACAAATGGAGTATTCACTGTTCCAGTAAGTTTGTGATCTTCATTTTCTAGAAGTATGTTTGTCAAAGAGCTTCCTATTATGAACCTGATTATTACCTGTGTTAGAAACAGGAGTCTCAAACATACCTTGTCAAAATTCATTTCAGAAATTGGTCTGGAAGACAAGTATAAAGGCATTTAATCAGCAATCCTGTCTAATAAAACTGATTAGAAGAGCACAGTTTTACATGAGCCCACCTTGATCATAGTGAGAGCAGATAGCAAATGTTCTGATTTTTAATAAATTAGCAACAATCCCATCAGGGAGCAGAGATAAGGAAATATACAGATATGAACTGCAGCAATAAAAGGTAAAGTGGGAAATGAGATAAGATTATTTTTCTTAACAGCTCCACTAAGTTGAACCAAGAAGAATAACTAAAAGAATTTAAAGTGAATGTATCTTACTGTGGTCTTGGATTCCTCTTCCAGATTAGACTGTGGATATAGTGGAAAATTCATCAGCTCTCCCTAAATCCCTTGAAGATGAATTTCACTTCTGCACACGTGTACACAAACAGCTACACACCTGATATGTAAAGTCATTTTCTAAGGGTGGAAATATTCCCATTTAATCCCACCTTTGATCATGGAATATATTCAGAAACCAACCAGACCCCCTTGCAATGGAGAGAAATTAAATTAAATTAAATGGATGGAATAGCCAGACTCTGTGAAACAACTTTAGGAACAGTTACACACAAAATGGAGAGAAAGTGCCAAACACAAAATGGGAGAAAGTGCTCCTTTCCTTGCTGTGCCAAGGATGAAAGCCACCACGGCTCATCCAGCTGGACACTCAGAAAGGCAATGGCAATGAAATGTTGTCCTGAGCAGGACTAGAGCTTCTGAAATGAGAATGCAACAAAAAATCAGCTCTAGGGATAAACATTTGGCACCTGTACAAGGACAGAAGTCGTGGAAGGCCCAGGGCTAACTCTACATCTGGGTTTCTATTGCTTTCACTGATGAAAATCCTTCCTATAAAAAACCTTAAAAACAAAATGAACATTAAAATGATGAGACCAGTCTGAAGGGCATCATTTAACAGAGACAGTGAATAGCCCAGCACAAAATATTTGCCACAAACATTATTTTTCCCACCTCTTATTTTAGGTCTTTTTCCACTTGGGCTATTGAGCATTTGGTCTTCAGATTAAGAAGTACAAGGGAGAATAGCAGAGCCAGATATCAGAGAAAAAAGACATTATGAGACAGGCCATTACAGAAAGGAATTTCTGAGAAACTCAACTTTGTCAAAGTAGATTTGGTAGAAGGTTTTCCCACTCAGCAGAGCTGGAGCATTTTGCCTCCTGACCAAGGTCAGGTGGTTCTTTTAAGGTCACAGAACCTTTCCATTAAAAGCATCAAACAAAACATTGGTAGATGCCAGTTCTAAACTTACCCCAGCTTAAATATTTTCTAGTGGAGACTTAGCCATTGAAATGAAAAATTGTGATGATTATATTTAATATCACCAAAGGTAGAGAGCACTTCAGGTAATAGCTTCCAGGGAGGGGAAATGAAACAGTGGGGATAAAGCCATCCTTTAAACCCTGTGTATTTTTATTATCATTGTAGGAGCAATTCAGAATTCTGGTGTGCAATGTTAATAGGACAGATTATAGTTCACCTGAGCCCCAAATTTCCTACTGCTAAGGCAAAAGAGATTTTTACTTATTATTTTCTTAAAGTCTATTGAATTCTATTACATGGCAAGATGTACTTGGATTCCAAACAAACTTTCATTTGCTTCTAATGAGGGATTGAAAAAGAAAAGTTTTTGAAAGTCAGATTTATGTGATTGAATAACTCCTATCACAGGTCTGCAAGTGAACCTTGGGCCTAATTTAGTCTCTCTGAAGTTACTGCAAAAAGAAATTTTTATTTTTAAGGTTTTGGTATCTCATAGCAGCCAAGAAAGCTTGAAAAAGAGCTGTATGCTGAAAGACTTGGAGTTAGCTCTGAGGTATAGTAAGTCTGGCAAATATAAATTAGACATTAAAATTTCTTTCGCATATATTGAGTCCCTAAAATACAAAGTGCACAGAGACATGGGAGTTAACAAAGAATCC
Source organism: Toxostoma redivivum (assembly GCA_013397375.1). Lineage (NCBI taxonomy): Eukaryota > Metazoa > Chordata > Aves > Passeriformes > Mimidae > Toxostoma > Toxostoma redivivum. The sequence continues at coordinate 8,020 of VXBI01006779.1, read as the reverse complement.
CTCAATGAGGATAGTTGTTAACAAATGTACTGATTTTGTGTGAATGAAGGGTCAGCTTTGCCTCTGCCCCAGCCAGCCAACAACACTCCTTGGCTGTCTTGGGTTGCAATACGGGATGTGACCAAAAGAGTGAATTCTATCACCATCTGTTAAACCAGCTGGGGCAGTGATCCTGATCTCTGTGGGAGATAGTCTCTGCTAATGGGCCATCTGCTAAACCAGCTGGGGCAGTGTTCTTTATCTTTCCCACAGCCCATCCTTCCTCCAGGAGATATCTCCTGTTAATGGGCCATTGGGTCCCACTGTGTGACTGATAAAAGTACATCATCCCATTGGGTCCCACTGAATTATTGATAAAATTACATCACCCCACTGTGAGATGCCCCACCCAGGGAGAGGAGCCAAAACTTTCCCACCTAGATAAAATTTGAGATTTGGAACACCAAGGCAGCCTTTTTTCCACTGGATTCCAGAGGAAAACCAGACCTTTCCACATCATCACTGGGCCTTTGGAGGAAAACTGCCCCTTCTCCAGGAGCACTGCTCCCACTGAACCACATCTGTCACTGCAGGAGGATGCAGCCANTTCCACATCATCACTGGGCCTTTGGAGGAAAACTGCACCTTCTACAGGAGCACTGCTCCAGCAGAACCACATCTGTCACTGCAGGATGATGCAGCCACCATTGAATGGGACTGCACCAACACCCTGACTGACTGACGGGGGTCAGGCTGTATTCTGACTCTGGCAGTGTTTTGGGTTTGTTCTTTGTAATGTTGTATTCCTATTTTTAATTTTCCTAGTAAAGAACTGTTCCTATTCCCATATTTTTGCCTGAGAGCCCCCTTAATTTCAAAGTTATAATAATTTGGAGGGAGGGGATTTAGAGTCTCCATTTCAAAGAGGCTCCTGCCTTTCTTAGCAGATGCCTGTCTTTCAAACCAGGACGTTGGCAAATGGGAAAAATTGTTAGTGAATGAAGATATTAAAAACCAAAAAAAAAGAGGATTTTTGTCCTTGTTAATTTCTTTTGGCCATGCAGCAGCATCTCCAGTGTGCTCAATAACAGGCATGAAAAGGCCGGGGAATCACAAAACTCTGATATCGCTTGGATGTTCTTAAATTATCTCTCCAAGAATAAATCTGTAGCAAATGCTGCTTCTCTACCCCCATTCCTAAGGGCTGACCAGAAGTCTTGGGAAGGCAGAAGAAAGACCCCCACAGACATTGACACCTTCTGTATCAGCATTTCCTTTTCTCTGGGGAATGTAAAAGTGTGAGAAATTCAGATCTCATCAGAGATGGTTTTAAGAATGGGAGAAGAGTGAGAGATACTTGATTTCTGCTGCAGGGACTGGAGGATGAGTCAGGAGCACCAGGATGTGTAGGTGGGATCCAAAGCCCTTGCATGATCAGCCTCATCCCTCATCTCCCTGTTCCAGTCTTGAAGAGAGTTTGTGAGTTTTTAAAAGTATGACCCCCAACACACACGATAAAATCAAATAGGTATTTTCTTTCTAAGTGTCTCACATAGATAAATGGTGGAATTATCTGTTATGAAAGATATTGGGGCCTTCCTACCTTTCAGAAAACGCCTTACATTTAATACTTTACCTGTGATGCTGTCTCAAGGAGCATAAAACCATCATGAATGGCTGAAGCAATTGAGAAATCCTAAATAGGAGGAGAAGCTCAGTCTCTTTGCAAAAAGCTTCCAGCCACAGCTTGCTGGGAAAAGCTGTGGAATGTGCTCTCAGGCTCTGTCCCTAACATGATTATGCAAAGTAGATGATAGTAAAAGTGCTGCCCTGCCATCACTTACATTTGCTCTCTTCAATTTTATGTAATTTTCATTGAATTTAGGTCCATCAGGACTATAGAGTCATGTGAAAATGAGATCCTTATTCAAAGCAATTGATGCAGTTGAAGAAATGGGAAGGGTTAAGACTTCTATCTATTATGCTAAGGGGGGAACACTACCCCCAAAATACAAGGAGATAAAATCGATTTAAATGTACAAGTTTTCAGTTACTTCCATTTCAGAAAAAAAAAATAAAATAAAAAGAGGTCTGGTAATCACAGCTGTCCTCAGAACACTTGAACATATGTGCTCAGGTGGGAATTATGATATATATGTAACATTGCTGACAGACCTGACCCAGCAAGGGCTGCATTCCCATAGGAATCTCAAGCTGGAGTTTGGAGTGAATGCTCAAACTTCAAATATCAGCTTTGGGGTAGAGGCTACTGAGCAAAATAAACAAGGGACAAAGCAGGACCAGTAATTTAAAGGCAGACCTTGATCTTAGCAAAGCAGCAGAGCACATTGGCCAAGTCAGCCTGTGTGAATCCACTGTAAACTCCTGCAGCTCCAGAGTGTAATGAGGTGCTGCTCTGAGTGGGAAACTCTGCAGAAAGTGCTAATTAGAATTCTGGATGCAGTAGAGAACTGCTGATCCAGTGGGCAGGTTTATGCAATTAAGTCTCTCATAAAGATATACACAATTTGCCAAACTTCTTAAGTGATCCCTCATTGGCATCACTGGCTTTTACATCAAATTATAGCACCTCACTACAGCTGATAAAATCCCTGAGTTTAGCTACACAAGCTGCAATGCACTGAAATAAAGTTCTGCCTGCTGAATCAGAAAGCAGGAAGTAGCCAAGTGTATCAATCCATAATAAAAACAATTGCACATTCTACCTTGGTGATATTGTTAGCTGTATCTGTGCCTTGATTGATATATATATATATGTATAATTTTTTTTAGCATATTTTTATATAGCAATGTCAGTCACGACAGTGTTGTCTAGAGTGTTTCTTTAAACCTGTTTATTTACTTGAGGGGTTTTTTTTTTTGCTCCTGAGACACCCTAGGCAGGCACATGGTAAAAACTGACATTTTTTTGGCTATGAAGATGGAAACACTTCAGCTCTAACCCAAATACTTTAAATTACTGATACAGTTATTTCGGCTTTTTTTTTTTTTTTGTCTGTGTTGTTTTAGAAGGAGTAACTGGCTTTGCAATATGTGCTGTAAATTACAAAACAAAAATAGGTAAGAGTTCCAGACCTGAAAAATAATAACCAATTGTCTCCTGTCTCCTCTTACAGGTATCTCCTAAACAACCAAATAAACAGAAAACAATAACATTCTATAGGGAATTCTACCTTCACTGACATTAATGGATTTTTTCCCCTTTGATTCACACTTAGGCATAAAACTACTTTTTTTGTTTTTGTTTTTTCAGTCAGTCTGGTTTAGTGTTACTAAAGATAGTGGTGGAGTCATTGAAAATGGTGAAGGACAAAACTCAGAGACTCTGGCAACACCAGGCAAAGTTGCTCTTGGTCCAGGGCTGCATCTGCCTGGTTAAAGGCAAAGTGACCCAGGTTAAGAGTATCTCCTACCAATGGAAGCACTACAAATATACTGATGATTTCTGAGAATCCAATTTCTTCTCAAGGTGATCAACAGTGAGGAATTTGGTTGAAAAGATAAAACTCCGGGATGAGATGTATTGGTTTATCACGCATTCCCTACTGTGAGTAATTAGATACGTTGCACCTTCAGGAAAGACAGAATTACACAACTCTGTTTTGCTTCTGTAAATGAAATGAAAATTTCGAATCAAACCAGAAGTGTTTATAAAACAAAACAAGAGATGGGACAGGGTTCATTTCCATGGCCATTGAGAAAAAAAGTCCAGTTAGTAGAACTCTGTGGACTCTTGTTTTAGAGACACACTGACTCTAGAGACCTTTTTCTACAAATTCAGACATTTCTTGACAAGTTACCTGCCTTAGACCTGGCTGATTCTTTTGATTTATCATCATTGCAAGCCAAGTTTCAAGCAGACTTGTTCCTTCCACAGCTTTCTGTGCTGTTTTCTGTGCCAGCAGCACTGCCTGCCTGGCTGTGGCTGCAGTTTGTCCCTTTTGCCCCCGCTTCGGATCCATCCCAGGAAACAACTTCAGGCATCACCCACACATGGTAGCCTAAGGGATGACGCTGCTGAAAGGTGCTTGTTAATACTATTAGTAAAAATGAAATACCAAAAAATAAGGGCCCTGTGAAGATCTCCCAGACCCCTGAGTAGTTCTGTGTGTGCTAAAGGAGCACACGTGCTTCATGAAAATCTGCTGCCACCCTCCGCCACAGCGAAAGCTGAGTGTGGCTGTGTTCTAATGTCAGCCAGGCAGGGTTGGTGCTTCCCTGCCTCCCTTCTGAGGATCTTTTCTGCTCATGCTGGCTCTTTGATATTTTACAAACTAGTAGTTGTAGCTTGAAAAATAATTTTTTTTAAATCAATTTTTAAATGCCATTGAGAAGAAAGGGAGGAGCTGAGCAATCCTAATCACAATGCTGGAACTCTTAAGTAAGGGAATTCCTTTTGGCTGTGTCCTGACCAGCTGGGCTAACAGGACTTTAGTTTGGCTGACACTTAGGCACTATCAGTAAAAATAACCTCAGTAAAACAAGTTCTGATGCTGGCTTGGGTTAGCCAAAGATTCAGGAATTGTTCTTTGTGCTCACCTTGAGCTTGTTTGTTGTAAATCCACTGGTTCATTTTTATGCCTCTCTGTAAGCCTGGGGTATGATGGATTTATTAAACTGAAAGATCAGTAAGATGGCTTTTCCTTCTCCAATCTCCTCTGTGCTGGGATATTTTAAAGCACAACAGCAGCAGTAACAAACCCCTCTGTGCATGCTCAGAGATAATTATTTGCACTGTTTCCAGCTACTTTTCCAAGGTTTGCCATCTGATGCCCACCTAAAATGAAGCCTCTCTCTGCTGGGAGAAGGAGCACAACTGATCACAAGGGAAAAATTCAGTTTGAGAACATATGTCTGAGCAGATTCCCTGTCTGACAGCTGCTGCCCTCAGCCTTGCTGCTTCACCCTTATTTTGATTCAAATTCCCTATTTTTCACCTGTATGAAGCCATGCAGGGCAGATCTTGAGAGTGAATTTTCCATTCAGTCCTTGTTTAATATAATCAAATATACCTTCAAGCAAAGCAAAAAGGTAATTAACTGGAAGAGGAAGAGGCAATGCTGCTCTAAAGGGCCTTGTGAAAAGACTAACAACAAACAGCTTTATCTTTCTGGTTCTTCCTCCTTTACAGGTTTAATGGGGAAAAAAACATCCTCATATCAAACTATCTTCACTGATTTATTTAAAGATATGCAAAATAAACAAGCTCCAAGTTTTGGACAATTCCCTGGGCAGCCCTGTCAAAGCAAAACTTCCCACAGATTGCACACTGAAAAAAAAAATTTTTGAAAGTACAGCTAAAGCTTACAAATCACATGAGAACTCTTCTCTTCAGGAGGTCCTTGTAAGTCACAAAAGATATTTTATTCAGAAATACTGGAATGTGCTGAAGTACTCAGATTACTTATTTTGTAGGAGGATTTATGGATCTCAGAGTAATTTGGTGCAGGAAGAGGCTCCAGAAAAATGTCCTTCTGCATGTACTTCTTACCTATGTAAGAAAAATCCTGTCATATTCTATAGCCAAGATATAGATTAAGGTTAAATGGCTGGGTTTAATGCAAAAGTATGCAGATGATACTCTTTTACAAATGTTCATGAGGCACACCAAAAATTACAGGATTTGGAATGAAATTTTTGCTTTGTTAAGGGCACTAGCACATGGTGTTCTAAAATAATGACAGGAATAGTTGTAGCCATATTGCTTATCCCAGAAATCCAACACTTCTAGGGAGAATGCCAAATGCCAGGCAGATTTCTCAGTTGTTGCAAAGTCTTAGGAAATTACTGATCATCTTCTCGGGTGGAAACACTGATCCAGCCAAGAGCTCAGCACTCTTAGGTGACACAACAACCAGCCAGATTTTTAAGGCTCAAAGCAGCCTAAAGAGTAGGAAGAAAAATAAATTAATAAAATCATGCACATCTTACGCAGCCCATAGCTTAAACCCAAAAGTTGGATTTAAAGTTGAATGAGAGAAGTGTAAATTTTTTTGAAAAATCTGTTCAGTGACTGAAAAAAAGAAAAAAACCCAGTGAAATTTAATGAGGGGAAAATTAAACTCTGGTCAAGATCCAGGTGGAGATTGTACATAGCACTATTATAGACTCCCATATGTTTCCTAGAGGCATTGAATGTGACAAGGGAATTTAGACACGGGGAAATGTAATTATTTGTGATTAAAACAAAAGAGCACCCAGTTTATGCTCCTGTTGCATTAATATTATTCCACTGAACTATTTTCAGATGCTTTTGTATTTTCAGAGGTAGACTTAGGTTTTTTTAATATTCTGTTTCACATTACTTTTTTTAGCCATAAGTACTTAGTGACATAAAAATTTCTGTCTGAGTGACACAGTTATTCCCTCTTGATGTCTTTAAGTAGGAGCATAATGTGACAGTTGACAGTGCTGAAACTCAGTGTCTCACAGAGGCTTAAAAATAAGTTATTCCTGCAAAACTTTGAAAACTGTTCTACTGGGGAACAATTTTTATACTCTGAAATTTATTTGCTTTTCTTTCTCCCCTCATTTTTCTATGCCTAGAAACATGTATGAAAACAGGGATTTAGTTGCTCAGGAACTCATTTCCTCCTGCTGTGCAGCCATCACAGGATATCATGAGCCTTGCTCTTAGTAGCAGCTGAAGACTAGGCAGCAGCACAGATCAAATAAACACTGAGAGATTAAACAGGGCTGAGATTTAGGGCTGGGTTTAACTGCAAAAACATGAGGATCTGTGTTTGAGACTGGCAAAGTCCTGTTGATAGGTGATTTTGGCTGAAAATGAGGAAATCATGTCACTCTGGAGGTCTCAGAGAAAGCTGTTCTTGGAGAACTTCAACAGCATCTAAGCCAGACTGGAGTCACAGAGGTTTCCATTCCAAGAGGCCAGACTGAAAAAGACGATTTTTTTCCCACTGGAAAAGTGGATTTTTCCACATCCAGGATTCACACTTCCAAACTTCCCAAGGCTTCACATGTGAGGTTTTGGGTTTAACTCCTTTCAAATGTTTATTTAATGTTAGATTAACCTGTTTGGGGTATTAATTACGTTAAGCCCAAAACAATAATACGAGTCAGCTCTTTGGCTATGAGCAGGTACGGAAAGTTCAATTTCAGAAAATTGCATCTTTCCCTTCCTGCTTTTTATTATTTGGATAATTTGCATTAAAATAAAGTCTCTGCCTGTGAGTGTTTGCTCCCACAGCTTTATTATTCACTCAGAACACTCATTCCTTGCATATGATGTGATCTTTATTTGCTGTTGAAATACTTTTAATGTCACAAAATGGATTAAATCTTCAAGTGAGGAGTGAGCAATCGGAAAACCCTATCACCTAAGCAACAGCAGTCTTATTTCATGCCTCTGTGTCTAATTATACCTAACAAGGCAAAAGCCCCTTATCTCTGAGGGAATGATACATTCTTTCTTCCCAAACAATTTTTTTTTTTTACATCTTAAATGATGGGCAAAGCTGCTAGGTTCCGTGTTCTGTAACCAAGCCAGGCACAGTTATTTGTCAAGCACCAACGCCAGGTTGGTGTTTGATATAAAACGATCGTGTTGTGATAAGGAGTGATCAGAGGGCTGGCAGTGCTTGGGACATCTTTCCACCGCCAGCTCTGAGGGCCAGACAAGGACAGGCCACGAGGGCAAATGCTGAACTGCTCAGGACTTCACACACCAAGCACGGCGGTGGCCGAGGCTCCCTGGGCAGCAGGGCTGAGCCTCAGCCCCGCTGTGACCTCCCAGTGCCGCCAACCCAGCGCCAGGGATCTCGAAATTCACAGGAGAGCCCTGCGAAGCCCATTGGGGGGGAATTGTTCTGCTCCTCCAGGACTGGCCCGAGAGACCCTGAAACATGACCGCGGTCCGTGAGGCTCTGCGCAGAACCTCATAAGGCACTTCCAGAGGCCCGAACACCTAACACTGTCCAGATGTTCCCCAAGCTCTCCCCACAGCCCCGCGAGGCCTCTCCCGGGCAGTGCCGCGGCCTCGGCCGCCGGTCGGGGCGGG
>VXBI01006776.1:286041-301199 GCA_013397375.1 Toxostoma redivivum | reverse complement strand
GCGGAGAGGGCCCGACGTGATATTATACTGGGGTGCCCCTCCTCCGCCCCCGAGCGAAGCGGTCTGCGGTGAATACAGAGAGTTATGTAAGAAGCAATCACGGCAGAAGTGGGATCAGACAACATTCTCCTTGGTTAGAGTCAGGACTAACAAGTCGTCTTCTCACTTTCTCTCCTTCTGCTGGTCCACGAAGCGATCCATCATTTATTTTCAAATCACCTTGTGATCCGGTAAAAGCAAAAAAAAAAGTCCCAAGGGAAAAAAAAAAAGAGCCTAGGAAACGAGCCGCTGATGTTTGGGTTGATGCTTAACGAGCATCTATAGTATGGTGTAGAAAAGAAAAAGAAAAAAAACATAATCCGCATGTACATTGCCCTAAATTAACGGTATTTTCTTCGCCTTCCCTCTCCATAGTACCAGCATGCTTTTGCTCAGGGTTGCATTAGCACAATCACCAGTAATTACAAGCGTGTGTACACTGGGAGAATGAAGATTGGGAAGGTGGGAGGTAGGACGTGATTCCCCTTTGGAGCAATCAGGACTGGGAAAGGTTTCAATCCATGCAAACGGTACGTTGATCATATTTAATGGGCTGGTTAGGCTGGCGCACGAGCCGAGGTGCCATTTCAGCGCAAGTTTGCTCTTTTCAGGCGAGAAGGGAAGGCGGGAGGAGGGAAGGAAGCACAGCGATGGAAGCGGCCGCGGCAGCTGAAGTTGCATTCACTCCGTCCAGCTCCCCAAGGGAGCACAGCTCGGGGGAGAAGGCGCTTCCTTACCCTCGACACCCTTTGTGGGGAACGGGGTTGGGGGGCAGCGCCGGGCACATCCCAGCGAGAGGCGGCCGCGCCGAGGGACGAGCAGNATCCGCCGCCGGCTTCTCCGGAGCAAACTGACCGCTCTCTGTCTTCTTCCCCCGTGCCCTCTCCAGCAGCCTCGGCCCCGGCAGCCGCGGGGCCGCCGCTCCCCCACGGGGCTTTCCCCGAGGGAAGGTTCCCACCGGGAGTTTCCACCCACGACTGGGGCCCGGGGAGGGTAGCGGAGGTGACAGCTGTGACAGCCGGTGGCTTCTACACTGGGAGTCGCGGCCAGGCTCCCGCTGTTCCCGGCTCCCTCCTCCCCGCGGATCGAGGACAGAGCCCGCCACCCATGAGAGCGACAGTGGCAACAATTACTGCCATCGTTCTCCCTAGCACTCCACACAGGACGCTCCGTTTGCTCCACCTACGACTCATAATTACGGATTTTAAAAACTTTCCTCTTTCCCACTAAGTTCTCAGCACCCCCTCTCTCTGCTCCTCCTCTTCACTGAAAAAATCTGCGGGGTCATTGCAAAAAACCCCAACCAGCAACGCAGGGCGGGAAGAGGTGGGAGAAATCTACTGTGATCTACTGTGGCCTCTGTTACCGCTCCTCATTAGGGCACACAGACACAGAGCCCTCCTGATGAGTTCCCCAGCCCTAGCTGATATCTCAGAATTGCTCACTGACCTTTGTAGTAGATATTGTTAGAGAGTGAAATCGCTCAATCAAAATGAAGAAAAAGACGGTCTTTTGTCCGGGTTATGACATCTGGACTGAGATTAATTATAAAATGGGCATCACAAGTACACACAGATGGGTGGAGGGTTTTCTTAAGATTTTGGGATAGCAAGAGGGAAAGGCTTTTCAGAAGATGCAATCTAATCCTAGGTGGTCTCTTCCTAAAAACAGATGATGACAGAAGGACAATAATGAAGAAGTGGAAGTGGGCATATGCATCATGGCAGTGACTGGTGGGAGGGGGGCAGAAGGGTGCTTTCAGCCTTACACTACTGATACACAGAAATAGTTGATCAAATGGCGATGGACACTGGTTTGTTTGTTTGGTTTTTTGTTTGTTATGTTCAACAGTGCATATCTTTGCCATGACCTAATGATATGTGTGTTATTGAACATCACAAAATGCATTCATGCTTCCCTTGGCAGGTCTAGGTGTCAGAGTTGATGACTAACAAAAGTAATATAGATTAGAATCAATTCCCCTTATCTGGTGACAAAAAATAACATCATGTCAGCACTGTGTACATCCTAGCGTCAAATGACACAATATAATTTGATTAGTTGAATAAATAATCAGCTATATAGGTCACCTACTTGTAAATTAGATTACCCTGCTTGGGTACAGGCAGCACCTGATTAGGAAACAGCTTCTCTCTGTGTCACTCTAGCTCCTCTTTAAAAAGAACGTCTGATATTTTCAAATGCAAGGGTTTTTGAAAATGCCTCTATAATTTGCAAAATCCTATATGTGTTTTCATGTATGCATATAACATTTATGCAGTTTGTGCTAGTGATACCTCCTTTACTACCAAAGCTAGCTGAGTTATCCCTGTTTGTCTGAGTATTTGCAAGTTTTAAATGATAGCCCATGTGCTGTGATCTGAAATAAGGATAGCTGAAATACAATCTTTTTGAAAACTAGATAGCATACATTTCCATAAATGATTTTGGCTAGTCCACTCAGACTGCACACCCATATGAATAACAGGAATGTGAGAAAGAATAAAGTGTTAGATAAGGGAGCATGGAAACATTTAAATTCTGAAGTCCACTCTGAGGAAGATCATCAAATCTCAAGATAAGTATGTTAGCTTTTCAATGTAAACCATTATGTCATGCTGCAGAAACAGGAGAAAGCTCTAAGTATGTGTGAAGGCTTTTAAAGGTTGGCATTTCTGCTGGGTTTGAATCTTTTTGTAATATTCTATTGGCCAGAGAGATCTCTGAAAAATTTTCTGGTGTTTTATTTTTTCCATAGCTTGTGAATTTTCACAAATTAAGTAAGTGACATGCTGGAATATGGTTTCTTTTCAGACCATATGTGTTAGTTTATATAGTGTAGCCTGGGTTAGAATCATTCAGAGATGTGTAGAAATCAGGAGGAGGAAAAACAAGTAGCTGCCTATAATGAATACTTGCTAAAGAAGCGCTATTAAAAAGGAAGAAAAAGGAGAGTTTGATAAAACAGATAGGCGACTGAGCCACTTGAGTAGTAAGAGAATGGTGGTAAGGGCAAAAAGGTGAAACAGAGATGATGGGAAGGGAGATTATATGGACAGAGAGAGAAGAGGCCAGTGTGTGACTTCGGAGAAAATAAGTGTTTTGGAAATGAGTTCACAGAAATTAGCAAATGAAAAATTACAGCTTTTATTTTACATGAAGGGTTGTGCAAGGTAGAATTTGTAAAAAAAGCTTGAGACTCCGAGTAATTGGACAAGATTCTGAGGATTTTGGTATATCAGACCTGTGGATTCTGTTTAAAACTGTTCTTCTTTGAAAGTAGAATGAAACATAAGTTTGTTTGAGCAGTTTCTGGGCACAAAGAAGAGACAAAGGCTAATTTCTGATATGACAGAGTTGTTCTCTTTGGATGTACCATTAATAAAATGAAAGAAAAATATATAATTCTTCCCTGCTTTGCTTTCTAAGAACTCCAGCAGCTGATAGTGTCACATTATTGTATATCTGTTACATATAGATTTTATATATAAAAGGCACACCTTTTAGTTTAAAGGGCTCATAATGTGGCCATAAAATAGCATACATTTTCAAGTATGCACATTTGACTCCTTTGCTCATGTCACCTGATAGTCCTTTAGTTTAAGGCAAACCCAAATGGCAGTGGTATTAACTTGTTGGCTTTGTTGTTCTGGTTTGTGGTTTTTTCACCACTGAAAGGTATAAAATGGTGGGATGGTGATAGGGGGAGTAACTCAGGTAGAATTTATAAAGCATCAACTTTGGGTTGCAAAGATCTACCTAAGGAGTGCAGAAATGCTCCCAACTCATGATTTAATACCATTATAGCAAAATCTCTACCATTGCTGGGATCAAAATCAATTGATCAGTCAATCACCCTGCCTGCCTCTGCCTGCTAACAGGAATGACACTGCAGAATGTGTTCATATCCCTCTTTGTGAGAATAGAGGAAGAGTTTTGCTTCCTTGTTTGGAATCTGTTTCCTGAATGAATGCACCAGCTTTTGTGTGTGTGCATGTGCACTTATTTTTGTGTATAGAAACATAGAATCATTTAGCTTTGAAAGACCTTTAAGGTCATTGAGCCAGGTATGTACATTTCATAGTCACACACACAATTATACAGATATATCCATGTAGATCTGAAAACTGTGTTTGCACACCTCTATTCTCTCTCTGAGAACAGAGCTTGATTTTAAAGTAACATCCAACCATACATTCCTCTTAAAAAATGATTATCTTAACAATCTGTGCAGCTGATTGCAGTATCTATCCATGACAGTAGCTGTGCTGTGTTTTCCCTGTCAGGTGCAGAGAAATATTTCTGGTTGAAAGATCCACCTTCCCTCATAGTGGGGATTTCTTGTATGTATTCATTTTTTTCATGTGCTCTCAAAGTAGAAAAAAAAATAAAAAAAGCATCTATATCATATGTTACAAGCACATTTTCCAAATGTAGAATCTGATTCAGAGACACTGTATTAAATTCATGAGAACAAAGAATTCAATCCATTAGATTAGTTTCTCTTAATTTTACAAATACTTCATATATTAGGTTTGCATTTAAACTAGAGAGGAACAGAGACATACACAAACAGAGGGGAGGTGAACCAGAAGATTGAGACCAACCACTCATATCTTATGGTTAGAAAAATTTTCCATGATGGGCAGGCAGTTTTAGAGTCAACATCAGTAAGGATTCTGACATTGCCCTAAAGCACCTGATACAGGTCAGTGCCACAGACCGACAACAAGTAAGCCAGACAACTGTCCTGTGCCAGCACAACAATTTGTACATCTTTCTGTTCTCTGGCAAGGGTGCATTACATCTGTACATCTCTAGTGCTTCCTCTTATCTGCTTCCCTGTTTCTGCTTCCATGACAGAGCAATATCAGCGCTGTATAACCCAATGCAAGTTGCTCTCTTTGAAATAACCTTCATTTTATTTAGTTATGGAGGAGGCTCCAAAAGGGAGTGGGAAGCTGCACAGGGGCAGGAGGGACTGCTGTGAGGACAACACTGTCCTGCAGGTCCATCCTTCTGTGTGTCAAATCCTGCCTGCAACACAAGGATCATCACTTAACTGCAACACAAGTTCTGGTTGCTGAGCTTCACCACGTCCCTATCATGGAATGGGGCTAACACTCTCTTATATCACTGGTACTGGACATTAATTCATGTTCCAAAGGTGGACATTGTGTGAACATGGACGGTGCAATGCTGTGAAGCCAGGCACTCCTGTCAGGAAAGGAAGAGCTTGTGTCTTAGTTTGTCACCAAAGAGCTGATTTATGCCAAGGATGTTCTTTTGAGGAAAAAAACCCCCTCTTTTAAGCCTTGCTGCAAGGCATTGACATACAGGCAAGTCAGGTAGTCTTATTGCATTATTTTCATGTTCTTGAAATCCATATAATTTATTTTAGTGGTCAAAAATAGGATAGGCGAGGTGGTGCCACATACATGTTCTTTATTGCCTGTTTCATTAGCTCAGTTGTTTGGATCCTGCTGTTTTCAGAGAAAGATTTTGTATTTGACAGATGATGCTAATATTAGTCACTAGGTACAACTGCCTGTGATTGGTGCTCTATAAATATCTATGCACAAGTGGTTTGTGACTGTTGCTGTGTAAATACCTACCAGAGATAGCCCTGCACTGGCCAGGAAATGAATTGGATCGTCCTACAAGAAACACATAGAAGCGTTAGTAGGTAGTGAGAGAAAACTGTTCTAAGCTCTTTTGCAGAGGTAATGAGGATGGCTTCAGGGCCAGGTGGCCTGACTGAGGGACCCTGCAGGTGCTGCTCCTGGTGTCAAAGACTCCTGCAGCTTTGTGTGGCTTCCAGATAGCGTGACATCAACAGATGTGCACAGTGTGTTTTCTCCACTGGCTTTTCCTTCCTGAGGGGACCAGACCAGGAAAGATGGTGTGCTGAAAAGCTTGGTGCCATGTGGCTGAAGTAACTACTCAAAGGGATTTCTACCATGGCAGATCACTGAAGTGTGGAGTTTGCCCATCCTCAGCCTCATCACTCATTCTGCCGTCACTCTTCGACAATTTGTGCCATACCCCCAAGTGTTTTCCAAAAGTATCTTCAAATCCATGTGTAAAGCTTTTACACACAGACTGAGTAGTCTGTGTTGGGGAGTGATTACAGCCTAGGTTCACTTTGTCTTTGTGGTAGGATTTTCCCTTTGTGCATCAAGAATACAAAGTAAAACCACTCACATTGTTGGTTGTTTCTGTAATTTGAGAGAGAGATACATTCTTACCCCAGGAACCATGGATCATACCTCCAGGTGAATGGAGGTAAGAAAAAAAAAACACAGTGAGAAAAAGGTTTTCCACTTTGTTGATAAAACTTTGCTGAGTTAAATTTCAGTCTAGGCCATCTGAAGACAGGAGCTGAACTTCAGGCTTGTTGGATAGTTAAGACTCTAAGGAGCTCCTACATAAACAAAGAGGACCTTCAGCGCTGATGTGTTAGTCCAGCCAGGAAATTGTTCTTGGGTTGGCTACTCAGGCTGTTGGGAGAACTGTCTTGAATTCAGTTGCCAAAAGCAAAATTTAGTCCTTGGAGAGGTGTTGGAGGTTAGGAAGTCCAGGCATGTGTGAACAGCAACATCTTAAAATTGGTTAACAGCAGGTTGTAGAAAAAGTGATGACCATGATAAGGAAACGCATACCAATGCCCCTGTAATCTGCATTTGCAATGGGCCAAATATATTCCTGTTTACAGAAGTTGGTAGTCTGATAGCCCAAATTATGTGGACCTGCTGATTTCAATGGGAACTGTATCCTGATATAATATAGAATCAAATTTGGCTGTTACATCAGATTGGTGTAAGTTACAGTAATTTTGAACATCTGTTGAAACACAATTAGGTATGATTATGTACTTCACCCCTATAGTCATTTCCTTACCTAATTACATCCAACCACTTTGCATGCCACTATTGAATTTGCCCAGGTATATTTCTGAGTCAGTACTCCTGTAGCTCTGAAAATGCAATGATGTTGAGACAAGAAAGTACTTTTTTAAATTAAGAGCAATTTACAATATGTTACACTTTCAACATTCAATTAAATAATAAAGATATGAGAATAAAATCCTTTTACAACTCCAGGGAGCCACTGATGGAATAATCTGCAAATAAGATTAAAAGATTTCAGTACAACTAAGATTGCCTTTCATGACCTTAAATGTCATCCACATCAGATTTAATTCTAAACACTGAATTTTTCCTTTTTCATTAGTCAGTCCAGGAGAGAGATGATAATGCTTTATCACGATGTACAAGATGAGTATTAGTTTGTGAATAATAATTTATTTTCTAGAAATACATACTGCTTGGTTTATATTTCCATTTCAACAGTAAAACCTTTGCTGTATAATGTATGTAGAGCTCCCACCTGCAAACATGATTATTCTGCGCTATTGACATCACATTATTATACAACCAATACTTTGGCATGACTTTAATGTTTTTTATTTCCTCTGGAAATTTGCTACTTTACAATTCTGCTTGAATAAAGAAATCTTTCCTACTTTCCTACTATCCAAGTGCATTTTTTGATTAGTAATTACATATTTTCAAATGAGCAGCAAATGAGATGGAAGAACCATCTCTCTCCTGCAATATATCACCAAGATGATTTGGCCTAAGTGAAATTTCAATAGTGTATGAGAGATTAAGAGGGGGGAAGGAAGAGGAAGAATTTTTTAAAATTTTGTATTCAAACAACTGTTTAATATAATTAGTTTCACAGACAACCTAATCTTGGGCTGTGTACTGCTGAGCATACTATCTGAAACAATTTAGCAAAGTCTCCTAGAGTGTTATCTGAGTTCAGGCTGGAGAGCTGGTACCAGAGTTTCGACATGGACCTCCTGACAAAATTGTATTAGAAGTGAACCATAAGAAGGTTTAATCAGATTCTTCTGAAGAAAAGGTTCAGAAATCCTTTAGACTCACTAGCAAAACTGATTGCCTTGAGTGGGGTGTGGGTTTGTATCCTTTCATGTTCTAAAAAACAGTCAAGCTTAGTCCAGCATTGTGTATTTCCTGCTTGTTTAGGAAAGCTGGCAGCATCAAACCACCCTATTGAAAAAGCAGCAAGTTTCAGAATTCCCCTGCAAGATACCAGTTACTAAGACCTTAATTTCTAGTAGGAGGCTAGTAAGGCAAGGATATGAAAGGATGTCAGAAATTCCATCCTTGCCCCTGGGAACCTGGTCATTTGCATTTCTAATGGGATCTTTCCTTACTGGCAACTCTCCATCTGAACCACACCTGTCATTTAATTAGGATGTATCAAACCAGAATAATTTTCACAAAAGTTATTTTGTTTTGATAAATAGGTGTTTTCTGACAAGGCTTGATCACTTTACTAGTGTTGGTGTCCTCAGTTCTTGTACCTCTATTACAAAGAGATGTAATAAACTGTATTCAGATACTACAGTTTTCATCAACTCCAAGCATCTAGAAAGCTGCTTGCCTATCTTGGTTAACAGATATTCTATCTGATGAAGTTTATGCATCAGCCAGATGCATAAGAGTTCCAAAATGCAGTAACTGACATGAAATTATACAGATAAGGCAGTAATGAAGTCTGAGTGAGGACTTGGGTTTTCTGTCTGTCTCCTGCATATAGTCAGTAATGCTTGCACCTATGTTTATGTACTGCAAATTTAGGGATACTTTCTTTGATGGATCATAACACTCCTAGTGACATTGTGAGGCTCTTAAATCTCTCAAACCAATATTCAAGCAAGAACCAATTAGAGGTAGGCTGACCTGATTTGTGTAAAGCAGGATATATAATTCTGAAGCAGCACTCAAAGACAGCTCCTTGGCTGGTGACAATCTGTGAAAGATATGTGTTTGCAAACGTTACTTACTGAACTTTATGACAACTTTATGAAATGCTTCAGCATTGTTCTTCCTGTGACATTTTAGATGAGACTGGGGCCAGATGTTAAGATTGTTCTTTTCCAGTGACAATTATTGAGCAAAATACATGGGGTGTGTTTTCAGAGGTACCCAGGACGTAGATATGTTCCTTATACTGTAAGGCAGACAACATTAGGAGTTGTGTCACCTGAAGTTCAGCCTGAATTGTCTCCAAAAGACCACTCTATTGACACTAACCTGCTCCATATTTCTCTACCTAAAAGGACCATCCAGAAGCAAAAGCCAAATAAGGATGTTTAGTATCACCTACTAATGACACGGTTAAAATAGCAGATTAAGTAACTTTGTGCCCTCTGTTACTTTCACATGCAGTTCCAGAAGTTCTCAACAACTTGTAAATCCTTGTGTTTTGCAGCCTCCCTTTGTCTTGCTCTCTTTGCTATGTGGTACTCACTCCAGCAGCTGAAGTTATATGGGAAGTGTTACCTGAATGGAGAAACCAGACATTTTCTGCAGAGGACATCCAGTTGTGAACATTTCAGAAGTTTTTTCATCAGAATGTGTTGATTTCTTTCTCTTTTTCTTCAGTATAGGTAAAGCAGAAATATGTGACTGGTTTTCAGTCACACACTGCTCAGGCTGTGATATACAAAGTTTCAAAAAAAGTATCAGCAATTCACTTGTAAGAGGAAAAGATAAGAGCACTTACACATGTTAATATAGAAAGTCAGCATAAGACTTCATGGCAATGGGAAAATGAAAAATTTAGTTCTTTATGGGACCCAGTCAACATGAGTGAATACAAATCTCATGTGGAGGATATGCATCAATTTCCATAATGAGGATAGTAGCAATGCACCACAGCATGGAACCAAAAGTAAATGAGCAAAGTTGAGAAGGATACAAAATTTCCCTTTCACAAGAGATTTCAGGATTTATTTTGCTTCTGAAGCAGAATAAAATCAAATCACTTTAAGCGACATTTTCAAAACAATTTCATTTCAGGCCCCACTATTTAATCTCAATTTAAAATATAACACAATCTGAAGAAGTAATTTCAAAATGAAAAATGGAGTCACTGTTCTGAAAAGGTTAATGCAGGGTATTTTAACCTTACTGAAGGAGTTGTAATTGTTTTCCAGATTTTGTTGAAGTTGACACTTTCTCAGAAGAGCTTTGTTTTCAATCAAACAGCAGTTTTCCAGTGAAAAAAACATTCAGTTGGAAAAGTTCCACTCAAGCTAGATGAAGCATGGGAGGTTTGTAGATAAGGAGAATATAATTAGCTACAATAGAAATTTTGTCAGAAGGCTGAGGCTAAGAGCTCTCATGCACGGGATAAATACCACTGCACTCCTGAAAAGAGGACGAGCAACTAGGGCTGTTATTTTTCTTCCCTTCCTAAAAGTTGCTGCTGCTGTACTACATCAGTGTCCTCCCTGCCTAATTACACTGGTTCTACACTGACACACTGAGGATGAGAAAAGACAATTATTTGCTGAGCACCTATTTTTGGGAGAAAATTTGAGGATATGCTCTGCTTTTTCAGAGTGGTAGTAGTTGCACTGAGGTCTCTGGGATGTCTCTTGCAGCAGGAGCTGGGAGACAGCAGCAGTGCTGCTGAGCTGCTCTCTCTCAGACATCTCCTCAAGATGTGATCTCATACCATTGAGGCTGCTGGGATGACAATACATGGATTTATGCAGTAACAGGCTTGCTTTTTCTGCTGACAAACAAAAGCCAAAATGGAAAACATATCTCCTAGAAATACTGCACAAATATAAATGTAAAATATTTATCTTCGGGTTATTATTCAGAATTTTCATCTACTTTTTGATAGGTGAAAGGAAGCATTGACACACAGGTCTGCATCATATTTTGCTAAGGCAGGAATCACTGCCTTAAGGCAAACTTCTTAATGTTGTTGGTTTTACAAGGGCACATATTTACTCCTGGAATGTAAGAAGGATCTTCCTTCACGATAAAGTAACACATGCCAAAAGGAGCATCAGAAAGGAGCAGGGATAGAAGGCAAATAATTTCCTCTACTAGGAGAAGCAGCATAGTGGAGACTAATTGTTCAAAAATGTTATTGCTCAATTTCTCACTCAAACTCATTTAGCTAACGAGGGTCAAATCCCATTTTCATATTAAAAGGGTAGGATGACTTTTTATTAAGGAAAATATGGCTCTACTTGTTTTATCATCATTTCTACCAAAACAAAATCTTCAGGCTGAAGATTACTGTATTCCAATTAGTATCACACTTTGCAAGGAAAGCATCGAATCATTGTGAGAAAATTGTTTCTCTAATAAACTAGCTGTCTGTGGAGGCTTGGTGTTCATATTGATTTACTGCTGGCATAAAATAGGTGCCAAAAATTTATGTGGGTTCAAAACTCAGGCACAGCTAGTACAGAAAAAAATATTCACCAAGGGCTATTAAACATGAAACTGTGGCCCAGGATGCTTTGAGCCACAGGCTGTTGAAAGATATGTTACTATGTCAAGAAAGTGTAACCAAATGTTTACCTGGCTTTGTTCCCTAGGCATCTTTTCTGTCTGGTGAAGACTGAATGACAAAGCTGCATCTTAATATGTAAAATATGTTTTAGCGTGGCTGCAAAAGGGAGTCCTTGGAAATCTGAATATTCCCACCTTAGGCAGCCACCAGCCTGTTGCTCTATCTTCAGTAATGTGTCTTTATGCAGGCAAGGTGCTCATGAATGCAACGACAGGTTGTTGTCTTGCTCCTTGCCTGCAGAAGGGCACTTAATTGAATACTTGCTGCAAGTACATAGTGGTACAAAGGGAAAAAACCAAAAAAGAAGACCAAACCCCAAACAAACAAACCAACTCTCAAGTTCTTGAAAATGGATTTTCCTAAATAAATAAATTCCCCACAAATCAAATCTGTGTAGGGCAGAGGAACAGACTGTCTGAGCTGGGGCAACAGTGAATTATTAAGACACGCTAATAGGACTGAAAAGAACTTATCACTTTCCTCAACTATAACATGGGGAAAGTGTCATAGTGAAGCTGAATTAATCAGAGTTGATTTCTGACAACCTTTCTCTGGATAGCAGGACTCTGCATTTCATTCAATCACCTGAAACTGATGTATCAAAGTGATGCTTCTCTGTGGCCTTGGTTTCCTTGGCATCCTAGGATTAAAAATTACCCTAAATTTACACCCTCAATTAAAAATACCCTTAAATATTTGCACTCTGTAAGGAGTGTTTCTAGGATTTCCAGACTGGCCTCACAGTCTCTCAGAACAAATTGAACTGATCTATTTTCAATTTTCCTGGATGAATACATGCAAGTGACACTTGTGGTCTGATCCCACATTCTCCTTGCTGCTCCCATTTGCCAGAAAAAAGCCTGACACAGCTTCTCTTACCCCACTGGAGCATTAGGTGTATCACAAGGCGTTGGTGGAGTCCCAATGCAAAAGAAATCCAATTAAATAGTCTTGCCTCCTTCCCTATGCAGAGTGATGACTAGAACCAATGGAAAATTAACTGCAGGTGGCTCAAAATCACTGATGCTTTATTGCCTGCTGATTTCTCATTGGAGCACCTCAGTCTCCTTTCATTTACACACATTTCCTCCTTTCCAATGGAAGGGGCACTTAGGAGCAAATAACTTTTCTGTAAATTGGGCCATGTGTTTAATCCTCCAGGGGCCCACATTTTCAGCCCTCATCTAGAAATTTCAGAATAAATCAAAATACGACAGATTGTGCACTAGAACTACTTTACTGTTTATGTGAGAGCTTTGTCCTACAAATGGACTGACTACTTGAATTTGAAATCCTTTGCTCATCTGGAAAGTCTCTGATCCAGTATCTGACAGGAGAAATGTCTCTCCTATCCCAGTCTCAAAAGACTTTCTTACTAGACCATTTCCTGGAGAGCATGTCCAGCAGTGTCACAAGCAATCATTTTTCTGTCTAGCCAACTGTGGCCTTTTTAACTTGGCTTTCTATAGGTGTTGTTTTATCGAGTCCTCCTGTGACAGCAAAAAGTGCAGATGTAATAATATACATAGCAATATATTTTCAAACCACCAGAGCCATTTCCTCCTCTTTTGTTCCCTTTTATGACCCTGATGTCATTTGGAATAAACTGTAATTGGGTCATTTTGTCATCCACTGAGCAGCCTCCATTAACAAACCTTTACAGCAGTAAGTGCTGGTAGCAGGATCTCTGTCACAGGCAGTTGCCACTTAGTGAAGTTTCACAAACATATCTTCATTATTTATGCATGCTGTGCTTTATTACCGACGGCAGGTGTGAGCCAGGAACACTTCAGTACACACAGGCAGCTAAAGAGGTCAGATGTCAGCGCTGAAGTAATAACGATAAAAAACTGAACAAGAGAGGTGTGTTCTCACGTCACTGTCAGCAGCCCCGTGCCTCACCAGGCACTGCAGCCATGCCTCTGCTTTATAGCAACCTTTTAAGCCGTCATGGCATTACTGGGAGATCACAGACATCTCTGCGTTCAAATGAACACCTATGCATATGCTTATAATAAAGAAAATCGTGAACAAAGATTATTTTCTAAATTGTAGGAAATACTACACGTGGAAAAATTTTATCTGTCTGGATTGATTCCGCTGAAACTAAAGAAATTAAGACAGATTAAGGTCAATGTACAGAAATGAATTATGACCATGAGTTTTATAGGTTTCATTCTAGTTTTTTTAAGTCGATGGCAAAACTATAAATATATATATCCTCAGACTTTTACAGGGCAAAAACCAGCCTCAGGTTTGAACACAGTCAACTTAAATGTTTTAGAAAAGCACATAGGAGCTTTGAATTAGCTGCTAGGTTTCTTCTATGTTATCATATTGTAGTTGCAATATATGAAAGAATTACAAAATTTAATTAGGGAATGGTTCTTAGGTCATAGCAAAATTGGCACACTAAACACACAATAAATGTCTACTTTACTTTTAATTAAACAGCTTCCCCTTAAAGGTTTTTAATCACTAGTTTAGATAAGTGGGATTTGTAATGATTGTTAAGGAACTGTGAAGAGTGGCTGAAAACATGCACCTGCATGCAGTTAGAAGGGGGTATTATGGAAAATGTTATTGAGACTGTAAGAAAGCTTTTCTTTATGTTTAATATATTGTTAGAATGATGAATACTGTCATAACTCCCACTAAAATTGGAAAATCCTTTTACAGTAGCTTGTTAAAAGCCATCTTGATGTTAAGCTTTAAAAGTGCCCTCCATCATTAGTGCAGTCTTTATTTGTTCTTACCAAATAGGAGTGCAATGTAAAATATCCCAGCTCCACCAACTGACATGAAGGTAACATTAAAGAAATATACGTTGAAAGACAACATCTCATTGAAAATTATATATTAAACTCCCAAACTTTGGAGTTTTCCTATGGGGCTTTCCCCCCCTTTTCTTTAAAAGCACTGCTTGTNGGATCCCTCATGTTCAACAGTGTTTCGGTGAGCAACGGTGGGATAATGTGTAACATTTGCCACAAAATGTACAGCAACAAGGGAACCCTCAGAGTGCACTATAAAACAGTGCACTTGAGAGAAATGCACAAGTGCAAAGTCCCTGGGTGCAACATGATGTTCTCCTCTGTCCGTAGCCGAAACCGGCACAGCCAGAACCCCAATTTGCATAAAAACATTCCTTTCACCTCAGTAGATTAGGTCAAGGATGGACACAGCATAATGCCAGCTCTCAGAGAGGGCCCACTACATCTGAACTGCCATATACAGTCTCCATATATATATATGTATATATATGTATATGTATATATATATAAACTGTCTTCTTGTTTGTGGCAAGCCTGTTCTTTCAAAGGTGACAGCTGTTTTTGCTGTAAATTATATTAAGAGATCTAAGCTATTTAGCCACCACAATAACATCACATTGCTTTGATTGCTAACATCTACCCCTGAATTTGCCACTTCTCTGCTGTCTCGTTTCTCCTCCTCAGTTCCTGTATTTTGCATCAAGTGGTCCAGCAGTTCTCGAGTAGCTGCCTCCAGAGCCCGGCTGCTGGTGCCATCCTGCAGCTGCCCGAGGGAGGCTGCAGCCAGCACAGCCTGAGCACACTGCCACTGCTCCAGAACTCTGCTGGCTGGGTCTTCCCCATGTCCATTAAAAACGAGAAGTGGGCTGAAATGCCAATTAGATAATGTCGACATTTGGCAAACAGAGCTGTCTGCCAGTTTGCAGGCAG
>VXBI01006776.1:279959-285666 GCA_013397375.1 Toxostoma redivivum | reverse complement strand
TTTCCCCCCCTTTTCTTTAAAAGCACTGCTTGTACACATAATCATATCTCCTCATATTTATTCTCTGGTTTATTGCTGGAGTAGCTTAATTGCAACTCAAATCACACATTTAATCTGGTAGTTTTAATTGTTTTTTCCACACACTTTATTTAGAGTGGTTTGGTTTAAAAATCTTATTCGCATCAGTATTGATATCAATTTCAATTGCTAGAAAACTTCAAGCACTCATTCTTTCCTCTCTGGCAGCAGATGTTTTCTAATCTAGGCAGTATTTCGTGTAGTGTTTTTGCCATGGATGTATATCCTGTCATTTAAGGAAATATGAAATAGTGTGTAAAGACCCTCTGACAGGAAATTAGGAATGATATGTTTGAGATAAAAGGGTGCAGCCACCAAAATGGTGTCTGATGAAGATTTAGAGCGATGACTGAAGCACGTGAATTGTTTATCCATTCTGCCACACTATTGCTGCAAACCAAGAGAGGTGTAATAATTTATTTGGAAAACCACAGTTTAGTACAGTGAGAAAAAGTTATCTACCATGGCTCTGACAGGCCAGGCAGATAGATATGAAAAAGAGAAACAGATATATTTCTTGAGATGTAGGCAACAATTATGAATGAATAGACAGCTACCTTAATATACGAGTTGCCATCTCTCAGCTGCTTCAGCAGATGGCTTACTGTGTGAACTCTGCTCCAAGTTACCCATTCAAAGGTTTGGTGTTTCTGAACATAATGCATCGGGAGACTTTTTACAGATCAGCATATATATATATATATATATATATGTATATATNCCTGAAAGTTCAGCACCTTTTCATCAGCTGACAAGTTAATTAAAAAAAAATGCATAAGCTCTTAAAACAAGAACTTCTTTTGACAGAAGGAGCACAGTCTGTCATTTCACAGGCCGAATTCTTTCAGAACTTTTTTGTACTAAGAAAAATCTATTGCTAATCTACCATATATTGCTAATACCATGCAATATATATGTAAAGTATATGCAACTAGAAAATCTGAATTTCTGAATTGTTTAGTATGTCACTATGTCTGTGCAACTATATATTAAGGTACCACAAAATAATGTTCATCATAAATGTTTTTAGCCTTCTTTCTTTTCCATTTTTCATTCTTTTTTATCAGCTGTAGGTATGCTTTTTTGGCAATGCAATATTTATAATCAGAGAGGATAGTCAGTAAGAAAAATATATTTTAGCTTAGTAGTGTATTTCTAAATATATGTATATGTATATGTATATGTATATGTATATGTATATGTATATGTATATGTATATATATATATAAACTGTCTTCTTGTTTGTGGCAAGCCTGTTCTTTCAAAGGTGACAGCTGTTTTTGCTGTAAATTATATTAAGAGATCTAAGCTATTTAGCCACCACAATAACATCACATTGCTTTGATTGCTAACATCTACCCCTGAATTTGCCACTTCTCTGCTGTCTCGTTTCTCCTCCTCAGTTCCTGTATTTTGCATCAAGTGGTCCAGCAGTTCTCGAGTAGCTGCCTCCAGAGCCCGGCTGCTGGTGCCATCCTGCAGCTGCCCGAGGGAGGCTGCAGCCAGCACAGCCTGAGCACACTGCCACTGCTCCAGAACTCTGCTGGCTGGGTCTTCCCCATGTCCATTAAAAACGAGAAGTGGGCTGAAATGCCAATTAGATAATGTCGACATTTGGCAAACAGAGCTGTCTGCCAGTTTGCAGGCAGCCTGGGCAGTGTCACAACGAATAAGTCAAGAGGCATAGAGCCTCCCCATGGGATTCAAAATCCAGCTGTCACTCAAAGCTACTGTATCTGGGACTTGGGTGTCAGGGTAGCTGGGGGAGGGAGGGTTGATTTCCCTATGGAAAGTGAGTGAAATGCCTTTCCTAGATTTCTGTGACATCCATTTTGTATCCCCCATCTGAGACATGAAGCTGCTACATAAAGGAGAAGGTGTAATGCATCTACATGTGCAGCTTCCTAGAAGTTTTCTTAGCATCCTACAAGATGCTAGCACAAGCATTTGTAAAAAAAATAGTGAGTGTGAGTTTTCTAACTTCTCCAAAGTTTCCAAAAATGGTGACGTATCCCAAATGACAAGGCACTGTAATTGTCTCATGTGAGGTGTAAAACCTGTTGCACCAAGATAGAAGGGAATAGATTGAAGAGTCCTTCTGGAAAGGACATATGCATCAATTATCTTCTCTTGATCTCTGAAAAACTAACTACTGAACTATCAAAGCCCATGCTTACAAATATGTGACTTCATAATAAAATGGAAATCTATATGATGTCAAATTAGTTCAGCTGGGTAGAGAATGGTGTTAATAATGTCAGGGTTGTGGGTTTGATCCCCATATGGGCAATTTACTTGAGAGGTAGACTAGATGATTGCTGTGGGTCCTTTCCAGCTCAGAATGCTCTGTGATTCTGTGAAAGGTATTTTCAAACAAAGCATAGAATGTTTTTTCTTATTTTTGCTTTCTCTTTTCATTAAGGTGTTTATACAAATTAGCAATTTGTATACAAATCTACAATTAGTAGATTCCTCAGAGAAGAGAGGGGAAGGTAATATTTAGGAAATGCCTGAAGTTGTTGCTGCAAGCCTTGAGTAATTCTGTTCCTCTGCCTTAGAAAAGGAAAGGGCTAAAACCATACTGATGAATCTTAATCTTATTAGAGATCCATGCCTCAGCTGGTCTTGTAACACTACAGACTGACTGCCATGAGTGACACTAGGGGATTAGGGTGTCAGAGCACCCAAGTGAGAAGCAACATCCAAAATATCAGAAAGTTGATATTAGCCAAGGAAGACCCAGGATATTCAAATGTGATAGAGCATTTATCAGACATCCTGTGCAATCAGCCAAAGCCTGCTTGAAGATGACTCCATGTCTTGATGCTCTTGACAGCTGGAAGATGCATGGATGTCTTCTGCAAACACAAACATGCTTTGTGGCTCACTTTTCATAATCTTGCAACTTGTGTCCCCACCCTGAAGTGTTTCAGTCAGACTTGGGATTACTTTTCATGCTGAATTTACTCAGGGGCCAGCGAGGTTTCCCGTGTCTTCATCAGAAGGGAATGCACTGAGCACGTTGATAAAAAGCATCATTTCAGAATCATGGTCAGATAAAAGTTCACTGTCTTTAGAATCATGTGGGTAAAATGCCAACGTGGATGTTCAACCACCATTGTCCTGTCAGGAGAGATGTGACATGATGAAGGATAAACCCAATATTTGTTAAACATGTAAAACTATGAAGGTTAATCACACACCGCTTTAGCACATGTGTCAATATAGCAATTAAATTGGTTCAAGAATAATTTTTTTTTGTTTTTACTTTTTTTTTTCTTTTGAAATTCAGCATTCAGTGAGGACTAAGATTTTGATTTCCCTCACCAGGTTGTGTAAGAAGGGAAAGCTTGTGCTAGCAGACTCCTGAACTGTAAAGAGTTCTGCACATGAAGCTACAGAGTCAGAAGCAGAGCTCTGGCTAATAGTCAAGACAAGACAGGGTGGTTCCTGGGCCTGTGGTGGGAAAATGCTCTTTTGACATTTAAGTCTGGTAAGCTCCATGAATCAGTGCAAAACTGAGTTTTGAAAATCCAGACTTAGAAAAGTACAAAACCAGCTTGTCTTTCCCAAAGTCTCCTACTCCATCTGAAAGTCTTTACATCTAAATCTTGCAGTGGCCAAGGAAAGCATTTTATTTTGATGAAGAAAAGCAGAAATCTATTCCTTGTATGATGCTAGAGAGCGTACTTGAAAGAAGGAAGAGTCAGAAGAGATGAGGCTTCAACACTCTTTGGGGAGACAATCTCCCTAGATGGAGATGGGAGAGGTAAAGTAAGTTTGAGCCCGTAACAGAATCACAGAATATGCTGAGTTCGAAGGAACATACAAAGATCATTAAATACAACTCCTGGCCCTGCACAGGACCATCCTCAAGAGTCACACCATGTGCCTGGGAACATTCTCCAAATGCTTCTTGAACTCTGTCAGGCTCAGTGCTGTGACCGCTTCTCTGGGGAGCCTGTTCCAGTGCCCAACAACCTTGTGGATGAAGAACATTTTTCTAATATCCAACCTAAACCTCCCCTGACACAACTTCAGGCCATTCCCTTGGGTCCTGTCACTGGTCACCACAGAGTCTGCCCGTTCCCTGACAAGGAAGTTGTGACTGCAATGAGGTCTCCCCTCAGTCTTCTCTTCTCCAAGCTGAGCAGTGACCAAGTGACCTCAGCACCTCCTCACATGATTTCCCCCCAAGGCCCTTCACCATCCCTATGGTCTCCTTTGGACACTCTCCAACAGTTCAACGTCTTTCTTATACTGACAGCAGACTCACTGGCACTGTGTGGTGTGGGAGGGAGGGGAAGGTCAGCATGGAGAGCTAGTGGTGGTGACTGAACTATTTCACCTAGAGGCACAAGTTAGACAGGTTCTGTTGGCCTGAAACCCCTTGCTCTGGAGCACACTTGCTTCTCAGAAGATTTGTAGTGACATAATTGACACAGGCTCTACTTTCCACAGTTTCTTGCTGGAAATGAGTAGAATGATGCATTATCCTAAAACCATATGGACCCTACAAAGCTGTAAAAGACTCACTTATCCTTGTCATGCTGATTCCTAACCGCAGATGCTTTCCCCTCTACATCTGTAAATGTTGTGGGATCCTTCAATCTCTGACTCTCCCTAAGATATACTGCAGAGAGCCCTCACAATAAAAGAAATATTGCAAAGATTTATTTCTCTATTTCTTTTCACTAAAGTTACCTCATTTTTTTCTCCTATGCAGGACTGTCTATGTCCTAAAGTTTCTGCATGATATTGTCAAGAAGAGAACCGCTTATATACTACTTAATATGATACAACATCTAATTCAAAAGCAAACTCTCCTGAACTAATCCTACATGCAGGATTTCCCCCCCTCCACCCCCACCTTTCACACGACATTTGTGTGCCACATAAGGGAATATTTTTGGATGATAAGCGCAGCTATATCAGAGGCCTGTTAAACAACATGGAAATCCCTAGAACTGTGTAAATGTAAACAATAACTGCAAACTCCTGCCTAGAGGATTTTTACCCTCCTAATCATCTCCATATTTTAGTACCACTATCACAGACTTGGGATGTGGAACTACCATGTTTTTCGCACTTGTGTTAGTCAAAACTGACATAACTTGAAAAGGAGGTTTCTTTTCTTCTAAAAATTGTATGATCACATGATAACCTTTTCATACATATGTGTAAAATTCGAAGTAACTGCCTCAGTGGATAAAGTTACTCCCATGTGAAACTGCTTGTTGGACCAGATCCCCAAATCATCCTTTGAACTTGGGGTGAAAAGCTGCAGTCTTTTTTAGAGCAGCAATGCATGTGTCTTCCCTTCAGAAGCTATTTAGCCAGCAATTAGTCTGTAGTGCACTAGTGCAGAGTCCACGTGCAATATGGACCAACTACTCACTGTTATTATTTGGGGAGGTAGGAGGGAATAAATGTAAACAACAGCTAACTTCTGTGGTATTATTGTTTTTTGTCATGTATTTGGTGGTTTACCTTATGCCCAAGTGGGTGAAAACAGGCAAACAAACCAACACAAGCATTCCTCACAAAATTCCAATTTCACATATAGACTAGACCGATTGCTTGAAAACTTGGCTAGTGCAAGAAGAAACATCACCTCTTGCACTGAGCT
>VXBI01006776.1:199959-277459 GCA_013397375.1 Toxostoma redivivum | reverse complement strand
AAGGCACAGCCTCACATGGTGTCAGCTAAGCACAAAATCCATCCCTCCAGCTCCAAGAAATGTGTGACACTTACAGTGCTCCAGCTACAGAAAAAGAATTACATGTTATTGGGCTGAGGACAGAACTTGCACCTCCTGACAGTGAGGCCTTCTGTCCCCACCCCAGGCTCACCCCAGGTCGCAGCTGCTTATGGGATTTAAAGAAATTACATGATCACAAATTATTTTAACATTGGCTCCTAATTTTCTTTTTTATTTGGACCATAGATGATGTCTAGGGATTTATTCTAGTCTGTTCACTGTCTGATTACATTGAAGACAGATGAACTGGATTAGAAAACATAAAACAAGAAGCATTTTCACACTCCACAGCTCTCTTCTTGATAATTTCTAGAAAACACTCTGGACTAGGTCTCCATATTTGATTTCAATGAAGATGATCTCCTTTTTGAAGTTCTTTAAGAAAGAAAAATAGAAAAGAAGGCACTGAAAGAAAAGAATAGGAAAAAAGATAAAAGAAGAACNAAAGAAAAGAAAAGAAAAAAGATTGATGCATTTTCTGGACACAATTCAGGTCCCATTGAAGCCATCTGCAAATGCCTCCAGACTGGTGTCTGAAACACCAAGCTGATGGTCCAATCTTCATGTATTTATTTTATTTTCCTGAGGACAGACTGCAAGGCAGTGTAATTGAAGTAGTAATAATGGGAGGCTTTAAGATCAGGAGACATTTTCCAAACAAGAGCTTGCGTTTGGTGTGAGTTTACATTTTTTTTTTGTATATAATTTATGAACAACTGAATCACTAGGAAAGAACCATGATTTTTCTTAAAAAAAAAAAATCTCAGAATAAGGATGTAAAGAATTCTGAATAAGCCATTTGATCCTGCAGCTCAGTTTACCTCACAGCTTTTAGAATGAACTCCATTGAATTTACAAACTGAATTCTTCAGAGTAAAACAAAGAGAAAAACATTGCTTATTTTTTTATCCATGAACATGTCAGTTTGTGTATGTGAAAAAGTTCAGAAAAATAATGGAAAAATGTATAACACTTTAGCCAGTTATGCCACAGAATTTGTATAAATTATGCAATGATGGTACATAGGTCAAATTCATACATGGTGCAGGTAGAGCGATTTCTTGATTCAGCAGTATATTAAAGGAAGGTTATTCTTTGGGTGTAAATTGACCATCAGTCAGAGCGTAGCTGCATCCAGCTGTGTCAAGGCAGTGTGCAACCTGTCTCAGCAAAGCCTTCAGTGAGTGTAAAATGAATATAACTTATTCAGATGGTGGGACATGGAGCATAGCTGGAAAAGCAAATGTCATGTGGACAGTTTCCTCCCCTTGGCTGCTGGCAAATAAATTCTGCTTGTTCTGTGTACTTAGTATCTGGTGCAAGTTATGCAAGCTCGTGCTTGGTAGGGGAGATGTAATAAAAGCATGTGAGGGAGCAATGTCATCACAAGCACTTGACCTTCCCCTCTGGCAATATGGAGGCTGTATATTTTGTCGCAAGCATTGCAATTGTCTTTATGTTGGTGTCTGCTATTCTGGGTTTTATTCCTGCTGTATTCAAAGCATTAAAGCTCTTAAAAAGACCATATGTCCTGACCTTCTCTGTCCTTTTGGATGAGGATGCATTCATCCCTTAATTTGGATATTTGGGTTTCCACAGCTTCTCACCATAATCAGGTCTTTGTTGTCCTATCTTGTTTATTCCTGTAATCTGCCATTGAATGAGCTTCTGCTACCTCCTGTAACCCCAAAGCTTCAGAAATATGTGGGAAAAGAAATCAGAAATAAGTAATGTTGGTGAGCTCAGTATGAGCTTAAAAAGGGTATGGAAATATCTGGAAGGTGATAGGGATCATAAATCCAGTAAAATACTCAAATATCTGAATTACAAATTGGCATAACCAGGATTAAATATTTGGGTCTGTAAAAATGCTGAAGTTTAAATGAAAGTAGGACAGAAGGGGCAAAAGTTACCCACATGAAAGTTGCTACTCCTAGTATTTTAAATTAATGTATTTCTATATTGTGAAATACACACAATATAGAAATACATTCTGTGTCGTAGAGAGAGAGAACACAAGCCACATGCTGCACATCCTCCCAAGGGCTGGACCTCACTCTTTTAATCTGACTGTCAATGCAACAACAACTTGAAGTTTATCTGTGACCTATCTGTTAGAAAAATGGGGAAGGAAAACAATTTTTACACATCCCATCTTCTAATGCTTTCTTTTCCACGCATATGAGAATAGCACTTCACTTCTGCCATCACTGAGCCAGCTTCTGAATTGGCACTGTTATAAGCTGAGAAAAAATTTTGTATTGTGTCATGTTAAATTTGCTTTCTTAAATAAAGCTAATAAATTATGTCCTGCTCTTTCAAGCAAGAGGGGTCCCCCTTCTATGAAGTTCAAAAATGAAGCTGTGATGCCCAGAAGTTGCTGCAAAGCCACAATGGAACCACTTCTCTGAAACCCCAGGATTAAGAGAACTTCTCTCTTGTTCTTTTCCTTCTAGTGTTATCCTCATTATTTACTGACTGACTCTTCCCCACCAGTCTCAGGCTATACTTCCTCTAGCCCAGACATCTTATAATACACTGGAAGAAGATGAAGGAATTAGTTAATTCCCCAGAGCTGGCCCAGCCCCACCAACCTGCAAATTCCTATATACAAGCTGGCAACTGTGATCTTTCCTCTAAGCCAGGGAGAGGATTAACTCCTTCCCTACTTTAGTTCACAGCTCATTCACAAGCTGTTCACTTCGTACATCCAGTATTTGATATCTGCTCTGATTGGACACAGTGAGTCACGTTAGCATGGTTTTCGTTCCCTCCTCAGTTCAGATAATTAAGTCTTACACAAAAACAATCACAGATATATTTTTGCTAAATATACAGTACAGGAACTGGCCATTTCCAAAAGGTGCTCTTTTGGAAATGTTTCAGTAAACTCCTTTGCTAGGCCAAACACAGAGAGGACACGAATGTAGACACTGCAGACTTGTGTAAAAGAAGATTTTGAACGAGGTAATTTTTCTCAAGTTCTAACAAGTACTATTGATGGGTGCAAGTGCCAAGCCAAATTAAAGCTGCAGCTGAATGAAAAAAAAATAGGAACTACAAATGCAAAACTATGGAGGACATATTTTTTACCTTTAAAAAGCTATAATGTTTAGTTATTCCTGCTATTCTACAACATCACAATATTACAAACTGATGTTTAAATACCAACAGCTGCACTCCATTCTCATAAAAGGAATCGTGCATAGCTCCTCAAGGTTAATTATCAGTAACTTTCCTTTATGAACTGAGATTCCTCTATCCTTATCTTGCAGACCAATCTGCCAGTTCTAGCCTACAGAACTTTTAATTGGACCATCCCAGTGACACCAGAGTGCCTGTCAGTCATGTGGGCCAAGCCCAGCTCATGAAGCATCATTTGCAAATCCACCAGCAGCACTGGCCTATTTGTAATCCTTTTTGTTGACTGAAGAGAACCTCTGATAGAAGTCATAATATTTTGAGTCATAATTGGAGCAATTTTTTTAAATCCACTTTGGAAATTTTGCAATGAAAAAATCATATATTCAGATTTTTTCCCCCAGAAGATTGAAATTGTTGAATATTTTAAAAACAAAAACTCACTTGGTTTAATCTAATCTAGGGGTTTTATATGAAGTATTTAAAATTGCCTGCAATATTCTTTTTGCCAGAAAATACAACATTTCTCTTTCCTCACATATTGATTTTTCAAAGTAATTAGAAGATTTTTTGTAATAAACATATTGATCCTCCCAAACAAGTGGACAGGTGTCTGTTTATTCTGACAGAGCACCATGATCTCATGTTTGCACTGATTTTGGCCTATTACATAGAATGGCTTTAGCCTAAAGGGGAGGTGAAATTCTTGGGTGCAGTCATGGTTTGTCAAGCTGTGAGTTCTTTCAGTCTGGTGGGGTACGGCTGAGTGAGGCTGGCCAGAGCTCTAAGAGGAGATTGCCAATGCAATGGAACAGGATAGTGCTGAAACTGCTGTTATCTATGACACAGGCATTGCTTTCCCCCCTATGTAAAGGCATATTGGCTGTGTTACCTCTGCCACTTCTGAGACATAAAACAGGGGTCTGCCTGACTGCCTGTGACCATTGGAGAGTCCAAGGCTTGTCACTTGCATTTTTTTTTCAGATAATATATATCAGTTCATCTTTTCCTTAGGTGTCATTGCAGATATTGTTCTTTGCCTTCCTTTTGGCTCAATTTCAGCTCATTCTTCCTCTTGATTTTTCTCAAAAAGGTGGAATCAACAGCTTTCTCATTGGACAACATTTCCCTTCGTTTCTGACACATGTACAGGTGGCTAGGGAAATATACTCTATACAAAGACCAGCAAAGTGGTACTGATGAGGGTGGGCATGAGAAAAGGGGGAGCAGAGAAAGTAGGCGAGAAGGGAAATTTCAGCTGTGACAGTGAAGAGAGTGAGAGAAACACAAGAAGCTTCACAAGCAGTGGGGACACTGCCTTTTTCAGCCAATCTCACTAGCCAGCAATCATGCAGCCACATATTATCATGACAACTTGTCAGGGACACAAGCAAAATATTTGATTATAAACAAAGATGAGTGATCTCCTTAGTGTCAGGCTTTGTAAAATCAACATGTTACATGACAAAGCCCAAATGCTGACTGTCTTGACAGCACCCCTGTAGCTTCTGCTGTGCTTGGAGAGCTGCTCTGACTACAGATGATCAGTAAATATTCCTGTGATATTTATTATCAAAAGCTTGTGACTGAAAATTTTTGTGACCTGCTACGGTCTGTATTTAGAATTAACACTGGCATTTTTCTTTCATTTTTACAAGCTTCTGGTGGCCCTGCATGAGTTTTTGCAACTATCATATTGAAAAATCTTGGTGCTTCCTTTTGTGGAAGAGGCATTTGGTATTGTGCAGGGACATAACATATAGAAGAAGAAGTACATCTTGTCATATTTGGTAAAGTTCATATGCACTGGGCCAAATTATATGCTTTTCAAAAATCATATTTGTCCATGGTCATTGGTTTGCTTGACATATTCTGGCATAAATACTTTGGAGATACTGTCAGTAATGGCATTTTCTCCAAAGCAAATAAAGCAAATTAATATTCCACAATTTAAAGTCTATTTTCCTGCTGTACCTTTGTCATTATCTGGTATTTGATGCAGGAAAAAGGGTTATGGTAATAACAGGAAAGAAGCTCTTATGCCAATAGACAGCTCTGGGATTACATGCACAAAGAAGGGGAACATATATGCTGATGGACTAATTTAATACATGGTGGTTTTTTATTCTAGCAATATCTTTTGAGCTGCCACAGTTAGAAGTCTGTGCCAGCATTTCCATTACAAATCCACTGTTCATAGGGATTTACAACTTCAGTCTAAACACTGCTCTGGAATGAAACTTGGCAAATGGGTCTCAGCCCAGGAGCAATTTTTCTACCCATACATTTGACTGTTAAGTTATAGTGGCATAAAGATATAGTTGTTCTACTTGAATAACTTAAAATGGCTTTGAATTTAAAAAAATGAAATAAGTTTATGGCTCTACGTAATTATTTATTCAGAAGAAACAACACAACAGATGAAAGCAAAAATTTCTAAGTTTTTTTAGGATAGAAACAGGATATCCTAAAAATGCGTTTTTTCCACAATTGTTAATAAAAATCTGCTTATATGCTCAATCAGTTGTCTTCACTAGACAATGTCTCACATCATCAAAAGTGCTAAAAATGGATGAGATCTCCTTAAGATACAGCTCTATATGGATAAGAGGCAGCTTGCAATAACTCCCATCCAGTTTCTACCAGCTAGAAAGCCACTTGGTGGAGAGCTGACAGGGAATGAATTACATTTGGAGATATTTTTTAGTTTGCTGTGGGTCACAGGCTCCCACTATTAATGCTCTGGTCATCAAAGTCAGCTACAGTGTTTCCATGTTTGAGGAAGCGTCACAGTGAAGATGCTTTTGATTTCTAGTTAGGGCAGAGCTGGTTTCCAGCTGGCTGTGGGTGGCTGAAGAGGAGCTGGGCATGTGATGTGAGGGCAAAAGGAGTTCTGGAGGAGTGAAACAAATGGGAGGTGAAATGCAAAAAGAAACTGTGGAGAAAAAAATAATCTGAAAAGAAAAGAAATTAAGAGAAGAAAATCAGTGGGACTCCATGCCCTCTGGAAGAAAAATAATGAGTTTCTTCAGGTCGACCTCTGCAGCTCATGCTCTGGCAAAGCTCTGAAGGGGTTTTATGGGATTTAGACCAAGCACAAGAAGCAACCATGAAGCACCCGTTTTAGTTTCAATGATCCTCTGCTCACATTGTGCTTTCCCTGCTTATCTGGAAGTCCTGTAACTGGTGAAATGCATGATATCAAGGCAAACAGAGAATATAACCTGTGTAAAGAAAATAAGTCAGAATAAAACCGAAAGAGAATCCTGAGGAAAGAATAAAAAGATTAGAACACCCCCTGGAAAAAAAGGTGTCTGGGGGCAAAGAAACAGGATGTGATAGTTCCATATGAAATAATAAAAAACAGGGAAAAAGTTAATAAGGGAAAATTATCCACTGTTCCAGACAGAAAGGGGCTTAGGGTACAATCCCTTAAACTACATCAATAGGCTTAAAACTAAACAAAGATATCTGTTGCTTAGGCAAAAATGAACGTCACTCTGGACATTGCAGCTGTGCAGCACAGAGCTGAGCACCTTGCTGAGAAACTCTGTGAGGTGGATGCAATCTCCAATGGAGAAAGTCCCAAAACTCCAGACTGTGGTAAGGCTTAAGAGGTTTCACCACATATTTGAGTGTCTTTCTACACTCTTTCCCAAGTTTTGCCTTTGGCTCCTGTGCTTGCTGTGGTCACATACAGGTTATAGTATCCCAAACAAACATCAAGAGCAGTCCAGTACACTTGCTTACAAAATTTACTGAACAGCTGGAATTATTTTATATTTTTCCCTGGCACATGTTTTGAGGATTGGAACCTATATATATGTGCACATAACCTACTAAATGTTCATGAAAATTGCAGGTGCAAACAGAACCATACATAAAGAGCAAGACATTGCGCAATTAAAATTGAATGTTGAAAAAAATCAGAGGCACAAATGCAGGCAGAGACACTGTGACAGCTTCAGATAAAGTCTAAGAATCTCAAACCATACATTTCTTGTGTTTTTGCCAGACATTGCTTAAGTGGGCTGGGTGCTGTCATTTTAGTGCAGACCAGGTTGTTCAGTGTGTGGACCTCAGGCAAAAGCATCCCAAGAAGGCTCATGAGCCTGCATTGCAGGAGGGATGCAAGACCAGAAGGGAGAAAGGAGTCCAAAGTGTCAGAAACAAGACCTTGGAGCTGCTCCATGACCCTGCTCAGATGTGTAGTGAGTGTGCTCATTTAGCCCCATTAGCCCAGGGCAGGCATGGGGAAGGCAGGGGGTGGAGGGATCCAAGAGGCTGGAATTCTGTACAAGCCCAGAAAGAGGAAAGGGGATGTGTAATGGCAGCAGTGGACAGAGAAGGGAGAAAGAGTACATAAAAGTGTTTCATTGTAGAGAAGGGCAATCTTAGCTCGTGGGTGAAAAATTTCTGGAGACTGGGTTGTCCTCTTCAGGTTTTCCTTCCATGTGACCCATGTGATCTCAGCCTGTACTGTTTCCTTCCCTCCTTCCGTCTTTCCCTCTTTCCCTCTTTTTTTTCCACATTCATATTGCCAAAGATTTATTTGTTTTTTTGGGCACACTGGTAGGTTCCCTTAAAAATGTTTTGTTTAGTGCCTTCTGAGGACCAGGTCAATACTATGGGTTTAGAAATAAAAATCCATACAAGTAGATGGTTTTCACAGCCCTGGTGGCATGCAGAGGCACCCAAACCTGGGGTCAGGCTTGCTGTATGAATTACTAACCTCATGTAGCTCTTCAGAAGCAGGTTGTTTTAAATACAAGACAGAAACTGGCTTAATTTGCTAAATGCAAATGCCTAGAAAGTTGAAGGCAGAAAAAATCCAGGTGAAGGCATTTGCTGCTCTGCCATTTCTTGAAGATTGAATTCCTCTTGAGTTAGTAGATCAACCTTTTTTTAGAGACACACTGAAATTTTACATTATGGCATTTTAATTGTGAAATAATGAGGTCTCACTTTACACATGTCCCCGGAAGTCAAGGCATCCACTGACATTTTCCTTTGAGGGGAAAATTTAGTTTCTCATGCATTTGGTCTATGAATCCTGCTACTGCCAGATCACCCTGCTGCCTGCTTTGTCTCTCAGTTCTCTAATACATTTTTAGACATTGATTGGAAATTGTTAAGCCATGTCTAGACCAGAAAAACAACATGAAAAGGTAACAAGCCTGGTCTTCAAATGGTATTTTAAGTGCTGATTTACACTGGCTAAAATCTAGCCTGACAGGGAATGACATACTGAAAATTAAATACAATGCAGTAATTTTAATCTTGGTTATATCATCTGATGATGATAAAACATTTATTTCCACAACATTTTGTGCTCACAAATATGTTAGCAAATTCAAAATCTACCCATCTAAAAGGAAATATTTGTTATAAACACAGGCTGATTCCTACTCCTATCTGTTTCTCACATATATGCATACAGATAAATGTGTACACATATACCCTATATGTACTCATTCTCTAGGTAATCAGAGACACAGATAAAATAAAGCTTCTAGAGTGACAGACATTCTGCAGACAGGGTTGTTAGTTTATGTAGGCTATAGGCAGAGTCGACTGGAAAATTTTGATCACTTTAATTTACTATATCCAGCATGCCTGCTGTACTCGTCCAGCACTTTTATCAAGCCCTGTGAGGTGGTATTGATTTTTTTATTTTCTATGTAGGATAAGAAGACAGAGAGTTAGGAGCAAGAGTGAATGAAGAACTTTCCTCAGATTACTGCTATTCTCTAGCTTATTGCATCCTGTCGTTTGTAGTTTCAGATGATGTCCAGTATGTCAGGGTTGCTTGAAGCAATAAACAGGGTGAATAACAATGGAAAGGCTAGATGAGAAAGATTGAAAAAGGAGAAAGAGGCAGCAAAGAAAGTAAGAAAGTGAATGTGAGAAATAGGAAAAAGGGGGGAAAAAAAAGCAGAGGTTGAGAAAAAGTGTCCTAGGTGTAGAGAGCTTGATAAGTGCATTCCTTTAAAGAAACTGTAACCAGCCATGGCAGTTTTTCGACCAAGAGCTACACATAAAACCTATAGAATTGTGAAGGACTAGAAGCAGTGGCTTCTGGGTGTTACTTTTTTTTTTTCAACAATAAAAAGCCAGAAAAACAGAGAAACGTTGAAGGTAGATATGAGTTGCATTTTTCCTTGCTGAATGATCCCCAGATTACCACAAAAGGATAAATCTATCTTTTGCATCCAGTTTAAGGTGTGGTCCTAAGAAGACTTTGAATCTTACTTTGACCTTCCTTCTACCCCAAACTACTGCTTTTCTAAGAGAGGACTGAAATCTTTTGCTTATTCTGTTAAGTACCCTCACTGTGGCACTGTAACCTCTAGCACAGCAGGTAAAGAGAGATGATTTGGGCTGGTAGATAAAAGCTGCCTCAGGCAGCATCACCTTTGCTGACCGAGGTGGCCTCGTTTGCTGGTGTGAGCGTGGCTGGGCACACGGAGCTGTGGGGTGCAGGCTCTTGCTGTGGGGAGCGCCTCAAAGCTGCAGTGTGGGCTGGGCAGATTTTGTGTTCCAGAGTTGCTAATCTGAGAGGGAGGCTTCACTGTTGAAGGGTGGATTTTTGTGTTTAGAAGGAAAATCTTGCACGAAATGTTAGTTATGCTTTCCCTTGACTTTAGATGGATAGTGGCTTCTGAAGAGAGGTAGGATTCTGCCCTACAAAATTGTTTTATTTCAGCTTTCCTCCTGGAGCTTGGAGGCACAGTTGCTGCAAAGGGTAGTTCCTGTGTTATCCTGCACACCCAAAGCCTGTTTTTAAAGCAGGGCAGTTCCTTACCACTGGTGGCTCATAGGGAAAATGGCCAGACAGAAATACAGTGAATAACACCACAGACTTGAGGACTTGAGTAATCCTGACTCACAGTAACAGATTCCCTCAACTTAAAAAGCTTTTGGTTTTTGTGTGTTATTTCTATTACTGATGAAAATCTTTCTGATAATCTAATTTATGCTGTTTATCCATTTAAATGGGGCCAGTTTGTCTTAAAATCATCCAGAGTTAGTGGAAAAGTTTCCTTTCCCAGGGGAAGTACAAAGCAGAGAAAAGATGGGCAGCCTGATCTGATGCCTTTTCTGTATTCCCTTTAGAGGATGACAAATCAGACCATCCCAGAGATGGAGGATCTCCGTGGCCTCTCTCCCCTATTTCCTCATTAGGAGAAGATCTTTTTCCTACACAGCCCTTGCTCAAGATGGGGCGTGACGTGGTGATCCCAGCAAGACTCTGAAGCATCTCTTGTCCATTCCTGACAAGAATCTGGACATGAAACACCAGATTTTTCATGAGAAATAGACTATTAACAGGCTTTTCATAAATCTTTCTGCTCAGTAGCACAAACTTGTGTCATTACTTCAATCAAAGTAATTTGCTTTAGTCACGTGCTAGTTGTAAATGCACAAGTTATGGTCTTTATTGGGATTTAATTTCAGAGCATGTCCTGGGACTCTGGCAGAAACATCAGTGCAAAGAGAACACCAGTAAGGAACAGAACTGAATCTTTTTCTGGGCAGATCATGCCGCAGAAATTCACTACTGCAAGAAATATAATTTGATTAATGCTACCAAAAGTGAAGTGTAAGGTAGCTTAAATGTAGACTGAATTTAGACGTTGTAAAAAAAACCACAAAAAAATCTATTCCTTCCTACTGGAGTAATTTCCAGTGTAGTGAAAGATTGTTCACAATTTAACATTGTAAATATCGTAACAGTGAGATCAGGAAATCAAACTGACTGACAGTAGGAAATTTTCTTTTCAGATTTTCATTTTCTAAACTGAGAAATCTCAGAAGTTAGAAAATACAACAAAGCAAACTTGCTGTAAAATATAACAAACATCCCTCTTCTAGTATTATCTCCTAATGACATAACATTTTCAATGTAAAAATTGTAATTTTCTTTTTCATCTAACATTCAGATAGATGAATGAATTTCCATTCAAATTCTGAATGTCTCCTTGGTTCAGCATGTTTGTCACTGCAAGCTTCTACTATTTTTGATGACTTTGTGGGTACTGACTGTGCAAAGGCATGGGAATAGCTGCTGTTACAGTTATCTGTGCTGGAGGAAGCTGAATGTTCAGAGATCCTTACACCTTGTGGAGTACAGAGGACGCTCAGCATGCAGCAGGCAAGCTCAGATCCTTGCAGGATATATTCTCTGACATTAATAATGTAATTTGCTTGTGACTAAGAAATCGGTTGTGAGAGACAATTCCCAGCCCACTGCTTGTTAGCTCCGCTTGCTTGCTCCGGTTTCAAATGCAAACTTCAGTTGATCAGAGAGTCATGAAAATACTGAATGACATTTGTGACTGATCCCACAATGGCAAACAGTAAAATCTCTTCCTTACTGAAAGGGGTTTCTCTATCCAAAATTTCAAAGAATATTCTTAAAATAGTGACATTTAGTCAAATAAGTGATTGAGAAAGACCCTGACTAAACCAGTGGGATAATATAGACACAGTTAATAATTTAATCTTCTCTCACTCTTGTGATGTGGTAACATAGACTGAATGACCATGAAAATCAGCACAAAACAGTCCATTTTAATTTAGCACTTTTTTTTTCCTCTTGATAATATCGGAATTTGAAGTGAAGAAGAATATTTTTTCGTATTAGTGGTCTGTAACAGTACTTTTGACTTTCTCTTCTTTTTGAAGAATTTGAAGCTCATTAATATGATTTATTTGTGTAGTCACCAAAGAATACCTCAGTCCAAAGAAAAAAGCATTTAAAAATATTTCTGCCAGTGACAGAAACCATATAATATCCTGAAAATCCACTGGTTTTATATTGGTATCAAAGAGGAGGACCTGACAAAATTTGGCAATTATATTTGTATTTATTTTGTCAGTTCTCAGGTAAGCAGCTTTTAAAACACCTGTAATGTGAAAGTGTCAAGTGAGTACCCTAAGTTTTGACAGTCCAACCTTTCACTAGGCAAGCTCCTTCCTCTGCTGGGTAACTAACACATTTCTGTGCACAGAGCAGAAGCAGCCACAGGCATGGGCAGGTTTAGCTGATGGAAGCTGCACTGGGCTGTTCTGCCTCTGATTCAGGGAGCCAGTAATTCCTCTCACTCAGGGACCGTGTGCCTGCAACCATCACTGCAGCATTACAGCAAGAGAACTTCATTTCCAAACTTTAAATCAGCTCTGTGTGTGTCTGTGTGGATTTTTTGGCCAAGAAGACCACTTCTCGTGGCTGTGCCTTCCACTGGAAAGAGACACTGGACTTGGTAGGTGTCTGTACATTGCTGGAATGATGGCAGAGGTACCCAAGCAGGGAAAACACATGAAGTGTCAGAAATAGTAAAAGACATTCAGAATGCCACAAAGTTACATACAACAACTACTACTGCTTTGTCAAGGAGTCACAGGCTGGAGTGATTTTTGACCTGCATGGTAGGCAGAAATTCTTTCTCATGAAGGATT
Source organism: Toxostoma redivivum (assembly GCA_013397375.1). Classification (NCBI taxonomy): domain Eukaryota; kingdom Metazoa; phylum Chordata; class Aves; order Passeriformes; family Mimidae; genus Toxostoma; species Toxostoma redivivum. The sequence continues at coordinate 264,775 of VXBI01006776.1, read as the reverse complement.
GTAAGATTCTGCTATTTTATTAGGGTTTCAAGAAGGAGGTATCAGTACCCTGAAGTGGAGTGAATGAATTTTATAATTGTTATTGTTACTATTATTATTGCTATTTTCAGGTCAATTGGATTTTAATGTTTGTTATTTAAAGTTTTATTTTGACATGTTTAAGAGGACAAAAAAAGTAAACCAAATAATTAGAAAATATACCCCCATTCATTCTGACATAGCTGAAGCAGAATGGTTTTTTAATGACAGGATTTATGTTTTCCAAAGAAACTTTTTGCTAAATTGTCAATATTTGAAAGTCAGGGGAAAATATGAAGGTTTCTCATCCCAACTGATGTCTGAGGGGTACTTGTGCCAAAAGTGTCACAGACATGTAAAAAAACATGGTGAAATTTGAGGAAAGGTGATGCCCTACACATACACACACAAGACCATGTATGCATGTGGTTTGCTCTGCGTGCTCAAACATAAAATACAAGGCAAGAGCTGAAGATAGAATGCAGCATCCCGTAGACGTCAGAACCAGGTCATTTATTTATTTACACATTTATAGCCATTTAAAGTACCTAATTCCAGAAGATTTTGTGCCTCAATTTTTATAGTAAATCAATGGAACAGCAACAATACCTCTTTTATTTGAGAGGATGCTATGACGTGGTTATTATCACCATTGTACACACAGCACCTGAATAGATACACAGACACAGCTACTTGCCTATGCATATTAAGTAATCACTGCTCTAACTGCATTAACAACATCCATTTCAACACAAAAACCTTGGATTTATTCATTGGTTTGAATACCCTAAGCACTTCAATATTATCCTCATATTTTATTTTTTTCCCTAGTGTTTCAGTGGTTTTACCAGAAATAACAACACGCTTAATTACAGACGAGCCTTAGCAGGTAAATGATATAGAAGATTTGGGAATTCTAAAGTCTTTCTCTATTGAAAAATAAAAGTAAGATCGCATTATTTGAGTAACCAGCTTTTTACAAAGATTGAATAAAGACTTCCATTTGATTTAAGCTATTTCCAAACAGTAATGCAAAATTGTAACAGGAATAATTTAGACATAGGTAAAGAGGCTTCAAAATCAATAATGTTGGAAGAAATGAAACATATGCTGATGCAATCAAACAGAATTGAATTTCATATAAATGTTAGCAAATCTGTATCAGATTATCACTGCAAAAACTTCATTTTCATTGATTTATAATGTATTATTATTGTTTCCACCAAACTGCCATAGACAGCCATTTAAGCAGCTGCCAAGCGCCTTAAGGGTAAATAAAGGGTGTCACTGACAGTGCTGGGTTATAGAAGTTTAAGAGACCAATAATTCACAAGTGTGGCAGGTGTGACATTCTGTATATTCATTAGACTTTCATTTTAATCCTGTTGCCTAAGTATTTTTTAGTTTTTTATGGGAGAAGGGTCAGTTGCAGGTTTCAGAAGGCAACCGCAGAGGTTAAAGCGTGTTTGTCCCAGCCTGCTCCCCAGAGGGCTGGGCAGCATCCTTTTGTTAAGCAACCAAATGACAGAAAAATACACTGGAATGTCAGCAGACAATCTTGGGCTAAAGATACACGTTGGCAGGTCTGTTCCTCCAAAAAGGAGCTGAGAAGTAGTCTTTAAATGTAACCCAGGCTATGGATCAGTATACATTTAATTAATGCACAGCACCTATCCCCTGGAACTTTTTTGTCTCCCACTGTCAGATGAGTAAAACAAATATGGTTCACACATGTTTGGTAGAACAGCCTGGAATGGATCCTCTTTTAAAATGTGATTAATGCTATTGGTGTCAGTAGGGCTATTTACACTCAAAACTGGGACTGGGAGAATATTTTTTGAGCAATGTTTTATTTGCTTTGAAATGCAGCAAATGGTCATGGATTAAACTTATCCCGAACTCAGAACAAAGTTTTTAACCAATGGAAGGGTCAGAAAAAGCTAATCTGTTTTAGTACAATATTTTTGAAGTCTGATGGTTTGATTTTCTATTTTCAAATTAATGCTTCGTTGAAAAGAACTGCAAAAATTTGATTAAAGACGACTGATAAAAAAAAAGTTAATTTTTTCATACCATACAAACTTTCCAAATTGATTAATAGAACAGCAAAAAAAAAAAGAGTAAAAAAGAAAAAAAGAAACAATGAGGTCAACCAATAAAAACTGTTAAAAGACTAAAACCTGTTTTGTGTTGTTATAAGATGCTCCCCACACAACTTTTAGTTGTCAGCAAACTAAACAAGATAAAAAATTCACTTCCTTAGGTAGGAGAATAATTAAGTATTGTACTGGACCAGGCTATGCTTGCTCCTTAGAAACAGAGAATAGTAATTCTATAGTCCATTTATTTTCTGTTCTTTCCTACATCCCTCGGATGTTTTAAGTTTGTAAAAATCATGCTAATATTTAACTGTCTAAGGTGCTTCTTTTCAAAACAGTCTTGAGACCTCCATATTGACTGATATTAAACAAAGTTAAATCTCTGTTTTCTCTTTGATGTCTGACGAGTCAAAGTTTGGATTGCCTTGAGGGCATGCCAGTTATTTTGTCACAGAGGAAAAATGGTTCATTTTTATACTTTATTGGTGAGGAAGTGAGATGAAATCTTGGGAAGTAGCACCCATTATTTCACTACATTTACAGTGCTGCAATACATGTATTTGCTTTTGTGTATGATATGTGCTGGAAAAAGAGATGCTATTGGCAAGCTCCCATCTCAATGCATGCCCAGAAGAGGTGCAGAAACCTGTTCAATAATTCAGGCAATGGTGACCTCAGAAGTATATGTGTCTGTTATCTGCTTTGGCTCATGTGATGTGATTTTTGGCTGCAGAGAAAGCTTATGGTGAAAATCATATCAAGTTGACCAAGCCAGAGTAAACACACACACACACACACACACACACACACACACACATACACACGTACATTTTGAGGTAATTTTTGGCCATTGAGATCATTCAGCCCTTTCAATATTTAAAGGAGAAACAAGATTTGCCATGATCATAAACATTTTATTTACTTTTTCCTCTGTTGCAGCATGATTGCTTTAGGTAATAAATCCAGCCAACAAGGAGCTAAAGGACAATTATTGCACACTAACAGCATATGTTCACTGTCACGCTAGCAGGGCTTTATACAAGGAAAAACCCGGCATGCAGGCTGAAAACCGACAAGAACAGCAGTGAGTGAATATGGTGGTCCCTGTTTGCTTTGATGTAGGGGCATGTTCTCTGCCACAAAAGGCAAACTCTCACCTGGTTGTTTCTGCCCTTACAGAACTGAAGGAGCAGCAGCACAAGGCACCCTCTGAGGATTACTGTCGGTGTTTTACGTACGGCGAAACACAGGCTGCTCTCACCACCACTGTAAGGCACAGCTCCTTTTAGGAGAAGTCCAGAGTCCAAGGGTGCCTGTTGGTTGTATTCCAGTTCTCATGACTTCCAAATTTACTGCATCCTTTGCCAATCCAAACTCTTCCACAGCAAAACAAACATACTCCTGCTTTTCCTGGTCCCAATCCAGCATGGTGGCTCTTCAGCACGTATATTTGCGCTGATGTTGATTCCCATTATTTCCAGTAGACCAAAGGTCCACTCTAATTGATTCCAGGTTTTGGAAGCAAGAGATATGAATTATTGAGAATATAAAGTTCCTACAAATGGTAAAGAAACCATGAATCTGAAAACTGACTTAGGAGACAGGACATCAGATGGACATTGGGGAAACTGAGATGCAATGTTTACTTCAGACAACTCCTATACAATCTCAAGTGAATCATATAAACTCAATGGAGTTTTAATTTCCAGTCCTTCAAGAGAGGGTAATATTTTTCTTCTTGAAAGAGTTGAAATCTGTTAATGATACAGAGAGACTTAGATAAATGATGCCAAATTCAGGAAAAGGATACTGTGGGATTTATGCTTTTGGAGAGTCAATGCATAAGAAGAATATCAGAAACAGGCTGGAAAAATGTATCCTGGAAATACACACATATATATACACATACATACACATATATTTAATTTTTCATCAGAATCTCCTTACTACATAAAACATTGAATGGGGCAAGGAAAGCCAAATCTATGAAAGATCTCCAGAGTTCTCTCACTGAGAATCATATTTAGGAAGTTTAAGGATGCACATAATTTTACATCATAAGGAAAAGGTCTATTAGTGTGGACTTCAGATAGGAAGTAGTGCACATAGGTAGGAACAAAAGTATACAGCAAAACAGTTGGTGTTGATATTCATGGCATTTAAATTCTGTTTTTACCTCAAAGTAGTGTGCATAGGCTGAATGTCCAATTGTTGCTGGTGCACATTAAGTGCACTCCCAGGCCACGTATTTCAGTTTATTTCCCTCAGAAAAGAAATCACAGTGCAAACCAAAGTTCACAAAGCATGAACTGCTAACAAAGTACCTTCCTGAGCCAAATCAAATTACTCATATTTTACCTGTTCAAACTGGTCTCCATCAGAAGCTCTAAGTCATTTAGTTTGGTGAGCAGAAGTCAGTCTCTAAACTTCTGTTCTGCTTAACACTATATACTAATCCATTTTGGTGTCTTTGAATACATATGATCTGTTGCTAGCTGACTTTCATGTGGATGTCATACAAGAAGCCTTGCAAAAAAGCAGCAGCATTGATCCTACTGTCACATTGTTATCTTATTCTGATTTTTGCAGGTTACCTGAAGAGAGGACAGTATAATAGTCTATATTAATATGGGAGTGATGATATGGACCAGCATTTATAGTAAACTCTGGAGAGGTGTGGCTCACAGATGTCAGAACACAGTGTTTAGTGAAAATTATTACTGTGTTTTAGTTTAGTAACTAGCCTCAGAAATTTGATTGTAGCCTGGTTTCATTGCATACTTTCAGTTACTGAAGACTAACAAGTAGAATGGCAGATAAACTTGGTTTCTGTCCATTGGATGTCTCAGACATTTCAAAAGGTAGCCCTCATTTTCTACATATACATATAAAATAACAAGGACTGAAAAGCAAGATCTGTAACTACACAGGACAAATCAAATATAAATGTTGTTTGATTATCTCAGTTTGGGGTCTAGCATAGGGTTGAGTTCATGGTGCCTAAGGAAAATGGGCTGTTTGAGATTAGTCAGGATTACCTTGAATAAATTGGAATTTGAAAGACAAAAATAGATCTTTATTTTCTGCCATTTAAGTATTTTTTGTAGTAACAAGTATAGGCATTAGCACTAAAGCCATCCAAAAAAGTACCTGAGTGTAGGGCGCCATCATTTTCCTTTAGCAAAACCAAGTGAGAACATCCTGCTGTCCACAAGCTCCCATAAGGAAGCATACAGCACACCTATCTCTCTTTTGGTTAGAGGAACCAAAAATATTGGTGCCAGATTAGTAAAAATGAGACTTGAAAGTTCCTAAATTTAGTTCATGTAACAATCTCAATTAAAGCTACCCTTCCTGAGCACTCTGGGTAAGGGGAGGTCCTGCAGGAAGTCTCCCATCACTGAACAGCTTACACGTCAACTGGGCTGCTGGGGGGATGACTGCAATATGTCTGTTCTGGATTATTTTGATCTAAAAAGTTATTTTCCAATGGCAAACTTAACTCTGTAGCCTTTATTCCTATAAATATCCTCACTAATTTTTTTTTTTCTTTTCTTCACTAAGGTTATCAATTTCAGGGAGAGGGTTCAGATTACAAAACAAACATTTTTCAATGAAGCTTCTACTGTGCACTGCACCTGTTTTTATATATTTCTGCAGTAAATATAACCTAATATCAGATGTATGTAAGAGATCCTTTTTTACAATAGGGAAGAAGATAGATAAACACTGTTTTTTTAAAAATGGGATGTTGGAACATGTTGACATAAAGTATAGAATTTCCTAGACCTGGGGATTTAACTGTCAAACTAAGAACAGGTTTAAGGTTTGATTGTCCTCTCTCCTTACATGAGCAGGCCTCCCATTAATGTCAGTAGGAGTTATACACACAAAAAGAGAAGATAATAGACATAAGTAGTGAACAGGGTTGGAGAGCAGAAATAGACTCCCGTGGAGGTAGAAAATGCATAGTTCTCTTTTCTTTGCTCTGTAGAGCCTTCATCATTTTGGTTTTGTGCATTTCTAGGAAAGCAAAATTTTGACTTGTAGAAACATATTTTGACTAGTTCTCATGAAATGCCATATGAAATGAGGGATAGATGGATGCCAGGCTGACAGTTATACATGATAAAAATAAAGCAGTTAACAAGCTCCAGTGAACACAGGTGGGCAGTGAATCGAAGTGTCTTAACATATTAACCTATACAGTGTAGCTCCTGTGCAGTTTTTCAAAGACATCTTGCTTTTTTCATTACTGAAGGAGTGAGAATTACTTTTCAGGGTTTTTTTTCTCTTGTTGCTGAAAACCTTTATTATGTGTTCAGCAGAGAATAGGTCTTGCAACTATGCAAGCTCCATGCTTTTATCTATCACTGATACTATTGATAAATAGGAACAGTGGAGATAATAACATTTAAATAAGACTGTGGAGTTTCTCATTAAATGTAATTCCCTTCTTAGTCAAACTTCTGTTTTCCTGATGGACGTTCATTGACTTTGGTGTTACTCTTAAGTTGTCCTGAAATGGAGAATCAAACTTATTGGCCTTAACCCTCTGCAAGTAAATCAGTGTTCATGTAATGGTTATTCCTGTGTTAGTCCTTTCACCTTAGCACAATACAAACAACAATAGTTCCACAAATGGTCTCCTAATAGACAGATCCAACCCATTTTTTTCTTATCTTCAAAGGATTTTGTGCTGTCGACGAGATCGAACTGCAGATGACAGTGTCTAGTTAAAGCCTAGCAGGCAATCCTCTGACAGCTTGGCTGCTATATTTCTTTTTATATATTAAAATCTATGCTTGACAATAGTACCTGCATGTGACTTTGTACAAGAGACTGGAGGACCACAGGGCCTCTGGTTCATCAAAATTAGCTAGTAGCACCAGTGTGCTGAAGCTCATTCTGGAAGGGAATGAGGCAAGCACAATTATTGGCAGTGTGTCTAAGCTCACCTCCTGTACATACAGTGGTGAATCCTGAGGTCTTAGCCTCCTCAAGATCCACATGAGGCAGGATTTTAGAGTATTCTGTAATTCCTGTGTTGTCTGGGTGCTTAGTTTGATTTTCCTTTAATTCAGGATAGTAGAGGAGAGGGTGTAGTGCCTGCTTTAGATTTGTTTTAAGTAGGTCATGGCCAACATATGCACATAAGTATCGCGACACTGTAACATCCCTGCATTAAGCACTGACTTGGGCACCATTTTCATAGCAGCTTCCTAAGATATTCTGCCTGAAGTATTTGCTCCACTTTGGGGCTTCATTAGTCCTTTTTTGTTATTTTTTTGGGGAAATTTTGTTTCCTTTTCCCTTTTACCCTATTATGTGTTTTTTTTTTTTTTTTTAAATCACAGGTCTGAATCATAGTTTATTTAATGACATTTCATACCATAACAGGAATTAAAATCTTATTAAAGTATTTATACAAATGCTGATGGAGTTCCTATTTCCAGAGACTGCTTTGTCTTTTGCCAAAGGACAGAATCAACCTGGCTTTATTTGGACCTGCAGGCTATTGTTTGGGATTTAGTGTAGTTCTACAGCTCCTAGTTCTTGACTGCTGGAGGGAGAGAAGAGATAACAGGAGGAGGTTTTGAAATTCCTGGTGGCTACCAAGAAAAAGAAAGAGGTGCTGTCCGGTGAAAAATTAGTTTTAAGTGAACTTGAGCAGTGAACTTGAGCATTGGGGCATCACAGTGCTACCAATGTCCCATTTCAGGGAATGCAAGTTGCTCAGAAATTGTGCCTTTTTCTAGGTGAGACTGAGAAGATCTGTTCTGTAGACTAAACTACATCTGTCTATTTTTGACAGTGGCATTCTTGAAACCACTGATCTTCTCAGAGAGTGTGGAGTTATTCCCTTAGAGTGGCAGAAAGGGACGAAGCAGCAGGACCAGCATAAGAGATCTGCCCGACCATTTGCTGCATTGCATCACATTTGAATCTACCACTACTCCAAACTACACTGTCTTCAGCTTTTTAACAAGAAGAAAAGAAGACATGTTAGGAGCACCCATCCTAGCAGTCTAGTAAATGTTGATATAGACGAGTTTTCCTACAGACCATGCTTTCTTTTCGGATACGAGCAACTAAGCATTAGTTTCACTCCTTATGGTACAGCTGCTCAATTATCTACACATCAGAGTTTTGCAACATCTTTATTTCATGTAGTATGAAGACTCAAATTCTGCATTTGAGGCTTTCTGCTTTTTACAGTATTTCTTTTTTGTCTGTGCTTCTCTTGGCCATAAAGAAGGAAAATAAGAGGTAAAAGGTACTGAAGGTGAGCCAGGTGATCCCTTGGTGCACATGGAAGACTTAAAATCATACTGTTAGTCACGAGAAGCTGGGCAGTGTGGTTGGATGAAACCTTCTTGGTTGGCCTGGCTTGGACAGCCAACTTGTAGTGCGAGTGGTTCTTTTGGGTTCTGTTCTGCTGCCATGTAGAGATCAGAGAACTGGATCTCATACTGTCTGAAATCACTGTGAGTTTTGGAATAAGCTTCCTTGGGAGCAAGGGTAAGCCCAGAGCACATGGAGAGGAGGCAGTGGGTGGGTACGTATGATGTAGCCACTGTAGCTTAGATTTACACATCCTGTTTCAAGGACAAAACAACAGTCTTTCTAGCAGGGCTGCCATCATTTAGAGCTGCTCTTACAAGCACTCAGCTGACACTGAGGGCTGTCATGTGTCACACAAGATCACACTGCATCCTTGTCCTTCTTGAAGATGCAGCCTGCATCCTCAGCAGATAGCAAGTCTCCAAACAATGCACAAGTTATAACGACTTTTTTTGGTTAACATTCCTTTTTATGCAATTGAATTAAACTAAACTCTGTCATACACAGCATCATTTCTGGACAAGCTCAGAGCAAACATTTCATAGAATTATAGAATGTTTAGGGTTGAAATGGACCTTAAAGATCATTTAGTTCCAACCCACTTGCCATGGGCAGGGACACCTTCCACTAGAACAGGTTACTCAGACCCCCATCCAGCCTGGGCTTGAAAATTTCTGGATGCCAGGAAGTGCCTCATCCATTCCACAAAACTGCCCCTTCTATTTTCCAGAAACATTTTCCTGAAAATTTTAACCACATGTTTTCTCCTATTTTTCTGTTATCATCTCATGATATAGACTTTGCTCCATCCATCCCTGTGACTCTCCTAAGACAATTCCTCATTTCCTCATAAATACTACTGGGTTGGTTGTACACGTATCACAGGGTACTGCCCATGCACACTCTGTTTACTTTTAGTTCTCTCTTGACCTCCTGTCATTCTTCAGCACACAGAAATTCTCTGCACTCAGATTATGTTTCTATTTCTTTCCTTTTTGCTTAGAACTTGGGCTTTGTTCCTTTTTCTCTCCCCTTATTGATATTCCTGCATCAACCACTAGTGAGACACATATTTAAAATATTGGCATTTTTAATTTAAAGGTGAAGAGTTACTGAGATGTCATGTATTTGTCTAATTTGAAGATATTTATCACATGCTAAGCCAAATTGTTGAGTATATAGGTAGTTTAGGGTTTGGTTGAACCTTCATGCTCAGTTTGCAGGATACCTGGTTGTCAGTGCAAGTACTTATCCTATTGGAAAAGATGTGGCTGTCCATACGGGGAACTATGCAAATCTGGGGATGGAAATGTACATGTGGTTTGTGTTTCACTCATGGCTTGGCACACACTCTGGAAGTGTCTAAAACACTCATCTGGACATCATAACACAGGAAGATCTCTATCATTGCATCTCTTCTCCTTTCTTACATTTTCCTCCATGAAAAAGGGAAGCCTGTGACATTCTCAGATATTTAGAAGAGGGCTGGAAGGAGCTAACACAATGCAGAAACACTGCAGATATTTTGACACATGCTGTCATTTTGGGAATGTCTGTATTTGTAAAATTTGTATTCAAAGTTCAGGTGCTGGAAGAGTCAGAGGCTATTCACCATTCTTGTGTTACCTCCTAACATTGCTGTGTTTGCCTTTCTAAGCTTTATTCTTACAAAAAAAAAAAAAAAAGACTTAAACAAGCAGAGAATATCTGCTCTGACTAACCTGTACCCATTTTTGAAATTAAATTCTTGGCAATCCTTTCTTCCCTGCTGTAGCCCAGGCCAACCAGATGCTCTGATTCTACATAGCCCCACAGCACCTTCCACCATCCTGTTAGTATAAACTTTGAGTATGAATTTAGAGCAAAAAAAGGCTTATATAAGTGATGTCCTTGGTCTTATGTAGAGAGCCAGGAAACATGATGTAAAGCACTCCCTTTCTTCCTTAGTTGTATAATTTAAATATATTGCATTTCTTTTTTGACAAAGAAGTTCTTCTTTCACATGTTGACTCTAGGTTCCTGAGGCTGAGCCCAAATGGCTACAAAATGCTCCTTACTGACTGACCCTTCACAGCTATATTTTCAGAAGAGATTGAGGAATGTATCTCAATTTGCAGGCATTCAACTTAATACATTGCAGAAGTACCTGATTTACTGGCCAGCCACTCTATCACTCACTGGTAAAAATGAAGTTAGGTGACAGTATCTCAGGCCAGACACCTGAAACTGAGACAAAACTAAAAAACTCTAACATTAAACCACAGGAAACTCTTCTTGAATAGGGATCTCAAGGTTCAGTCCATGACTAAAAATAATTAAAGATATAGATTATTCCAATAATCCATCGAATGCTTTCACAGGACATATTATAAAAGTTTGATTATTTTGACAGAGGCAGTTTGAATATGCAATAATGCTCCTGATTTTTAAACACTTACAGTTACAACTACCAGGACCTTCTCTTTGAGCATCACCCTGGATAGCTGCATGCACACCTTGTCCATTTGCATTCTATGTTATTATCTCTTTGTGGGTAGTGAACACCTTTCTGCTGAGTAGATCTTAGATTATATGTCCCTCCATCTTTCCCCTGCTTTTCACACTGGACAAATACTTCAAACAGCTTTTTTTTAGGTGCTTCTTAGATGATCAACTGTAAATCCTTTCAGTGTAAATTCAATTTGATTTTATTTGCCTAAACCAAGTAGGTTTAATTGTTTTGAATTTTATAAGTAATTTTAGTCTGCATGAAGGCTGTCTGTGGATATTCACATAGTTCTGTAGCCATAATTGTCAGTGTAGTGTCTTTTATGAAACTCATACAGATGCACACACAACCTTCTTGGGGGAAAAAAAAAGAAATAACTCCCCCTTCCCTGTCCCCCAAGAGTTTTGAGTTATAGCAGCAGCCAAATACCTCCTGAAACTGGTTAACTTACATGCATCTTGCATCTTCCTTAAGGTTAAAAAGAGCCACTTCATTTTAAAATAATGTAATAAAAACACTGCTGTCAGGCTGAGACCTTGTCTGCCAAGCCTAACCCTCAGATGAAGTTTTACAGCCAAGTTATAAATCCCTAAAAAACTGAGTTGGTATTGACAGAACCTGATCTAAGGAGTATTGTCCTGGTTGTGAGGGGAGCTCGAGGGTTTCAAAACAAAGGTTGTCTGATAGCAGAGCCTCTGTCAGATGCACAGATGATTTGGCCATAGGCAAACTCATGCTAGATTATTTATTTGTTTATGAGTGTGTATTAACCACCAGAGTTTGTATATTCTCAACCTCCCTTTGATATTTTTTTTTTTTTAAATACAAGAGTTCTGCCATCTGTAAACATTTCTGTGCTGACCATGCCTTTGGCTTAGTCAACATATGAAATCCATAAAGACTTATTTTTTGATAAAAGAAATGGCTAAAGACAATTGACATTATCGTTTGAAGTTTGTGGCATTTCATGTTAATTTAGTAACGTAGAAATGGAACAGAGGCCTGGATTTGTGTAAAGAACTTGTCCAAGGTTGTAACCCTTAACATATTTTGTGCATACTCTTTTTGTTGTGGTCTTCTATACAAGAAATTTAATATGATTTTGATTAGTTTCTGATGAGTTGAAATTTTGGTAAATGAAACTCCAGTATTGGAGTTTTCTCACTGCTGTATTTGGAAAATGAGTTAAGAAGACTGCTGTATTTGCTTTATTGGTCAAATAATAAAAGACATCATTGAAAGATAAATATTCTTACTATTTGCCTAAACTGTGTTGATCCATGTGTAATATCTCTCAGAACATTCAGGTTCAAAACGTCTTCAATACTGAGTCAAGTAATTTAAGACATCTATATCCCTTTCTTGACTCTGACATACTGCCACTAACTTATGACACGACTTTGGTTGAGTCACTTAACCTTTCTGTAGTTCACATTATCTCACCAGATGTCAAATGAGGATTGAAATCCATGTTGCTTACAGAAATACTGTGAGACTTTATTGATCCAAATGGAAGAAGTTATAGAGGTAGTTTATGGTTTGGAAAAGGTATGGGAACATTTCAGAATGGAAAAAATAATGTTCATATATCAAGGATACCGAGCTAACTATGGTGAAGTTTGATTTTTGGGTATAAGGACTGTTAATCTGTGCACATCTGTTGAATGAGCTGGGAGAAAATCCACTCACCAAAGTAACACAACAAACTGGGACACCATAAGTATCTTAGAGTGATAGATTTGGGCAGCTTCTCTCCATTCTATTGGTGGATCCAAAGTGTTCACACAGAGGGGCATACCCTCAAGCCAGTAACAGTCCTTTTTGTCATTTATGTAATAAGATGCAAAGATGCTGATATGAAGGACAGATCCACTCTCTCAGACAAGCAAGACTGAGGCCCTTTGGACAGGTGAGAAGCATATACACACATGACATTGCTCCAAAAGCTGTATTCTACAATGATCAAAGATTTGTTAAATGCAACTGTGCAGACACTGTGAAGAAAATGAGCACCTGCATTTATTTTATGAGTCTATATTTTGGAAATAACTCATGCAAGTATTAATGGGGAGCTACAGATAGGGAAGTGTCATGGAGTCCAGAGATTGAGACTCCCAAAATTCCTTGATGGAGAACACCTTAAGCAGTGATAACTTCTAGTATGCTGGAATGGAGAAGTGGAGGCTGGCTGTGGCAATATGAATACACCCTTGCACAGCCATAAGCTTGAGAACAGCCTCTGGCTCTGCCTGGCCCTCAGCACTGTCCCTGTTCCAGGGCTACATGTCAGTGGAAAGAATCTTCAAACCTTGAAGAGTATGACCAATGGTTCCACACCAAGACTTAGAAAATGAGAAGCCTCCCTCTTCTAGTAAAAATGTCAGTGTATGAAGGACTTCAAACACTGAAACTCTCACTCCCTCTATTCTCTCCATGACTACAATGAATATGAACATGTTTACATCCATTCTGTCCATCTGGTAGTTCCTAGGACTTCTGACTGAACCTGGGTCAGTGGTAATACCACAGTAACATCCTACTGTGTTTAGAATATACACCCAGCTGTGTTTGTAATTTTTAGAGCTGAAACACAAGCTGCACCATCTCAAGGAATAACAGGGGAAACAAAACAATGCAGCAAGCCAGCCTCCATCATGTGCTCTTCCTGTTGCCTCCCAGAGCTTTCATTTAATTTTTCAGTGAAAACTTTTCTGTCTGTTAACAGAAATTCAATCAACTATTTGAGTAGTAAATCCAAGATTGATAGCACAAGGAGAAATTCTACTAACAGGACAGTGGAGCAAGTCCCAAGAGCTCAACTGAAAATTTGTGTTAAATCCCATTCAGAATATGCCACAGTACATGGTGTGTCTGCAGCTTCCTAGCTCATAAATACAATATTTAATTTGCTTTAAGGTGTAAGGCTTCACTCACAGTTTTTGTCTTCATGCTCCTTTGAAAGCTGTGGACTTATGACTTTAGTCTTAAAGATAGTATCTTATGCATTTTAGTCCTTCTGGTGAAATTGTATTAAAATTTAGGTATATAACCTTGGTCTCTGAAATCTATAAATCTAACATTCTGCTTTGTGAAAATGATCTTTTTATTATGAAAATTATAAATATTATTAAAATATTCTGCTTTGTGAAAACCTAGGACATGGACCTGCACAGATGAACTGCTTACAGACAGTTCTCCAAAACTGACAAGAAAAGCTTGGAAGGGACTAGAGCTGGAAATGCTGAGCCTGGGACTTTGCTTGTGGCATTAATGCTCTCTCTGCATTTTTGTAACATGTTATGAATAATATTTAATATTTAATAAGCCATCATATGTTTAATATTTGAGGGTTTGTATGTAGTTTACCATTAATCTAGCAAGCATTAATCTAGCAAGCAGTCCTAACACAATCCCTGCCTTGGCAAGTGTCGTGGGTTAATGCTGGCTGGATGCCAGGCACCCACCGAAGCTGCTCTCTCACACCCTTCCACAAGTGGACACATGAGAGAAAATACAATGAAGGATTAATGGTTTGAGATAAGGATAGTGAGAGATCAAGATGTGGGACACCTAGAACTCAGGGGTTTGCTCTCCCAACCAAAGTCAGGCTGACAACAAATCACCTTCATCCTTTTAGCGTGCGGTGTTGAAACTTTTCTAGAAAGGACTCAGCAGTGGCATCCCATGACAAGAACACATGAGATAAACAGAAGTGGTATGTTCAAGCTCAGCTGTGTTACAGGTAAATCCATCTTTTGGTCTGTTTTTGGTGGCAACAAAAAGGAAGTTTCATACATGGTTGCATACTACTTTGTGTGTCTGGATTTTGATTTGGGATCATGTTTAGCAAATGTGGATGCAAGAAAAAGTGTTTGGATGCCAATCTAATTCTCAAAATGAAGAGTGTATGTTTATCTTAATGCCAAATAGTAGAGCAATAAATAACAAAATCAGATCTATCATTGGCAATTTGTTACTTTTTTGATCTTCCATATGAGAAGTGTCTTGCTTTGTGGTTTTCTTTCTTTCTTTCTTTCTTTCTTTCTTTCTTTCTTTCTTTCTTTCTTTCTTTCTTTCTTTCTTTCTTTCTTTCTTTCTTTCTTTCTTTCTTTCTTTCTTTCTTTCTTTCTTTCTTTCTTTCTTTCTTTCTTTCTTTCTTTCTTGTCAGTGGACACAGAAGCTGTGGACATGAGGCTTCCTTGGACATGGAAGCTCTCTTGGCTGCCTGCAGTGTTGGCAATTTTCAGGGGGAGTTTGAATGGCAAGAGATGTTAAACATGGAAAAAGAAGAGGAGTGTGTTTGGTCTAAA
The DNA here is from genome assembly GCA_013397375.1 of Toxostoma redivivum. Lineage (NCBI taxonomy): Eukaryota > Metazoa > Chordata > Aves > Passeriformes > Mimidae > Toxostoma > Toxostoma redivivum. Next base: position 249,515 of record VXBI01006776.1, on the reverse strand, counting down.
GCAACTGTTCTTGTCCCTACCTCTGTTCCCCATGCTCAAACAGTGTGACTGAAAACGCATTTGTCTTGTTTACCAAATACATGAGAAAAGACTGTCATTGAAATGAATGGTTTGCTGGGTTATACAAATGTAGAAACAAAGACATACACCCAGACAAATGAATAAAGGCTGATGTGGAGATTGCAAACAGCCCTAAAGAAGCTGCCTCAGATAGGTCTCACAATATTAACTTTCATGTGGAACTGCTTAAATCAGAAATCTTGTGTTTGGTCCCCAAGAACTTTAGAAGAGAGTATATCTGTATGAAAAATTAAAACTCAGATCTCAGGGGCTGTCTTTCAAGATCAATGAAGATCCACATAGTTTTGTGTGAAGGCAGTCAGATGCAAGACTTTTTTTTCTTTTATACTTTACTGCAGGTTTAATTGCAGCAATATTTCAATGCCAAAGAGAGTAATTTGCAGCTTGAATACAGCATTAGAGCTGCAATATCCGACATTTTAAAACCTCAGTATAAAAATGAGCATTTGGTACTAGTAGCACAAGAATTCTCATTTCCTGTTCAACTTTCAAAGAAATTGAAGTTAAATGTCTATATTAACGTTTATAAAATTTTAGAAGTGATTCCCTTATTACATAATTAGCTTAAGCACTCTGCATATCTGCCGATTAGAGACATTACTCAGAGCCTGCCCTGGAACAGCTGCATTCCTAGACAGAAAAAGATACTAATGTGGCCCTGGGGGAGAGCTCTCCATTTTGACAGAATAAAACATTCTTGGAATACAGTTATTACAATTCATAATTGTTCACTTTAGGGAAAAAAAAAAAAACAGGGAAAAATATCTTGTTAATAAAACAAAGATTTCTAATAGTTTTAAGTCCATATTTCCAAATTCTCTGCAGCTGAGTATGCAGGTATCTGGAAGACAGGAATTTCTCCATGTTACATATAACGAGGAAGCAAAAGCAGGAGTTCTGACTACATATGTCTCCCTAAATCTGATCAGAGAGTGACAATAAGGGTAATGACAACCAGGATGAGTATTAGAGACCAGCACTGTGATTCAGCTGATTAAGCATGAGCCCAAACTGCACGAATTTAGAAGCAAAAGTCCATTTGGCTGTGTCTGTTACACAATTACCAGGTGATGGGATTTCATCAAAAGAAGCACAGAAAAAAGGAAATACGGCAGAAATTCAGCTTCTCTGAAATTACCACAGCAATTAATGACTCCCCAGCAAACGTGATCAGGAACTGCTACACTATTTACAAAATCTTTTAATTGCTACAAATTGTGTGTCAGAGAGAACTACTGTGATGTGCAGACTGCTTAGGTCAAGTGGGTTAAAGCACAGTCTAACAAAACATAGTTGTGTGGTCCCTAAAAGGAGCTCAGTCAGGGTTGTAAGGAAAATATCCTGCTGTAAGATGTCTTCATCCTGAAAGTCTGGAAAAGTGGTGGCCTGTTCTGTAGTTAAGCTGCTGGTTCTGAAATATTTCTGACTCTTGGAGAAAAAGACACCACCTTCTTACAATTAAAGAACACACATTTAATTGAAAGAAAATTAAAATTTTATTCCAGAGGGTCCAATGTCTTTTATGCAACTTCAGACTTGCTTGAAAAAAAGCAAGATAATTGTAGCTCTCACTACACTTTAAAATGGTTCTGAAGATCTGTGTCCCATCTGGGCGACCTTTAACAAAGCAATTATTGCTCCAGTTTGTGAGCACAGTTCTCCTATTTCCTGCCTACCATTCAATGTGATAGAAACTATGGAGAAAACTTAATAATTCTTACTGACTTGAATCTCCTTTTCTTAGTCAAATGTAAAAGACCCTTCTGAAGCCATCATGCTTTCATACCCTCTGAAGTGGTTTCAAGTGCTTAGAATCTTGCCAAAGTGTCAAAGAAGTGCAGCTCACCACAAGGCAGGGCTGCCTCTCCTGTGGAGGCATTGCAGAGAGTAGTTGCAGTGCTGAGTGAGGCACATCATGTGCTGTAGGTGCCTCACTGCTGCAGTTCTATGAGCAGAGATGAACTAACAGAGCTTTGGAGACAAAACAGTCTGAATTGCTCATTTCTCTTTTGACTCTGAGTACTACAAGAAGTCAGTGGCTCAATCAGATGTTCTGAAACTAACCTGGCCTGCAAAACTAGTATCAAACTCCTTTCCCCTCCAGCTGGCAAATCTACAGTTTCATTGAATATCTGCCTTTAAAAACTATTTTGTTTGTATTCATATAGTGGTGAGAAGACCAATAAATAATTAATATAGCATCTATTAGTTATTACTGTAGGTTAAGAAAGAAGAAACTTTTTTTTTTAAATTCAAACCTGCTCTGACATTGCAGCTTTCAAGTCTAACCTGAAACTCAATGAGTTAGCATGCAGCTAAAGAAAAGTTGCATAAGAAGTTGGAGAGATTACTAAATTCCATTGAAAAACTAGGGTGAAGCCAGAAATGACTGAAAAGGAGTGAAAATTGAAGATTGGGAAAGAAACAGAACACAGAAGAAGGAACTTGAGCAGAATATACAATATGAACCTTCCCACTGGAAAACACAAAGTTGATCTATTTACATTACATTAGAGTTACATTAGATGGCTCTGAAAATATCTGCAGTTATACCCTTTCCTATTATACATTGTGAGTGCTGCTGGGACTTATCTTTCTATCTCCTGCATATGTACATAGAAAAATTACAGATGCTTTTGCCAAGGGATGTGCCTAAATGTATTTGGTTTGTGTGGTTGCTAAGCCTCCCAGAGCCAACGTTCCTACAGATATGTCTGTTAATCATGTTAATTATCTGGTTTCCTGAGTGGACTTCCCTAAAAGTTAAGTTGAAAATCCCCTAGTTTTGGTCTGTGCCAGAACAAAAGAGGATTTAACAAGAATACTTTGCACACTGCCTAGTCAACTTGATCCCAACATGTTCCATTTTCCTTCTTTATAACATTTAGATTGAGACACTTTTCAACATTCATAGACTACTTTTTTCCTGTCCTATTCACAAATCTTTAATTATTTTCTGGGAAGGAAGTTATAAATCTTAAGATATAATTTCTAATTGTAACTGGATTATTTGCTTACTCTAGACATGTATCAAGATTTTTATTTTTCTCTTTTAAATCTGATGTAGATTTTCTGTAGAAAACGTGATCTATGGTTAGAGAATAACCAACAGCAAAACAGGCAATGGGGTCTTCAGACTGACTGATGGCTTCCAGGAAGTGTTCTCACATACAGAAAAGGACCTGTAGTCTTCAGAAACTCACTGTGGGACCAAGCACTTTGTGATGATGCTTGATGGCACTGGACGGAGAGGGACTGGATTTGCAGCAGCATGGTTGTGGGTCTCTGTTGATGGGACTGGTATGTCTAAGAGGAACTGAATTGTTCTAATCAGTCACAGAAACCAGACTGGTTGCCTTCACAGGCCATTTCTTGGAGTGGTGACTGCTCAGTGTGTTTTGCCAGGGTCAGAATTTATTAGACACTTAGTAAAAAACTTGCCATGTGGATGGTGGCAAGCAATATATTATGGTATTAACACAGTGCGTTGGTAGTTTTTGCTGCAATATTAATACATTGATGCTTAGATACAGAAAGGATGTAAGCAAGCTCTATCAAGAGTTGCATTTTTTGGGAAACAAAAGATTAGCAAGCCAAGATTGCAAGTTCTGATTGTTGCAAAATGTATTACCAGATATTAGGGATGCATACAAGTTATGAAGGCTGAATTTACACATTACATGGTCAGCTGAATAATATACATAATTCACAGCAATAAAGAAAGTGGGAATGGTGAGATAAAATTTTGGGTAAGGTTCTCAAAGCCTTCAGGAAGCTTCGTCCTTGTTGATAATTAATTGGAATTTCAACTTCTGGCAAAAATTCTAGCAGACAGCCTGCAGGACATGATGTGTAAGATTATTAGCCCAGACCAAGTAAGCTTTGTAAACGAATGACTACAACCAGAGAATTACAATGAAAATACTGAATATTATCTAAAAAGCTAGTGGCATGCAGGAACCCTGGCAGCCTATGCAACTAATGATAAAGAGACCTTTGACAAAATAAACTTGAGGTTTCCTATATGCCCATTAGGAGAGAATTCAGATATTTATAAGCTCCTACAACCTTTTATATAAGGCTCTCAAAATAAAGAACATTTAAAAAACTACCTCTGTTAGGAAGCTTCTTCAGCGGAGGATGGTGCAAGTCCAGTTATGTATCATGGTTTTTCCTTAGTTTTCTAATATTCTTGGAAGCAGAAAAAGATAGCTTACAACTGAGCAATCAGTATAATTTCTGACTGTATCAATTCTACACAATATTCATTCAGGTAGTTTACAATAATTAATATGAGTATCCATAGTTAGAGGACTATCAGTAGCAAAAATATTTTAAATAAAATTTGTCAGTGTGTTTAATAGCATTTCACATAATCATGTTTATAATAAAATTTCTGTTACTCATTTCTAAAACCATGTTATTTTCTCTTACATCTACAATGGCTCCAAAAACTTAACATCACTGGTGTATACACCAGGTAAAATAAATGTAGTGTCTATACAAAAGACAACCTGCTTTGGCTAGTGAAATATCTACTACCAAGTGGTATTATCATTTGGAATAATACATTCATGAGAACTGAAATCAAGTGAAACATATATATAGATAAATATCTTCTACAAATTATTTTGCCATTGCTTTCATTGAAGCAACTTCAGTATATGAAATATATTCTGTGATCTGGTCTGCTATGCCTACTGATAAGAATATATTAAAATTTCTTGAATGCAATAATTGTGCCATGACATTTTTCAAAATCTAACTAATTATTAAAAAAACACATCTGTGAGATAGTGGAATGCTAATAAATAAGATATAACACCTGATATATACTAGAAATAGAGAAGTCTATTGCCTAGAGAAGTTGTGGATATTCCATCCCTAGAAGTGTTCAAGGCCAGGTTGGATGGGGCTTTGAGCAACCTGGTCTAGAGGAAGGTGCCCCCTCCTGTGACAGGGGGGTTGGAAGCAGGTGACATTTAAAGGCCATTTCAAACCAAAAAACATTCTGTGATTCTATGATTATCCATTCCTTATTTCATAATTCAAGCATCTTATAGGAATAATTTAGCCTTCTGGCAAAGGAAGTTACTTAAACTGCGTCTCTAAAAGTCAGTCAACACCACTTGATTCCTGTGGCTGGTTTTGGTAAACACCAATCTCTGCCTGTTTTATTCCACAAGGACCAGTGGAATTACCCATTATTGGGGTAAGGTAAATGATGCTTCCAGATGGTCTTGGAGTATGTGATAGGTACAGACCTGAAAGTAATTTCTCCTTCTGTGTAAGTCCCCAGTGCATCTAACAGAACTTTGCCACAGGTACTGCGAGATTCAACCTGAAATTACACCAAGGAAATTAATATCAAGATGCTTCTTAATTGATTTACAATCACTATCACTTGAGATAAATGAATATGACCTTCTCATGAAATACCTAGGAAGGACAGGAAGATGGAATAAAACTATACTGTGCATCCTGTGGTTACTCCTCCAGGCTGATCACAGAGGCTCAGAAAGGAAAAATGTTCCTCCAACCTGAGGACATACAGGAGACTACTCATAAAAGTCCTGCCCATGTAAATGTAAACACCATTACATCATCACTTAAGGACAGGATCAATCCACAGCTTTGCAGAGTAAGAACAAAGCTGAGTATGGAGAAAAGTGCCAATAATGATAAAGATTTCACTATTGAAGCAGATTTAGACTAGAATTTTAGGCAGATCCTGATTAGAAATTGCATGCAAATTTTTATTTGTTACTGTATTTAGTCACTAAAGGAATTTGAGGTTTTCTCCTCACTTGAAGGCCTTAAATTAAAACTGAGTGTGAGCCTTGTTTTTTAACTTCAGATGTCTTCTGCATGGACCTCTGCTGCTGCGTAAGACATCAAAACTTCCTTCGAATTTGATGGGAAAACATAAACATGTGCAAACAGTGCTTGGTTCATGTAATCTGCTTTGGGAACATTTAATGGTAAGGGAAAGATGACAGAAAGATACTATTTCCTTTTTATTACATTTTTATAAAAAATTTTCAGGACTACCCCACAGGTGAGCATGACATACAAATCTCGCTGTTCATGACTTTAAAGTCACATGCAGGGGAGCTACTGAAAGATATGGAACTTAAATGGAAATGGAGTGAAATCTGAAATATTATGTAGAAAGCTAGAGAAGGATTTAGATAGGTCATCCTGGCTTTGAAATGTTAATTATAGGAAATAAAGACAATCAAGACTGAAATTCTGCTAGAAGTTGAAGACTGTAGTGATAAGTAATTTTAAACTTAGTGATCTAGTATCATTTCAACAGGCAAGTGATACTGGCAGTGGAGGATGTAATGAATGATACTGCAAAACCTAAAATCTCCTGAAATACCTGGAAGTAGTAGATGAAATGGAAAAAGGAGCACAAATGGGTCTTCTCAAAGGAACAGTGACAAAACTGGAAAGAGCAGAAACTCACAAAATGCACGCCAAAGTTATCACTGAAGTCTGGATGCTAACAGGTTCAAAAGAAAGAAAGAAAATCACTTTAATGGAAAAATGCTTTTGTAAAAATATATATATATGTATCTTGTGCTATGTAGCTCAGGAAGCAAGACATAGCTTTCCTTCAAATGACACTGACTTCTCTAACCACATGTATGTTTAGACATTGTCATGGAATTTGAATGCAGGAATGAGCATTGCAGGATTAGCCTTTTCCTATCTTATCTAGTCAGATCATAGTATGCTTTGCCTCCTGTTAGCTGGGTAGCTTTGCAGCTTTAACATCACTACTTTGTGCTGACATATCACACCTCCCATTTTTAAAAAATCCTTTTTATCTATTATTCTTTCATCTTGCCAGGCAGACACGTATTCATTATGTAAGACTAAATATAGTCTGCATATTTTGATTCCATGATCAAATACAAAGTTTTCCCATGAATGAGTGTGTACTGCTTATAGCTCTTCTGTATTGCAGTGTTTCACAACACTGCTGACAAGCCACATCATTTCCAAGGTTCTTAAAAGCAGTTAAAATAATGTTCATACTAGCAATAATTAGCAATCAGGCTATATGAATAATCACAGTCATTCCCACAAAGATTTCTTGTTTTCACAGACTAATCCATTACCTGCTTCAATGAACCGTCTTGTTGTTAATTTGCAAGGCTTTCACCCCTAGGTGATGGAAATACCTGCCCTCTTCCCAGTCTCCCATTAAGTATGGTTTTCAGTAATATGTATAATTCATGAGAAAAATTTGTTTGTCAAGCATTCCAGACAGGTCACTTAAATCCTAGATCAATTGATAATGTTCACACCAACATGACTTGGAATTAAAATAACCCTTACACTGGCTTCAGTATTTCCTTAAAACTAACGAGTTGGGCTTCAACTTTTAAAGATCCATAGGAATCATTATTATTTTAAATAAAGATTACCAGCAGAGCTTTTTAAGAAAAAACAGATTGCTACTTTGAATGCAGTTCTTACAATGCTAGCAACAAATGTCATGCACTTTCACAAATGCATTCTGCCTTTTCTTGCAACAGCAGCATGTGGGAAGCTGAATGGGGAAGACAATTTAGATAGATTTTATCTTCTAACACATCAGGGTAGAATCTATCTGGAACACTGAAGTTGTCATTCAACTTTGTTTTTTGGTGGTTTAGATTAAAATTTCCATCCCCATTGCATCTCCCAACAGTCCCAACAAAAAATCTCCTGTCCCATGCAACTCAAAACGTAATGAGCAAAATCTACATAGAAATACAAGTATCCTTGATAAGGACACTTGATAAGCAGATAATAGTCAACCACATATATAATGTCTTCTGTAGCTAAAGGGCCTGCTTTTTGTTTCCATGATTCTTTTTCTCTTATGCGTCCTTACTTCAGCTCTGAGCATAAATGCAACATTTCTGTTCAGCATTAGAGTCTTCATGACGGGGAAGGCAGAGGACAGCATGGCAAAAAGTTTGGGTTTTTATATATGTTCTCCTGGACCTACTGATGTCAATGGAGATCTTCTGAGGGATGTCTATTGAAGCAATACTTGGTCTGAAATTCAAAACAATTGGACTTTGATGAGCCCTGTGGTTCCCTCCCAGCTTAGCATATTCTGTGGCTCACTGTATTTTGATACACATAAAAAAAAATCTGAATTTTTGGAAATGACTTATTTTATAATCTCATCTTCCCAATTACCCATGCATACTGTATTTATTTGATTTATTCTTCCATTTATATTTAAAACCAGCAATCAGAACACTGGATCCACTCAATGCAAGCAAGTCTGAGTACTACAGTGCCCACATATAATTAAAAATAGATATATGTAAATGTGACATTTGCGTGAACAGGTGTAAATATATCAGTCTGCTACAAGCTAGCATTTCCTGCTCATAAATATTATTCCTTATTGCTCTGTGCTCACTGCGCTTAATCCCACAGGAATGATGATGTTTGTTGCTCCCTTTTGTAATCTATAGAATTGTATACTAATGTATGCAAAGAGCTGTGACGTTTACATACGTGCTTCTGACTAAATGAATGTTTAAAAAGAAAACAAAGTTTTGCAGCACTCAAAATAAGAACACTTATTTGCATTGTATACTGAAAACCTAAAAATTGACCTTTTGTCTTGAGTCACCAGCAATTCTCATTGAGCCATACTTCCATGAATAGCTGATTGCTGAACTCTCACTCAGACCAGAAGAAGTTGGGCTAGATCCTTTTTATATCCCGTTGTTGGGCTGTTCCTGCTTAGGTCTATGGGAGGAAGCCAGGACACAAGCATATCCCTGCCTCCCTGAGGAGTTCTGAGACACTGCCACGGACAAAACTCCTAAAATAAGTGTCAGACATGGGCAGGATTCACTTCTACAGGTGCTGCTCTGGAGCCTCCAATGCCTTTTTGTTTATCTGTTTATTTAGATGTTTTTAAATTTAATCTCTGTTTTCTTTCTTCAGTTGACAAGTGGTATGACTCATATTAGCAGCTCATCCATTGACTGCACAGGCAGATGAGAAACCTAGCACAAACTTGATGCTGAATTTTTTTCTGTATATCTTAGAGGTTGAGAAGAAGCTTTAGCCAGCTCAGACAGGAAGTTATTCAAAAGATAAAAAATTAAGGATTTCTTAGTTTGAATGATCAAATATCTGAGGCTGCAAGAGTACCATACACTCGTATATAGGGTTACAACTTGCAAAGAGCACAGTCATGTTTGTACTGAATACACAAACCCTGCATTTGCACAAGCCTATTGGGATGGCTGCATGTTGCAGACAAGGAAGGTGCCAAGGCAGATACTTTAAAAGTATGTTCTTCATCAGGTGTAAACCCTGATAAATTTTAATGAAGTGGTGGCTGCTTCTACTAGCTTCTTCTACCACTTCTACCTGCTCTTTTATATTTTAAAGTTTATGCTGTACTGTTTGTTGTCTATATTGAACGCATTTTCTTCTTTTTGTCTTGGTTTTTTGAATTCAGTAAACTTCTCACTAAATTATCATTTCATTGCCAAGAATTCAGATCATGCAATAGTTTAATAAGGGGAAATGTGTGGATGTAGATACCCAATATGCTTCCTGATATCTAAACAAGTCTAAGTTTTCTGTTCGCATATGAAAGACCAGTCCCCTTATTACCAGGAGAAGTATGCTCTGCAGGGCTGGAGCTATCTTTCTCTTCTATTTGCCCAGTGTCCAGGCAAGTTCTTTTTATTGTGTTTTAGTTGTGCCTAGAGGTTAGGTCATGGATCAGGGCCTCCCTGAGCCAGACACTAGACAGAGGTTTGACAAACAAATGGCTTTTACCCCCAAAGCCTGCTGATTTATATAACGCTGCAGTTACATAAATAAGAGTTAGGTTATCAAGGTGTCCTTGTTCCACAGGGATGTTGTTTATGACAAATGTTATATTTAATTGTCCCTATGTTTAGATAAGCACATGTAGCACAAACAATGCAACATTGCTCAGACTGGTCCTTGCTCCTGCACCTAGTGTGTTAGGAAGCTGGGAAAGAAGATGACAATTTCTGTGTTGGCAGGTAGTGCAGCACAGAGGGGGTAAATGAAGGGAAACAGCTGAGGCTGAGCACCTGGCACTCATGCCATGTGCATTTTGGGAGGTTTCTTTCAGAATAACTCTGATGTGCCCTAGAGGTAGAAGTGCAGCTTCTGATACAGTTTCACCCCAGAAGAGTACAGTTTATTTCTCTGAGATTGTTTCACACTTAGAGACAGGTACATGGCATTGATTACAAGATTTTCCCCAGAGTGCAGACTTGATATTAATTTAAAGACTAATTAGGCAGTTGTGGAGGCCCTGTCCAGCTCAGGACACAAGCAAGACTTACCCAGAGATAACAGTGTCCTTTCCACCCTCTTTAACTGCCTCTGAGGGAAAAACTAGAGAGAAAAGCACGTGAAAATGGTCAATTTTAAATGACAAAGGAAGTCATTGACAAATGACAAAGGAAATGACAAGTCATTTCCTAGACTGTCTGAAATGCTGAAGGTGTGAAATAAAATTTAATTTTATTAAAAGAATGCACATGTGTTTCCTCTAGAAAGGATCTTCCTTCTGCAAAACTTGCAGAAAAAGGAAGCCTGACCCAGTTAAGGCCAACCTGCATTTCTACAACAGGTATGCTATCCCATATTTTACAAAGAGAGATCTTCCACCTTTCTCATCTGAAATACCAATGAAATAGTTGTGTATCCACTGTTAATACTGGCAAAAGAGTTCACTTCAGAGTTAGCTCTGACAATAAGATGGTCAAATTAATTCCTAAGTGGGTTAACTGATTAACTGCACTTTTTCTCTCCCCAGGAAACTGTTTCATCTGGCACTATGACATCATTGAAGATTAGATACAATGTCATATAAGCTTGTAGGAAGCCCACCTTTAAAATGTTAGTATTTCTTAAGCTTTTTTTTTTTTTTTTAAAGTATAAAAAGTAGCGTACATATAAATAAGTTAAAGTTATCTCTGATTAAGGAAAAATAGTTCTCTACATATTGACTCTAAATGCTGCATACATTACGAAATGTTTTCTTTTCCAGCTACCAGCAAAGGAAATCAGTTTCAGGTTGTATCAGAGTCAGATGGGGGCAAAACACATTTCCAAACAGGACGAAAAGCTTTTTTTCGTAGGAGCACCCTACTTTGCACATGAACACACGAGGTCTAAAGAAAAATGAGTAACACAAGAAGTCCAGTCCTATTCACAGTAACTCACAGCAAATATTATCCTGCAATCTTTCAAGGTCCTTACCATGCAGTGGTCAAAGTTGGGGTATGCTTCCTTACCACTGATATTTTTAGACAAGACCAAATGCAGACCAACTCAGGAGAGTAGACTCTCAACATAAACAAGGTTTAAACTTATCCCTATAATTGTATGAGGAATCAGTGGATTAGGTTTCAGCTACAGCCACTTTATTTGGAGAGAAGTAGGTTAAAAACCAGCAGGTGGTAAGATGACAGCTGTGGAAAGATGAGCCATGAAACTGTCCACAAAAAAAAATTAATTTGATTCCCATTTTTTCTCCCATTTTTCAACCCTTTGAACTCTAGGTATTTCAACAGGCCATCAGAGACCTTTAATGGGATAGAGACCATGTACCCTAGGAAGCAGTAGGGCATAGTTGCTGTATTTACTATTTATTTGAAATATTGTACTTTATGGCCAGCAGGTCCTCAGAGGGCTATCAGGAATCTTCATTGCCTGGTTAACAGCCACCTGGAGTTAGAAATAACACATACATTGTGAATGGTTTTACTTTTCCATCCTAGTTTCTTGTGAGAGGAACTAAATTTTAGTTCTTTGTCAGAAGTGTTCCTGAGAACTTTTGTTTAAAACGTAAAATGTCACTATCTTTGGTACATGGCCTGCTTCTTAACAAGAAATAAAAAGGTCAAAGGGGTCCAGATAGTCCACTCAGCACACAGTTTATAATGTCTTAATCTTCCTGGCTCTGCCAAAGTTTAGGTCTTCCTACCATTATGGTTTTCTTGTCTAAAAGCATGAGGAAATCATAGACTGATGTTTGGTTTAAGCTTAAGAATTATCCAGTCTCTTGGGTGATAAGTAATCCTGAAGAAATGTCAATAATAACAAATAACCTGTATCATTGCTGTATCATTGAGAAACATCTGGGAAGAAACAAAAGGGAAGAAAGAACATTAATGCTCCTAACATTAGGAGCTCTGTTCTACCATGTCAAGCCAGTTGGGTCTCTCTTCTGTGTTTCTTCACCTGTGCACAGCTTTGGAGATAGGACCTGTTACCAAATGTCTGTGGTACAGTAGGGACCATTACATACACATTTCATGTTATTATCTCCTTTGCTCTGGAGTGCATCGAGATCCTTGCATGTTGTGTAAGTTAAAAACATTAGTATTGCACTTCCTCATCTTTGTTACACATATTTAAAGGACCAGTCCTGTTTATGCCTAATAACATTGTCCAGCTTTGTTAATCATACTTTTTTGTCCTTGTGGGGTCATGGTAAAGGGTAAACATTTGGCTTAAGTATTGTGAGGAATAAAGGGGTAGCCAGTTGGAACATAACTAAAATTCCTTTATGAACTTATTTTCATTCAGTATATCATATCCTGACAGAGAAAGTTGCACATTAACCAGACTTGTGACTACATGCTACTTTAATTGTTTTGATTTGGTGCTCTGCATAGCCAGAGGCTTTTTCTGTGTATTAATAAACATTACATTAATTTTCCATTGTTCCTGGGCTTAAGATATCACAGGTCAAAGTAGAGCCTCATGAATCCCACTGGAAAACAAGAACAAACAAAAATGCCATATTGCATCAGGAAGTGATGTCAGTAGCTGGAGTTTTGCTTCCAACTTTCTGTGTTTTACTTGACTTGTGAAGCTGTTTTCCTGTGCAAACCCATAGGCTTAATACTTGTGGGAATGACTGAGAACAAACATCTTGCAGTTTTACTGACTATCAATGCATCATTCTTTGACACACTATTAACAATCTGTTGACCTACGTAAAAATTGGAGTTTCAGGGAAAAAGAAAGTGTCCCATGCCTGCTTATCGATAAAATGCTCACGCTGCATAGATACATGAGTATATTGGATTGAGCTGCTCGTAGTTAACACATTCAAGATCCTACTTATTGTCAATATCTGACCCAAAACCAATGATTCATGTTCCAAAGAAAATGCTGCTTTTATATTTTTCCACCAACCTAGTCTCTCACCACAGACCCGAGTTATTCCCCCAACTACTGCTCTACATCTGGGTGACATGAGAGATAATTGCAGGACGCTTACAGTCCTGATAAACTATGGTTTCCCTTGCTCTGCAGCCCTTTGAAGTTGCAGACAGTTTCATGATAATTGATAATCTAATCTCTTCCCAGCCTGTTTTTTTTTAAAAGGCTGCTCTGAAACAGCAAGAAGGGGAAATATTACAGCATAAGTATTGATTGCTGCATGCAGAGGTCACTGTGTGGGGATTGCACTTTTATCACAAGGTTCTTGCGAAAGGTGAAGTTTTGGCAAGATCCTAATAATAACTGTGGCGAGCTAGTTAAATACAAGGGGCAGGGGGAGGAAAATTATTTTTTATTCTTAGTACCTCAAGGCTATACATGGCAATTACTATTGCAGAGGCAATAAAGAAGTTGTTAATTACAGGTTTTATACCCTTGTAGCCCAAAGTAAGAATGAAAGGACTAAAGGTTACAAGGGGTACAGAAGAAAGAAAAGGACAGAAGAGTTGCTGAAGGTTTTGTTCTTTTTATTGAAACAAGTGATATAAGTTTTAGTGGATTAGGACATGACAGAGCGACAATTTGAATTTGATCAGGATAAAAACTTGAAATCTCACTTAGCACGTGCTTCATTGCCCTTCGTATTTTTGCTGGGATTATATATTTACCTAAAACCTTCACATTGACTGTTGTCATCCACTGAAGCAAAGTCATTGTATCAGAACAATGTAAAAATATTAGAGTTTTGCAGCTCTAAATATGTTTTGGAGACATTTTAATGTCTGAAATTCTAGACAGTGGTCTTGTAAGGGACTTTCTCTGGAAATACAAGGGAATTGGTAAGTGGAACAGTTATACTTTACAAGCATAATACAAAAAACATGGTAAATATCTATGTGTTTAACAGAGGCAAGTTGTTTAAAACTGAGAAAAGTTTCTGTTCCATTCCATTTGATGAACTTATCCTTTGTGATAAGTGATATTCATGAGAATTTGTAGTACTGTACAATATGTTAACTAGGGGCATGTAATTTTCTGAATGCTGACAGGGATAAATATATGCGCCTGCACACACACAAAACTCACACATACTTAATGAGAGCAAAATTAAAGTCTTCTGAAACAAGGCTGATTGATTAAAACTCAACAGACCCGCACAAATATGAACACTAATACACATGGCTCATAAAGTGCTTTCACACCACATCTTCAAAAGGGCAACGCAAAAACTAATTTCTCACCAGACCAAACTGTTAACTGTGCCAGACAAGAAATGGGATAGCTGGTGAGTAAAAGGCATAACTGGTTCACAGAACATTTCCTCTCTTCTTTTCCGTTTTTTCCCCCTTGACTGTATACCACTGCAAATTAGAGCTCTTTAACTTTGAGCCAGACTGTATTTCCAGATTACTGGAAATGGCAGCATAGTTTGACCTTATCCATCCTCACCCTACTGGCCTTTAAAGTGTAGAACAGGGCTGTGGTAGAGCCGTCTACTTTGGTTTTGCACCTTCTGAGAATTCATCAATTGCATTACACTTGGCATGGTTGTTTGTAAAATTGGACCCAGGCAGTGATTTATTTGCAAAAAATCAATAACGTTAAATTTGACAAGGAATAGGTCTTATAAACCAGGTGGAATTTAATACAACTGGGAAATACTGTGATAGTCCAGCATTCTCCTTTTTAATTCCTCTTTCTGCTCTCTCTTTTCTCTGATTCTTTAGATGCGTGTCAGTGCCTTACTTGTAGGTATTTAGATAATACAGACATTATTGCTGCTCTTTCTACTCCCCCATCACCTCTTCTGATCACAGTAATTGCTGTCACTAACTGTGAGGAGATACTGGTTTCCAGAAGGTGAAGTTTCTTCACTCATTCTTCACCCTTCTATTCCCTGTACCAGTTGTACTCCTTCTTAAGGTTTCTTCAGGCTTCCTTAGAAGACCATTTGGAGACTCTTTTTCACAAGAAAATGGAAAGAAGGATTTTGTCTCTACATGTAATAGTTCTCACCATATAATTTGGTGAGAACCTAATTCCATGGGAGCCACTGGACGCCTGCAAATTCTCTGAGCATTGTGAATGCACAGATCATTTGTTTGGCTCATGTTCCATGAGTTTAAAGTCTCCTGGCTGTCTCTGACCCACTACACATGTGCATCAAAGTTAATCTGCAGCAGTGCTGCAGATCTGAGGTGGTCTGGAACTCTCAGACTCACTACGAAAGCTCTCTGTGGCTCACTTACCATACCTTGGTCCAGGAAGTCCTGAACATCCAGATGGATTCCTGTCGTTATTTTTTCTCTGATCTCTATTATGATATCACCATTGTTTTCTCTTTCCTCCTCCTACTCTCTGTACTTCAATATGATTTCATTTTCTCATCTTCACTCTCTCAGATTTATGTATTTGGCAATCATTCTCCTCCCAGAATGAGGTGAAGAGACTCCTCATTGTAGTAGGCCTCCCATATCTTATTCAGAAGAGAATAAAAAACAGAAAAAAGAATTAAAATAGCTCAAGAAATCCAATTAGCCTAGCCATGTAAAATCAGGTTGTTAGGACTTTGAGAGCAACATCCTCCTCTTTTATTATCTTGAACATTCTTTTTTTATTCCACTACTTCTCTTTCGAAGTTTCCCTTGTCTCTCTGTGTGGATTCTTGACTGTACACCTTTCCACCCCCTGTCCCACTCTCTCATTCCTTTTTCCCCATTCTGTAAGAGATCATAGAAGTGATTTGAATTATCTGAGGACAACAAGGGCAAATAAATGTATGCTGCTGATTGACTCTAGTCAGCCAGTCTGAAGAAAACACATGGCTTCTCTATCTTTTATCTCAGAGATAGGAATTGCTATGGAAAATTATTAGCTACTATTGTGGCCTGTGTCAGAGTCAGGTAAGGAAGCGTGTAGTAGCTTTATATAGATAAAAATTTTCAGTGTGCTTAATTTTCTGGATAGAACTCTATCCCAATTTTCCTAGGAATTTTATAAAGCAGTAATTTTAGCACACAGCCTTCCCCATGACTGAACTTTTGTATTTACATATTTTTAGTATGACACCTTTCAGAAGATGATGTGTGGAGAGGTGTGGTGTGGGAAGAAACTGCTGCACTTTGGTTAAAGCACCAAGCATACAGTTAATAAAAGGCAGAAGGTGGACACATTTTTTCCCTCAACCTTGAAAGAACTTCTTTGTATGATTACGGTACTAGAGGCTTTCTTCTTAATTTAATATGTTGTTTGATCCGAGCTTCTTGGCCTGATTTGTTTTCAGAATTAAAGCTTTCTATCCTGCTTTCTTTGATTTCCCTAGCAGTGTTTTCATGTCTGTTTGTAATATCCTTTCTACTGGATGTTGTTTCTTCCGTGTTGTCTGCTCTGTTTGTGATACACTTTTCTCTGGTGTAAATTCAGGCCAGCGTCTGAGTGGTGAGGAAAAGTACTTTTCTACTTTTCTCCTGTTCTGGAGAGCTTTTGTACAGTTTTCTTCAGTGTGCACTTTCTTAATATCTTCACCAGGAGTGTGTATGACTCTGCCTAGCAGACTAGGTCTCCAGTATCACTTTCCCATGTTACTTACGAGAGGCTTGCTGTGTGCCTTTCCTGTGTAGTTGCACTGGAGGCAGTTTGAAAAAAAAAAAAAAAAAAGAAAGCCTGTACATGCAAAGATGAGAAAGTGACATGTGGCCACAGAGGTTTTTGTTGTTATGGATGGGGATGGTTCTTTCCTGGGAAGTCCCATTTATATTCTTCTGATACCACAGTGGGGACAGATATATTAGGATGATCACAAAACAATTTCACCATTATTTTGTAAGCAGAAAAATAATATCTACAAAAAAGTTTAAATTAAGAGTAATCAAGAATTTTCCATCAAGAGCTGATTCACACCTCATAAAAATGTGGTTTTTTTACAAATGAAAAACACTTGAGGCTTCTTGTGTTTTTCTTCTGTGGACATCATGGGCCATCTAATAACAGCATACTCATGGTAATCTTTCCTGCATTATTCAATAGAGAGATGGGGAAGAAAACTGCATTTCACTCATGTATTTTTATTCTATTTCACGTAGCAACTAGATAAGGTTCTGCCCCTTTTTCAAGCATTCATATTCTGATCTATAACAAGAGACTTGGATATGTGTGGATTGTGTGAAATGCACAGAGAAACTGCTGCTTTCAGAGCTACTTCCCTACAGCACAGGAAGCAGACAATGCTATGTGGGGACTAAACTCCAGTTGGCTATTCTAAACTATTACTCTTATACAAAATTCCCTTTAGTTTATCCTACATCTTAAATTGGTAAGTAGAATTAATGTCATTTAATAGCCAGGATATTCATAGGAACGACCTACATATAGAGGACACAGACTGTAAACAAAATTGCATTTTGTTCATTAGCCACAGTACAAATCAATTCTGGGTAACAGAGACATCCTAATAAGACATTTCTTTCATACCTCTATGACCAAGGTGAACCTTAAAATAGTTATGTAATATACGCATATAATAATAAATTATTAACCATACAGAGATAAACTGGATCCATTCAGCAACATCCAGCTGCTACTTATAAAAACAATGTTTTGAGATTTATGAATAGGTCACACTTTTAAAATTGTGTTACTATACTATAGTGTAGAGGACATAGATCTACTTATATCTTCTTCTCTGAGGTTATTCCTAGATACACTGTGTGTAACCTGCAGGAAGGTTAGTCTCTTGTGTTATGTAGGCGTGGAAACATGAATTTCCAAGAGGATTACACCAGAGGTTTCTGTAATTAATTTTCCTCTCTGACAATGACTGGCATGTATTCACAAGTGAGTGTTAAATGTGATAAATTTGTAAGCTAGGTTCCAAGTCAATAAATTAGCTGCATGAAAACTACTAATCTTGGATTACTTATGCTCTGGATATATTTCTACCAGCTCTGTATGCACTAACAATGTGTTAAATTATAGAGTAGTGGTGATTGTTACAAAAAATATGCAGTCTATAGTCTGAAACAGGTCAGACAAAGATTCATTTAGACATTAGTGATGTAGAATCCCTCAGACAGATCAATGAGACTATCTAATACTGATGTACGTTAAAGGAAGCAGCCTAGCAGAAAAGGTAAAATTTCAGGGCTGATATGAAGGAAAAAAGCTTCAGGAAACTGACAGAGAAAAGGGACAATACACGTCGGGGCAAGAGAATCAAGATCTGATGGGTCAATACATGTGTTGGTAAGGGGAGTTTTCAGAGGAAAGTGTTACATTTTATAATAGAATTTGAATTGTGTATGTAAGAGGTTTTGAAAAGGCTCACATAGACATAAAAAAAATTTGCAATGCAGGAAGTATTCCCTTTAAAAAAAAGAAAAATAAAAAGAGAAAAAAAGCCCCAAAAAACCTCAAACCCTGGAAAAGCTAGACATCCCTGGAATCCAACATACTAGCTGTTATAGAGTACAGACAAATTACAGCCAATCTAAAGCAGTAAGGTAGAGTGAGTGCTTGGTATGTCGAGCTGTTTTTCACTAGCAGCATTTATTCTTCAGAGTTGTAACAGTTTAATAGTGGAAGAGAGGTAGCCTCGGATGGCTACAGAAACTTTTACCTCTTGGTCAGAGTTTGAGTCCAGCCTGGGTTTTCTGAGGCACACAAGAAAAAGCAGATGCTGCTGGCCTTGCATAATGCAGCTGTGCCGTTTCCATTCTCTGCCCCTGTGTGAACAATCCCACCCCAGACGGAGCTCACTGCTGAAACTCTCCTTTTGCTGCTGCTGCTGTACCTGCAGCCTGGCTGTCTTCAGCCCACTTCGCAGTAACTCACACCACTGGCAATTTTTAATTGGAAGTGGAATCTACCAAAGACATTAAAGAATTTGCAAGGAGTTGCTTGTAATCACAGCTTAGTGAAAGAGATATTGCAGTCCCTGAGAGAAATGATGAACCAAACCAATAGCGGGCACACTACGGGATAGCCCAAAAAGGAAGCATTGCTTGTGGGATGTCAACTCATCTTTATCTGTCAGTAGTGAAAACACAAGAAGGCTTGCCCTTTTGAAAAGTAAACAGAAAATTATGCCTCCAACACAAACCCAAGCCATTAAAAAGGCAGCTTTTATTCCTTCTCATAATGTTCAGGAACATAAGGCAGTAGCACTGATATGGCTCCACAGCTGTTGCCAGGGGAAAGTAGGAATGTAGCCTGCCACATCTGGGGTGGCATCTTTGAAGAGGCACTTAATCTGCAGTGCTGAGGTATGCTAAGCCTCTTTGCTTTTCTTTGCCAGTTCTCAAGCTAATACTACTCCTGGAGAGCAATGTTGATTTCAAGTCAATGGGTGAGATGAAAGAACAATTAAGGACAGTGATGCTTTATGCATTGTGGAAAACATAAAGACAGGACAATAGCATAATTCCTTGATCACTCCGGCAGAAGATTTACTTTGCCACACTTTAAAGTTGTAGGTTCCCAGTTTCTAAAACAAAAATGACAGGAATTTTTAATCACTGAGTGTGTGTTTTGTGAATTGAAGGGGGGCATTGAAAGACTGGGAAATAAAAGGTATCTACTGCTATTACACTGATGTGTTTCTATTGGATCAAAGCATTTTCTTCTCTGTAGCTCTTCAGAAACAATTTGCCAGTATTGCTAGGCAGGCATTACACAAAGAAAGACATCAGGTGAAGAAACAAACACAAGAGAAGCTCTAATAAGTAAAAATGCCTTTATGTCACTATTCCTATTTTCTATTAATTGAAAAACTCAGAATTCAGATCTTTTACATTCCTGCTTATAAAAAAAAAAAAAAGGAAAAAATACAATAAGGGAGATAAGAGAGAAAGAAAACAGAAATTCTGATCTCAAATATCTTGTCTAAATTTTTGTCTCGTTTGGGAGGGTTACCATTCATTCCAAAGACAGAATAAGAGGCTGAGTCTTACAATAGGGTTGCCAGGCATTTGAATCTTCATGTTGCTGTACTGCGTCAAAGTCTGGCTGGTTGCATTGTGTTAAATGATGAAGTATGAAATGAGGATGTTACTAGTTGGTGTAGAGCCCTGCACTTAAATTAAATGTTCTTTCAGTATTTAAAAGAATATTTTCTATTCCATCTTGAATGGTGAAATGACTTTAACTTCTATTTTTGAAGATATGTTTGTTTGTACATTCATATAAACACATATCTACTTGAACACAGACACACATAGTTTAGATCTCTTTAGCTGGTATAAAAATTTGACCTTCTCATATATGTGAGCCTTTAGTACTAAAAGAATGCATTGTTTGCAAGTGTTATTTGGAGAACTATCACTTTGGGCCAGAACTCAAGAGATGTTCAGTCACAGACCAAAATTTGTCTCAGCCCCCACTTTTTACTAGACAAATACAGGAGGGCAGCAAAAAGCCTGCAACTGTTCACAGTACTCAGAAATTACTCTGTTTAAAGCAGACATTTCAGACTAGAATTTTCTGCAATTTCTAAGAGATGTACCCGATTTGGAAAGGAAAATAACCTCAGAAAATCAGAGCAATGAACCATTTTTTTCATAATTTTTTTTCATTTATGAAAAAGTGTCATTGAAAATGTGTAGAACAGGACAGGGCCTACAATACCTCTGGGGAGTTTTTTTAACTTGCTGCCATCCAGTCAGTTTCACGGGAAAAAGTAATTTGGGTAGCAGTCTTCTGTTTCCCTTCTCTCTCTGATGGGCTGTGTGACTGTGGACAGGTTATTCAGGGTTTGATCCAAAACCCATTAATGTCAAGAGAAAGACTCCTGTTGACTTCACTGATCTTTAGATTGGAATCTGTGTTTCTGCTTCTTGCCTGGATGCTACTAACTTCCATTGTTTGAAAGCTAGAGTCTTTCTGTGCTTCAGTATTTTCATACCTAAAAGGTCTGTGGTGGGACAGCCTAATTAGTATAATCTATGTTAACATTTTAATACATAAATTTACTCAGTGATCTAAGAGTACTAAATAATAAAACATGATCTAAAAGGTTTGTAAGGTTGTGCAAGGAAAAACAAATAAGAAATCAATTTATAATAATATCTGAAAGTTTTAAAATATCCTCCTAGGCTTAATGAACAAAATCAGCCCATTTTTCTGTGGTTATGGTAGAATTTGTGTGTTTAAGTTGGTGCTGCTCTATGAAGGGTGGTGCAGGAGAATGGCAAAGGGGAGCATGGCACAAAAATCTTGTCAGCATGTCATATTGTTGGGATATGCAACAGGTTGGTTGGACTGGGGCTCAGTCTCCATTTTTGAATAGACCTTTCAGGGGTTTTTTTGCTTGTTTGTTTTTTGTTTTGTTTTGTTTGTTTGTTTTGGGTTTGGTTTTGGTATGGTTTTCTATTTCCAAAGCAGTATGGAATTCATGACAGCAATTTATCTCCTGTTTCATGATCTTTAGGAATTTTTTACTCTTTTTTTTGTGCTTTAGCATTCCCCACTGTTCCACTCCTAGGACTGCAGTGCCTTCTTCTCATGACATCCCTTTAAGACAGTGACCCTGATGGGAACCACATACCTAAAATGTACTAAGCCTTGACTCTTGTCTGCAAGTTTTCTTACTGCAACGCGTGGTCAGCTTTAGTGCCTATATGAATCTGGTAGGAATTTGTTAATCACGTTCAAGACATCATTTTTATACTGTTAGCTCCCTTATGTCGCCATCAAATACAGAAAAAGGATAATTCTGCTTTCAGTGTTTTCCCATGAAACCGCAAGAAGGAATCAAGTCAACTGTGTCACCTCAGATGCTCACCTCACTTAGCCAGGGCGTGGTAACTGCACTATTCAGCTTGGTGTCATTGTCAAACTTGCTGAAGGTGCGCTCGATTCCTTCCTCTATATCATTAATGAAGATATTAAATAACACTGGTCCCAAAATGGCCCCTGAGGGATGCCACTTGTCACTGGTATTCATTGGGACTCTGAGCCAGTGACCACCACTCTCCAGCTGTGACCATCCAGCTGCTTTTCATCACTCTTTGATGACTCTCTGAATCACAGGCATTTTGGGTAAATGGATTATATTCCTTTTCCTTTTCTTCCCTACCTTCAAAGGCTTTTGTTTTGTCCCTATGTGGGAAAGGTAAAAAGAATCACATTTTTCATATTGCTGATAAACAGTGGAGCACTGGGTTTGTTGCTTTTTGGTATTTAAGTGGACAGTTGAAAGAAGAAAAAGACCTTAAAATGTCATGTATTAGATATGTAAAACAAGGTGGTGGGTGGATGAAGGAAACAGCAGAGCAGGGAAACACAAGTACTGGGAAAACATGCTTTAGAAAATGAAATAGCTTTTGGCTCTGAAAGAGCTACATCTGGATGCTGGTCCCAGGTTTCCTGTGGTCCTGTGGTTTCCTATGTGTATGGAACACTGCCACTTGAAAAATTTATTTACAGGTGCCGTATCTGTATGGACAAATTATTTTCTATAATTACCCATATTCTTTTAAAGAAAAGAACCCCAGGAGTGCCTCAGATGATAACGCAGTAGACCCACTGAGACACAACGCATCATCTACCTCCTTAGAAGCAGACATTGAAGTGAGGTGAGCTGAAGCTGCCCCAGCCACAGCAGGTAGCTCAGCACACTCACTTGGCTGAAGCATAGATGCCTGAATGGATACCTTCCCCCTTCAAAATACTATTCCATCCCACTGGTCTGTGTGTGCTAGCTTGCCCAGCTGTACCCTTTTATGCCTTTTATAGACAGACACACAAAACATTGTGCACTAAACATTGGTTCTGCTTCCACACTATGCACATTCTCATTTACACACACACACTCGCACATATATATATATATATATATATATATACACATGTAGACACTCAAAAAGCCTGCAACTGGAAGCCCAAGTGGATAAGGTATTGGGCTATAAGCAAACTGCAGAATTACACAAAACAGAATAAAACCCAAACTGTCAGAAAGATGTGGATTGCATTCAAACCTAGTGGATTAGAGTATTCCTCACTCCCTATGTACCTCTCTCAAGGGATTTGGAGCTCCTCTTCGTTTTATATTGCTATGGCTGAGATTAAAAGAGATCAGAGCATCATCCTTTGTTTATAGATTCTCTTATCTAATGTCTGTGGGTTCTTTCATATGTGCACACTTGCACCCATGCACACTACCCTCTCTATGATATTCAGACTTATAAGTGTTGTGTAATTGTTGTAACCAACAAATCCAGTAAAACAAAAAGCAGTAATGCTGACTAAGCTGAACCAGTATTTTATGCCTTTCCACAAAGTCCACCAAGCCTGGAGACACTTTTGAAGTGCAAGAAGAAAAACTAATCTCGCTCTTAACAGCCACAGGATTTGCAAAGATCTTCTTAACATTCATCATTCCTGTGCCTTCATCACGAGACAATTATGCAAGCCCAGTGTTTCTAAGTGCATAATTCTTTGGGATGGCATCCATCCTCTACATAACTTCCTCTTCAGTCTTCTAAGTTTTCTTTCTCCTCCTCCAGCAGGTGAGACATACCATATACTTTCTCTGTATACTTCATAGGGCAAGATATTTTTAGTGATCTGTATAAATATTTTGAATTTTGCCTTGTCTAAGCCTCTAAAACATGAGTATATGAGACTGGAATCTTGAGTCAATACCTATAGGATTCTGAAATAATGCATCAAGGCAAGAAAATGGAAACCTACCTATATAGACATACAAGTCTTCCACTAATTATTCTAATTCCCATGTCTATATATATTATTTCATGGTAGCAGAGTGAACTAGAGCATTTGGAAACTATCTGACATTTAAGATTGTGAGTCCCCTTCAATTCAAACCTCTTTGACCTGTGTGGAGAAAACATATTCAGCAGTTGAAATGCATAATAAAAAGAGACTTGTCTGCTCTGCAGATTGCAGTGTGCTATGGAAATACCCTAACAAACACAAATGAGCTAGTTCAAAGGCCATAAGCAAGAGAAGTAGACAGATCTGTACAATATAAGGCAGTTCTACAAGTTGTCTTAAGCAGAAAAGTTTCATCCAAGACAGTTCATTTAAAGATTTCTGGGCTATCTCTGTGCTCAACTGCAGAAGGCTGGGAAGAGTTTATTTCACACACAGCTTAGATGACGAAAGTGAGCATACTGTTTAAGCTAAATTTTTACAGCACTCTTATGGATACAAATAAATACTCTGAAGAGATCACTTACCCAATCTCTTTTAAATGTCTATATCTGGATGAGATAAACCTCACCCTTTTCTCTCCACTGAATGTAGAGGGCTTAGATTTCTAGTTTTGAGATAGACATCTACATGTTAAAGTCTAATGCAAAGGAGATAGATCCCCATCTCTACCTTTTTAGACAGGTAGAAAAAACTGTATGTTTCTCTCAGTGCAGTGCTAATTCTGAATTCTAAATGGAGCAATATAATCAGAGCCTTGAATTTATATGCATCAGAAATGAACACAGCTGCTTGGTTGTTGGTGTTCCTCTGATGGTTGGACCACATGAACCTCTGGGGTTATGTGGTCTGGTTAATATACAAGACATTGAGATCCATATGTTTCTGGGTGTACTGCAGAGGGAACATGTAAAAATCCTGCACTGCATCATCACCCTAGCCTAATACATGACAAAAGCCACCACATGTCAGAAAACAGTATTCAGTCATTCTTTAGTCATTAAAGGCTTCCGTGTTTGAGATATTTATACAGCTAGTGATAGAACTATGTGAAGAACAAACTACTGACCATCCCACCCATTCCCCCCCCCACCCTTTTAGACTGAATCCCCTAATTTGCTCATTGAAGAAGAAGAACAAATGTTTACCACAAAATGGTGTTCAGATATATGAACAGTGGTTGAGCTTTGAGCTCAAAACTGCTACTAGTGTTGGACTCCATCTTGTCCTGTACTAGTGTGTAGGTCTGAGGAGCCATGCCACTTTGGACACCTATTTGTTAACTCTACCAAAACCACATAAAAAGAAGTTGTCAATTTCTAAATGAAGTATTGCAGTTCAGATCTGAAGAACTGTGTGTAAAAATTCTGTGTCCTGAGATTAAAAAGCTTTAACACTTTGTTGGTGTAAACCTTGATGCTCCTTCTGAAGCTCTGAAAAGAGCACTCATTAATCAAATAAAAATTGTCATTCTCCCATGATAAGGCTTAAAAAGCCAAATCTGTTTACAAATGTACAGAAGAAGACCACTTACGTTAGCAAGCAGGAAAGAAAGCTGTTGTCTTCCCAAATCCTTGCTCCAATTTCTGTCCATAATTAATTAGGCACTGTGAGTTATTTCCTTTTAACAAAAAGTAAACTCTGAATTGCAGGTTAACAAATCTTAAAGAGAGACAAAGATCTAAACCAGACATAATTCAGGAAGGAGTTGCCCAACACAATAAAAACAAAGAGAGATATTTTAATGTAAATCAATACCCAGAAACTAGTGAAGAGACATAGAAAAAGTTCACATATGTTGTACACTATGCTGATTTCTCTCTCTATGGTTTCTACTACTGTGGTGTCTCACTCAAATAGTTGGAACCCTTTCGTAATCTTGAAGCTCATGAATCTTTCAAATTCTATTAAATCCTACATCTCTGCTGAGCATTTTAATTTATAGTACTTGCACTAGGTGGCATAAAAGGGAGAGGTCTGTCCTTGTGTCTGTTAAAAAAGATGTACTTTAGCTTTTAAACCATATCATTAGCTTATCCACCATTTTGTGTGATGGCAACTGGGGGTTTTTTAGCAATGGAACCAGTACCAGTGCAGAGGAGAGGTGAATCTGTGTGCAAGAAGTGAAACATGCACACCTGGCCCACATTATGCAAAAAATTAGAAAAATACTTCAAAAAATGTTCCTAGTAAAATATTGTATATTTTATACTGCGGCCCAATGTGAGTTGGCAAGATTTAGACTTTTCTTAAAAAGTGCAAAGAGTTTTAATTTTTTAATTCCCTCTCTAATATTGGCCAATGAAAATAAAAAGTTTGCAATCATAGAAATTAGAGAGGGTTGAGATTTATTTGACTACTGCACTACATTTTTGTCCTTATACCCAGAACAGTTGAATACAGAGGGTGTTCCTCTTGATCTCATTTTGATTATAGTTGCTTATATCTGGGGCTATTTCCCTATCAGAGTTTCTTCAGCACATGTTCCATCTGAAGCTGTGTAAACAAGTCTCAGAGAAGCCGATGAATTCTGCAAGTTTAATCTTTTGATGGATCCACTAGCTTTTGCTATTTTGAGCAAAAAGACATGATCTCCTGTGCTTTACTCTGCTTCTCCCTTTCTAGTGGTCCTTCTAAGGAATGATCCTCCATTATCTGAGCAAGGAAAATGTTGCACTGGGTCTTTTGCAGGTCCACCAACACCCATGGTCTGGAACAGTGCTCTGCATGAACCCTGCAGTAGGGTCATAGCCTCATCTCTGTAAATCTCATCCTAATCTCTTACCTAAGGAGGAGATATCTTCAAACATGAAGTTTAATTTTTATTTCAGAGCATGTGTGTTACAAGAATTTAATTGCAGGCTGGATAGATGTGTAGTGGTTTGACACTGGCCAAACGCCAGGCACCCACAAAAGCCACTCACTCTCCCTCCCCTGCCACAGCTGGGCAGAGGAGAGAAAACTTAATGAAGGTTTTATGAGCTGAGATAAGGACCTGGAAAAAACACTCCAAGGAAAAACTGGTTGAATTTAGAAATACAAAGTGAGTTAATTACTAACAAAATCTGATGAAAAGTAAATTAAGTCCTTAAAAGCACCTTTTCTTCTCCCAGCCCCCACCTCTTTCCCACCGATAGTGCAGGGACACAGGGCATGGGGGTTTTGGTCAGTTTGTCATCTGAGATTTTCTTCCACTTCTCTGGGAGACGAGTCCTATCCCTGTGAGACTGTGGGGTCTCTCCCACAGAAGACAGTTCTCTGTGACCTTCTCCAGCGCGTATCCACTCTCAGAAGCAGCAGTCCTGCTAAAACTGCTGCAATGTGAGTCCCTCCCACAGGAACAGAGTTTTCCCAAAACTTCTGTAGTGTGGGTCTCTCTTCCAAGGAGTGCAGTCCTCCAAGGAGAGGCTGCTCCAGCCTGGAAGCAGGGACCCCTCTCTCCACTGGGTCTCCCACTGGATCACAGCCTCCTCCAGGCATCCACCTGCTCCAGCATGGGAAACCGCCCCCATGGGCTGTGGGTGGATCTCTGCATCCCCCGTGGATCCCATGGGCTGTGGGTGGATCTCTGCATCCCCCATGGATCCCATGGGCTGTGGGTGGATCTCTGCATCCCCCATGGATCCCCATGGGCTGTGGGTGGATCTCTGCATCCCCTGTGGATCCCATGGGCTGTGGGTGGATCTCTGCATCCCTGCAGGGATCTCTGCAGGGGCACAGCTGCTTCACCATGGTCTCACCACAGCCTGCAGAGGAATCTCAGCTCTGGCACCTGGAGCACCTCCTGCCCCTCCTTCTGCACTGACCTTGGTGTCTCCATGTTGTGTCCCTCAATGTTCTCACCTCCCTCTCTTCTCTGGCTAAAAAATGGGTGCCCCCACTTTGTTTTGATTTTCTTAAACATGTCATCATAGAAGCGTTACCATCATCTCTAATTGGCCCAGCTTTGGCCAGCAGCATGTCCATCCTCAGAGCCATCAGGGATTGGTTCTGCTGGACATGGTGGAAGCTTCCAGAAGCTTCTCACAGAAGCGACTGCTGTGGCCCCCCACTACCAAAAACCAGGCCGTGAAAAACCAACACAACATGCTACCCACCAAGGTGTATCAGGTTTCGAGTGTCTTTTGCTGAGTTATTGATGTCAAAGACCTTCTGTTTGTTTTAGATGAACCATCTTTGGTGGAGCAGATTAGTCTTCATGGAACCTCATCCATTCTCCTCCTTTGGGAAACAGTTCAGCTGGAATTCTTTGTTTGTCTCCTGTGTTGGCTCAGGAGGGACTAAGTGTTTTATTTGTTGGCTTTGGATAAGTGGGTCACTTGCATTATTCAGAAAGGAGATATTGTTGACATGTGGGGAAAATAGGTGGATATAAACTTTGCATCTACTGGCATCTGCAGTAGACAACAGAGAATATGTAGGGCTTGAGAGAAAGCCTTTTGAAATAACACAAAGTTTAATGCATAAATTCAAAATTTATTCCTATATTCTGCTGAAAGACATCTACACCAATGCATGCAGCACAGTCAACAAACAAGGAGCTGGAAGCCATTGTGCCGCAGGAAATCTGACAAAATTGCTATCACAGAATCATGGTGGATGACTTGCACAACTGAAGTGATGCAATGGATGGCTGTAAACTCTTCAGAACGGATTGGGAAGGAAGGAGAGGCAGTGGAATATTAATGGTTGTTAGAGAGGGTTTTGACAGTCTAGAGCTCAATAATGGTGACAATAGGGTTGAGTATTTGTGGGCAAGAATTAGGGGTAAGGCCAATAGAGCAGAAATGCTCATGGGAGCTTGTTATAGACCACCCAGTTAAGAGGAAGAGGCAGACAAAACATTCTATAAGCAGCTATAAGAAGTCTCACAATCTGTACCCCTTGTTCTTGGGGTGTACTCCAACTTACCAGATGTCTGCTGGAAATATAACATAGCAGAGAGTAAGCAGTCTAGGAGATTGTTGAAGTGTGGAAGAAAACTTCCTGACACAGATGATGAGGGTGCTAACTAGGGAAAGTACCTCACTGGACCTGGTGTTTGTGAAAAAAAGGGCTGATGGGCGATGTGATGGTTGGAGGCTGTCTTGGGCGCAGTTATCCTGAGATGATAGTGGTTTTGATCCTTGGAGAAGGAGAGGGTTCATCAGAACTGCCATTTGGACTTCCAGCATGCAGACATTGGTTTGTTTAGGAGCCTTTTGACAGAGTCCCTCTGGGAGGCAGTCCTGAAGGGCAAAGCAGTCCAGGAAGGCTGGACTTTATTCAGGAAGGAAATCTTAAAGGTGCAGGAGCAGGCTGCCCTGATTTTGTGGAAGATGAACCAGCAGGCAAGAAGACTACTGTGGCTGAACAGAGAGCTTTGTCTGGAACTCAGGAAACAAAAGGAGAGTTTTTTACCTTTGTAGAAGGACCAGGCAACTCAGGAGAACTACAAGGATGTTGTGTGATGCAGGGAGAAAATTAGAAGGGCCAAACCCCAGATAGAACTTGAACTGGCTACCGCTATATAAGACAATGTTTCTATAAATACATCAGCAATAAAAGGAGGGCTAAGGGGGATCTCAAGCCTTTACTGGATATAGAGGGAAATAGTCACAAAGGTTGAGTAAAAGGGTGAAGTAGCTAGCACCTTCTTTGCTGCAGTCAGTTACTCTCCAGGGACCCAGCCCCCTGAGCCAGAAGACAGGGAGCAGAATAAAGTCCCCATTAAACAGGAGGAAAGGGTCAGTGACCTGCTGCACCACTTAGACATAAAAAAGACTGTGGATCCAGACGTGATCCACCCAAGGGTTCTGAGGGAGCTCGTGGAAGTGCTCACCGAGCCACTTTCCATTATTTATCAGCAGTCCTGGCAAGCTGGGGAAGTCCCACTGGCTGGACATTGTGACATTCAAGAAGAGCAGGAAGGAGGATCCAGGGAACTACAGGCCTGTAAATCTGGCCTCTGTACTGAGGATCATCATGGAGCAGAACATCTTGAATGCCATCACACATCATGTAAAAGACAACCAAAGGATCAGGCCCAGCCATCATGGGGTTATTAGATAGGTCCTACTTGATCAACCTGATTTCATTCTACAACAAGGTGACCCACTTAGTGGATGAAGGAAAGGCTGTTGATGTTGTCTACCTGGACTTTAGTAAAGCCTCTGACATTGTTTTCCACAGCATTCTCCTGGAGAAACTGGCAGCCCGTGGCTTAGACAGGTGTACTCTTTGCTGAGTTAAGAGCTGGCTTATGGCCAGGTCCAGAGAGTGGTGGTGAGCAGAGGTGGCCTGTCACATGTGGTGTTCCCCATGCTGGGGCCAGTCCTTCTTAACATCTTTATCAACAGCCTGGACAAGGGTGTTGAATGATTCCTCATGCAGTTTGCAGAGGACACTAAATTGGGTGTGAGTGTTCAACTGCTTGAAGCAAGGAGGCTCTGCAGAGGGATCTGGACAGGCTGGATTGCTAGCCTGAGGTTCAATAAGGAAAAGTGCCAAGTCCTGCACTTTGGTCACAACAACTCCATGCAGTGCTATAGGTTTAGCAAAGCGTGTCTGGAAATCTGCCTGGTGGGAAAGTGGCTGGGGAAGATCTTTCTAAACTTATAGACAAGGTTTAGCAGTGGGCCTAGCAGAGTTTTGTAAATTGTGGTCTTGATGACCTTAAAGGTCTTTTCCAACCTAGACCATTCTATGATTCTGTGAAATGTAAGGTCTTTGTAAGCTTATTTCACAGCAATATTTCAAAAGTATTTGGAAATACATGACACATCAGCAAAAAATAAATAAAATGCCCTTTAAAACATATTGTTGAGGTTTTTCCTATTTCTTTCAAGAACAAGTGCATATCCAATTGTCTCATAATTATGATTTTCAAATACGGTTCTAGCTTGCTGCCTGCTTTGGAGAAGACAGGTTGGAATATTGAAGCAGGCTCATCTGGTGGCCTCAGCGTCATCTACACTCAGCATCTCAAACTCACCTATTTTTCTGTGTGAACACAATGCACAAGCCAGTCTTCCCCGTTCCAGTAAAGCAAATCTCTGTTGGATCCTCAGCCAGCTGCTGCCTGCAGGTTCAGTTTTCCTGCAGGGTCCCAGGTGCTGGCCAGAGGCAGCCTGTTTGCCCTGGGAGCCAAATAAGTCCTCCCTGTGCTGGAGGGCTGTGCTGAGGCTCGGATTACACTGCAAGGCACAGCAAGGAAGGACCTCTATCACACAAATGGGATGTGAGCGATTCCTGAGCAATCACACATGCTGCACCATCATGTTATTTATGAATGAACAATCTCGTCCATGTTTGATTTACTTCTAAACACTGTTACAGTATTGCAACCTACCAAGCTGTGTTGTAATCTACCAAGGGCTAAAGCTTTTTTGTCTCTGTCCATGAACCCGTGTTGTGAGAAGTTCTGGTTTCTGAATGGAGGGCAAAACAATCATTTGAGTATTCAGGCTTCTCTGCTTTTCCTTTTACAGTTACTAAACTAGTTCCTTGCTTCAGTATCTAGAGACCATTAAAGTGGCCAAAACTCCCTCTAAGCATTCTCTCTGTATTCCCCCTTTTGCACTATGTTGACTATGGCTTAATATTAGGAGTTTGAACTGGTGAGTGTTCAGTGTGTGAGAGACTCAAAAGTTCACTAGGGATGGACAGGGAAGAAAGACAAGTTTGAAAAAGTATAAAAAGCTGGGCCACTTAAACGACATTCTTTCTTCCTCTCCTCCTCCCTTCACGCACTCACACAGATTCTGCCTTCTTAAGCACTTTTGCACTGACCTTTTTTTTTTTTCTTTCCCCTTTTTATTTCTCTCTGTATATACTGAGGGGAAAAGAAAGGTACACAGCCATTTTTACGAGAATGTTGACTGAGGGTGGTCACCATCTGTGCAAACTGTCTGAAATTGTGACTTCCTCTTTGCCTTCTCTTCCATCTGAGAGAAAACCTCACTTTTAGATAATCCAGAGAATATTATTACCCACAACCCTCACCACCATGCTTCCCCTGACTGCTTCCCCTTCACATGATTGGTGTTTTCCAGTCAAAACATGTTTCTCTTTTGCTTGAAAGGGCTTCTTTAATAAAGTAGACATCCTGTTTAAGATTTGAGGATTTGACTAGTTAGCACCAGGAACTCTGATGTGATGACTGGAGGACTGAAACAGAGAGGCCTAGCATGGTTGTTTATTAGAACAGCAAATAATTAAATTTACTACTGATTTACAGGATAAAGAATTTGTCCCTCTTCTTCCTTGCTCTCTCTTCTTCCACTATTGCATATTAGACCCTCAGAAACTTTGAGGATGAAATCCAGACCCACAAAATCTAGAGTTTTGCAGTTTAGAAAAGCTATATAGTAAATTTGCCTTACTAAAACTGAGCAAACCTCTAATATTTGTCTCTTATACTAAGCCTTTTCCACGTACAACGTGTCTGGCTGAAGACAGCACTGCCCTAAGTACTGTGCACTAACTGGAGATTGCATTGCATTCTTATGGGTGGTCCCTCATACACTTCTAAAAAAATCAGTCTAGCTGACTTTACCTGAAGAGGGTTTTGGAGATTTGCCAGCAAAAATGAGCTGGTGGCAGTCTGTGCCAGAGAGGGAAAACATGGGCTCTGAATGGTAGGAAAAGACATAATAATAATAATGATAATGATAATGATAATGATAATGATAATAATAATAATAATAATAATATGCACAGCAGCCCTGAAATGGACTTCTCTCTCTATTCAATAGACTACAGACAGACATCTTCTAGATCTATCTGTGCCTACTGAAACAGTCACAAGCCTTCCCAGCATCTTGTTTCTGTCCATGTGAGATCTGGCAGCCCTTCAGACGGGCTCCCTTACCCAGTCCTGGCTAAAGGAGCCAGATGAACTCCAGGGGAGTGCTCTGCCAGCTTTACTGTCTGAAATAAGGCAAAATCTGGCAACCTGGGGGAAAAAGAAGCAGGGAAGACAGCCTGTTCAGCTTGTATTGATTACTGACAGAAATGAGACCATCGTCAACTGGTTTAGCTGTGTTTAGATTAGGAGTTTGCAAGAATTACCTGCAGTATTTGCTGTTTGCTAATGCAGGCAAATCCCCACAATGCATGCTGAGTTCAGAGTCCTCTGTCACTGAAAACGATCCTGATCTTAAATCTGCTTAAAAATGGCACTTAAATTTCTTTTCAGCCTTCTTTAATTTATTATTGTCACTATTTTTACATTGTTTTATCACAACAGCACTAGCAATGCCCTTCACTCTGGTAAACATCTATGTGCAATTTTACAAATTCTTTTAATGCTACACAGCAGCTTGGCTTCTCAAAATGCTGTGAGAGTAAAGTGTTGTGGTTCTGGCTCTGATGAGACTTAAGAGAATAGCTTAAGGCATCAAGAGTTGTAACTTCTGATCAGACAAAAGTTCTCTGAAGGAGAAAGTTGTAGAGAAAAGAAGGTTGTTGGATATGTGGGCATTAGGTTTACTCTGTCATCCTTTTCATGCATTCTTTCAGATGTGTATAAAGCTGTTACAGTCTTTCAGATGTGTATAAAGCTGCCACAGACCTTGCAAAATTGGAAATGAACACAGAAGATGACATTTTTGAAGCATAATCTTTCAATTTTTCTTTTTTAAATTTAAAAATTATATACATTTATTTGTGTTTTTCTTTATCTTGCATTTTTGGAAGGTGGTGATAATGGCAATGGATAGTTTAGCAAAGCAGTTCAAGCTCCATTGTTGAAAAGGTCTAGCTAAAGATGATATTAAATGTAACATTTTTAAAAAAAGAAAGTTATTGTAAGCCTTAAACCTCACAACATCCTTTTCATCCATTCTGTTGTAGGTAAGGCTGCTGTGCTGATGCATGAAGGAGGAGTGAGTACAGACAGAGAATATGAAGCCTGGTAGACCTTTCTCATCAGCACCAGGATGTCATGGGCTTTTCTTGATTGCATGTACTTTTGTACCTGGGTCAGCTAGACAGTCAGACAAGCAAACAGATTCCCAAACTGAGTAATTTTGTCACATTGATTATGAAGAAGAGGAACAGTAGAACTGAGAGGCAAATGCACGATAAAGCAAAATGGTGAGAATATCTTTTCAAAAATACAGTAAGCCTGACAAGTTTGAACCATGTAATTGAGCATTGTCATGTCATGTCCTATAATTTTCATAGCCCAACAGTGCTTTTGAACCTCATCATGTTTTTTGAACCAACATACTTTCATTCCCATCACTTCCTCAATTTTTCTTTAGGAAGAACCACTACTGTGAATGCTCTCACCTACCTTGTGAAGTGATGTGTTCTCATTAGAGTAAATCAGCATCATTTAGCAACATAAGTGAAGCCTGTAAAAACAATGGTCTTGTTTTGCTTACCCTGATATAAATCAGGATCAAGCTGCCTGGCAGAAACAGATTTATACTGATGGAAAATTGAGGTAAGATCAGAATCAGACCAACTGACTTCAGGTATATTCTCTTGTGTTGAGGGCTATTGATGATGAGTTTTACATTTCATCTGAATTAATCTTTAACTGCTTGCTTGCTAGACAAGCAGAACAAATAGTCATTAGTCTTTTCATCTCAGCAAAATATGACACTGGCTTGAACTTAGATGTGCTGAAGAATTTTATGTATGCAAAGTCAAAGCATCCTATCCAGCTCTGAAGCTAGTTAAACAATTACTCCGCTATATTTCAAGAGGGACAAAGGCAGAGGTGCAAGAACTTACTGAATGTTTGTGCTCTGTAAAGGAATTTTTTAAAATTGCAGAAGACACAGTTGTATTTTTAAATTAAGAAAAAATATTGAAAAATGGTAGTGCTTCTGTCACTTGGATACTTTCCTGCTGCTGACTGGTATCTCAAAGTTCTCAGTTACGTACCACCCTGAAACCACATTGTTATCTTCTACAGAAACAAACAAACAATTTAGCTTGACCTATAGTTTAATGTGTAAAAAGGGGAAAAAAAGAGAGATGGTCAATGACTAGTGCCCCACCATAGTAATAAAATGTCTAGACAGCAATTAACATCCATTTCCCTTAAGAATGCATCTGTGTCATCAGCAAATCTTTACTACTTTGAAAGGGACCAATCTAAATATGTTTAATCATTAATCAATTTCCAAAATCTGAACAGGATTTATTTTTTTTTGCTTTGTCTTCAAAACTGCAGACACTTTATGAGAAAAACCCCTTGAAACTCGGGGGGTGGGGGGGGAATATTCTGGCTACAGTCCAGTGGGTGAGCCTGCTTAGAAGATCACTGGAGCTGTGTCTTGTTTGGGAACATTGCACTCTTTCTGCATACGTTAGCACTTTCAGTTTCCTCGATTCTTTTCTATTTCCTCTTTGTCTGTGTGTATTCATAGCAAGCAGCAGCAGCTGAAAGCACCAAGAAGGATTCTGCGCACAGATCTGTCCTGTAATAGCTGGCAACTGTGTCTGCCTTGTGAGCTGCCTTTGAGAAATGCCTCTCTTTCCTCTTTGAGCAGCACTCCTCTTCCCCCAGAGCTGTTCTCCCAGCCAATGGTGAAATCTCTCCCAGGTCACCGATTGCTGCGCTCGCATGGGATCACACTAAACTTCCTGTCAAGTACAGGCAGCAGGAAATTACTCTTTAGCTTCCTACAATTAAACAACAAACCCAAACAACAACAACAACAACAACAAAAATCACTGTGCCCCAACCACACACAGCTAGCAAAAGCGTTTTAAAGTCTTCAGGAAAGTAATATCATACATAGCATAAATAAGGAGGGAATCTAATTGACTGATTTGTTTACTACAGTAAACACAAACTACTTTAAGTCCACCAATGCCAGCTGAGGATTTACCCTGATTTACAGTATCATAACTGAGTTCAGCCTCAGGCTCTGGCATGTTCCCTGAATACATCAAAGAACTTCTCAAAGAGGAAAATGGCACAAGCTGATATCTTTTGGAAAGTCCTCTGTTTTTTCACTTGGAGAACTGGAAACTTCTCCTTTTAACTTATACACTGCATCAGAATTCATTGTTCTTGCTAAATGAGTAAGAAATGTGAGGATTACTGCTCTGGAGAGATGGCATTTCTGGAACAGTGTTGTTTGTCAAGGCAAAACATTTTCTGCTGCACTGAGGGAATAACACAGACAACACTAAGCTCTTTTTAGGTTTTATGGAGGTTTTTAATAAAGAAAACTATTTTGACATATTCTCACATGCATTATACAAGCTCCACATAAAGAAATGTCACAATATCTGTAGGAAAGAACGCACTGCCTTGGCACCAACACTTTTAGGGTAACTGGATTGCACATGATGATGCCAAAAACATCCCCAAAAGAGAAATGTCAGCCTCTGGGCTGAATGCTGGCAACCACTACAGCTTCCAAGGTACTAAAGGTCTCTTCAAGCAGATACTTTTCCAAACCTGCATTTATGAAAGCAAAGTAAGGTAGGATCTTTCTCTTTCCAAAAACACTCATTCTGATGAAGATGTCACAGTATGAAATCGGAGAAATAAACCATTCCAGCAGGTCTTCCCACCTGGTGCCCAATGCAGGAGCTGTACTTGAAGAGCAAGAGAAAAGGAGGACAAAAGATGCAGAGACCTTTTTGAAGGGCTATGTAGTTACATCTGGCAGGTGCAACAGATGTGTACCAAAGATGCCTTCCTCTCTGCAAACCTGTTTTTTCTTCTTGCAGTAACCAGGGAACTTGAGGGGAAAAGGGTAGTTTAGGAAATGGCCCGAGATGTGTGTGG
Organism: Toxostoma redivivum; assembly: GCA_013397375.1. Lineage (NCBI taxonomy): Eukaryota > Metazoa > Chordata > Aves > Passeriformes > Mimidae > Toxostoma > Toxostoma redivivum. The sequence continues at coordinate 212,767 of VXBI01006776.1, read as the reverse complement.
TGACTTTTGGAGCTTGCTTTGATTTGGGATTGAGAAGTCTTAAGTAGGTACAAGTGGAGCTAAAAGTTTGGAAAAACTGTCAAACTAGAAAATGTAGTGCTTTTGGTATGGTTAAGGTATATGTAGCATTGCAGCTTGAATTGACCTGCAATTTGCTTTTAGAGGACCCAGCTAAATGGTACTGAAAAACTTTATGCCCCCTGGAGTACAATATTTTATAATCAAGTTTCTAATAAATGGGTGCAGGTGTAAAAGAAAAAAGATCAGAACATGCATTTGGACAGAGGAAAAAAATTAATCAGTTCGGAATGTTTATTCCCCCTCTTTGCATCCTATAGTTAATTGGTAATATTTTCTCTTTTCTCTTTCTTTTGGTGTGGAAAGGATGGCACCTTCTTAAAGATCTTTGAAAAATTAACATAATTATCCATTATCTTAGTCCTTTATTCTCTGCCTTTCAATATCTGTTCCTCCTAGCATTCACAAAATATCAATCTCTGATCCCTGGCACTAGTACAATTCATTTTCCACAAGATGTTATTGAGATTGTAAATAAATGCCACAGCATCAAGGGGCAGACAAGACGGAGCCTGTCAGATCTGGAAGTCAGCAGCAAAGTTATAATTACAGCAGAGTGGTGTGAGGTGAGTTCTTTGCATCCATAGATTTAATTGTCATCAACTGCTGGGGAAGTAAAACATGGGGAAAAGAAGACGGAGAGTGATGGGGGTAAAGAGTGCTACCAAATATGCCCCAGGTTGTTTTTGCAGTTCCCATTACTTAACTCATACGCCATCAGCAGAACAGCAAGATGCCCTAAGCTCAAATAGTAGCATTTCCAAAATGATGACCTCCTGTTCTGAAAGTATTTTATTTGCAAAGATTCTGAAAATTATCCTCATGAGCTGAGGTAGTGTAAAAGAAAAAGTAATATTCAGACCTAATTTTAAAGAAGATTAGGCTGCTCAGCTTAGGTCCATTACACTTCCATAAGTGTTAACACATAACAACATTCTGAGGTCAAGGGTAAACCAACTCTGTTTAGGCTGAGAACTCAAAACAGCCTCCATGAATTTGATAAATACTTTGCTACACCAAAATTTGTGTGCTCTGCGCATGTATCTTTCCTCCCTCCATTCCCAAAGTAATTTTTTGTGGCAAATATTTTTATGCCCCTGCTTCAGCGAGATTAATAGGGAAATATTACTTGCTAAGGGTCCAGGCATCATAATCTGGCCTGATAGGCTCTGAATATCAGTGCTCTGAGTAATATTGTCTGTATGAACACAAATGCCTAAATAGAGCTCAGCCTGTTTTGGTTTTCTGAGGTTTTTGCTGTGAGATCTCCTTATCTTGGAGCTGAAATTGAAAATGACCTGTACAACTTTTCGTCAGCTGTATGAATGAGTTAAAAGTCTGGGAATTTGGATGTGAAGACACTGCAAAATTACCTAAAATTCTGCTTATATTGGATTCAGGTTTAAGATCTAATACATGAGCCTAAGATAGACTATCAGTTGGGGCACAAACTCATCCAGTGTTAAGTTTTACACCAGATCCTCAAATAACATTTCATTGCTAATGAATACATATGTGACTAGGCATAGGGGTGGTTACAAAATGCCTATCAAATGATGCCTGGAACTCAAGACAAGACAGCAGAGGATGGATGTAATGTGTTTTGTGTTTATTTGGTTTTTATTTTTGAAGGATTTGCTGTGATGGATGGTATACCTAAAAAAACCCAAACTTAAATGGAGCCATTGCAGGAATTTATTTCTCGTTAGGTACCTGTCTGAAAATAGAATTGAGGCCTTATGGCTAAATATTTTATGTTCCTGGGGTCTTACACTAAAGACGTTCAAATTTCATTACCCAGTGTCAAAAAAAACCTTCAAAAATGGGTAAGGTATAACTAAATGCTACCACTTTAAATATTTTAAATTCTTATTTCCTATACTTTAAATAATTGAGAATATTAAAAGTGACATACAAAATTTCTTACAGAGGACCAAGAAACCCCATATTTCTGGTACGACAAACTCCAGAAAATACTTTGTCAAGTTCATTTGTCAAGTTCAGAAGACTATATTATATACTTGTTAACTTCATCATTTGTTCTTTTAATTTTACATATGGAAAATAGAATAAAAAAGTGGTATTTTAACATTATAAACTAGAGACCCTAAAGCAAGGTTGAACTTTTCTGCCAACCATAAGAGATAATGCCTGTTCATATAAAGTTTGCAGGCTCTGAAGTAAAGTTTTTTGCCTAAGATATTTTGAAAATACTTTCTTTGCAAGGATATATTAAGGAAAAGAGAATAGAAATTATTTAAGGGAAATAGCGAATTTTCAGCTTGTTTTTTGATTACAGTAGATTTCTCCTTAACAGTACAGAATGTGTTTAGGAATTGCTATTGTATCTTGACAAAATTTACAATACTTTCACTGGAAAAACAATCAGCTTCTCTGGCTGTAATTTAATTTTTCTGCAAGTACAGTCTAATATTCTCAGCTTGAGGGCAGGAAGAGAACACAATGTAATATAACTATTCTTTTAAAGAAATACATCTGTAACAGGTAATTCAAAAAAATTTACTAAATGATACCTGGGATAATGATCAGGCTAGGAATCTCAGATTGTTTTCCAGGAAATTCAGGTAAGCATGACTTATAGTAACTTAGTACTGGGAAAGTCAAAGGTTGATGTGGAAGATCTGTGGAACAGAGGGCTGCAGATCATTGTGTGCTTTTTCAAGTGAACTCTCTTTTCTTTGGACCATACTGGAAAGTATCTTCTATCATGTAACACACAGAACCTGTAAAATATCTGGATAACAAATAAGTCTTATAATTTTTTTTAAATCTAATTAAATTGTATCCTTTTTTAGAGAAATAGGGAAACATTTGATACTACTCAATAGAGAGATATAACCTAGCTATAGAATTGCAGGTTACTTAATTGTATGTTACTTATATTTTTTTTTCACTATTTATTACATTCTTTAAAACTTTTTCATAAGCGGAGTGTTGGATTACAGAAGAGGTAGACAACAGACATCAGTAGTGTTGAATGAAGCTTGCAGACATCTTTAATGCTTTCCACCCAACCACCTTAATTTAAGACGTGTTAGGAGACATTTAGAGACTGACCTCATCCTCTTTTATTTTCCTGCTAGTGACAAAAGAAGAATAGGCTCATGTCTTATGGAAGGCTTAGTTGAATAGGTTTATAATTTACATGGAAGGCATATGCCCAAGTTGCAAATGTTGTTTCACAGCTCACACTTGGAGGGTGAAATCACCTGTTTCCCTTGGAGTTCACAGAAATCTCTTTTTTATGGTTCATGTCAAATTTATGAAATCTTTTGGTAGCTGAGTATGCCAGTCATGCAAGCCCTATATTTATCAAGAAACAAAAATTTCTCATGTATGTTGTGTAGCAGCTGTGTCACTAACTCTAGAGGGAGATTCTTACAGCAAGAGAGATTCTGCAATGGCTGTATCCCATTTCTTAGAAACAAAGAAAGAAACCTCATTCACTTCACAATTTTTAAAACATAACATTTTCTGTTTCAATTTTCAAGTGTACACCATTAATCTGCCAAAGCTATTAAACAAACAGCTTTCCTGTCTAAACATTGAACTCCATGGCAAAAATTAATTTTAGCCATGTATCCTTTTATGAGGTCGTATAGTACTTCTGTCAGACAGCTGTGCTACCTGTGAGTAGCATAGAAAAAGCACGAAATAATAACAGGAATATCTTGAAATAGAGAGGAAAGTCAGATCTGGCTGGATGGAAGTAGCCAAGAGTCAGTATGCAACATTAGGGAAAAAAGTCAAGTAGCAGCATTCAGTAACACTTAACAGAGAGAATAATAACAGGAAAGAGAGAATCACTCCCACTACACAGTACAGGACACTGGTGGCAATCCTGGAAGAGTTAAAGAACTTCTGTGGAGGAGCATGTTCCCATGATGGGGCATTGTCTCTGCACACATATCTTCCTGTTTGGGAATCTTCAGCTTAACACTCTGATTATGGGTTTATCTTCACCAAGTAGGCAGCTGGCATAGAGAGCAAACACAGAATGTTTCCTTGGTGCCTCTGCATGCCATTTTTGGAATTTTCCATGGAAAGAATAGGATTGACACCAAAATCTTTACATCTTTCATCACAAAACTGAGAGCTGGGGTAAATTCCGTACATGGAACAAACAAAACATAGTCACTTCATGTGAAAGTGAAATGTGCACTTGGTTGGAAGATGTACAGCATCATTTAGTCGAAAAGTGTAAGTCTCAGATCTGAGTGTAATAAATTAACCTATGTGACCTCACCAACCTGCTGCCACAAAGGCCCTCTATTTCCATGAGCCACTAGCAGTTTAGCAGATCATGACTGATATGCAAGTATCTTAGGGAAGATTTAAACGAGCATTTCTAGACTTATGCTTCTGCGAAAGATGCGAGCCCAATGGTTTTGGGTGACTCTTTGACATGCCATATTCACATGAAACACAGACACATCCCATCCCACTTTACACACATGATTCATTCTCCTGAGTTGAATTTCTGAAATCCTTACTGTTCCTGACTATACTGTATTGGTACTACTCACTCTACAATCAAGACAGAATAGAACAAAAAAGCCATCACATTTTCAGTCTCTCTGTAAATAAGTCACAGTACTGTGATGCTGTAGCATTATTGGCTTAGCTAAAGGTGATTTTTCTGAGTACCAGCACTCTGACCAGTTTCCAGTTCTGAAATTCTTTGCCTTCTTTCAGTCTGATAATATCCTGTGTTTGGAGGGTCTCACAGTTCACTGAACCAGCTCAGCCTCAATCTAAATCAAAATAAACATGAGGCTCTCTTGTCTTTTATACAACACTGGGAATGCACAAAATTCACAATAAAAATCGGTGGGATTTATTTAAGTAACTGTGCTCCAAACTGTGCTCCATAGCAGTAGAAAAGAGAACCAAGTATTGAGGAAGCTTAAACAATAAACTTGCAAAACACATAAACAAAAATGTATCAAACAATCATTAGGCATTTCCTGAAGGGTCCTGTCTACCTTGGCCACCCATGAGCTTTTTGTCTATTATTCAATACAGCTGGCCTTAAAAAAAGGGATCTGGCTTCTGCTTATATTTATTAAATCTGCAGGAAGGGCCCATCAATCACAACAATGGGTTTTAAGTGTTTGCTGGGTGAGAGGAGAGTCCCATAAGCAGTCTTTGAAGTGTCTTTTGCTGAAGGTAAACATCTGAAGAACATAAATAGCTGCTCTTCTTTCCAATGAGTGACCTTGTCAAAGTGGGTAGAATGGTGACATGGGGGAGGGGTGCTATCATGAAAAGGAAAAGCAATAAAGGATTCCTTATGACAGCAATTTGCACATTTACTGCTCTTTGATATGTTAACTAGATTTTGCAAAATGGAATTCTTTGTCTTTTAGAGGTCCTTGGGCAGTGATAGCTAACAGTCAGAACAATGTTTTGCAATAGGCCTAATGCATCTTCTAATTAATAAGGTAACTTGGGCAACCTCTGTAAATCAGTGACATTATCATTATAACAGGACACAAGTGAATAGTTGTTTATAAGGAAGGAAAGATGCTCATAACAGCAGTATCATTATTTACTGAGCTCATTGACTAAAGTGAATTGTATTGAATACAATGGGATCAATAGGTTATGGGCCCTGTTCACTAAACTTTTACAAGCCATTTATGAACCTTTGATTCTAGAAAACAGCTCTTCTCCATTCAGAAAACTGAGAATGTAGAACTGACAGTCTTCAGTTTTCATACATGGCACAGGCTAAGTGACATAAATTCCCCAGCTGCATTTAAAAAAAACGGGCAGGTCAGGTAAGGTGTCTCAAAGTAACAATAAAATATTTTTGAAGAATAAAATATACAGGAAGGGATGCATATAGCCACTATGAGAAAGCAAGTAGCTAATAAGCTAGCCTGAAGAAAGAAAAAATAGTGATATTTTATTTAGAAATATATTACAATAGGCAACGAATGGCAGGGGAACCCCATTAGGAGATAAAACATGTGGGACCCTACAATGCAGACAGCAAACTCAAGGTTCTTTCTTAGAAGTTAAATCATTATATCACTTGGTTTATGAACAAAGAGAGCTGCATTTCAGCAGTAAGTTCAGTGGTTTACATAGAATAAGCTGAACTATTTGGGGATGCTCCCTTGTATTTACAAAGTAATGTAGTAACTAGACAATATAGAGCTGTATGGATACTTAGGCTCTTCAAATTAAAATGTTGTCCCTTGTTTTAGTGGGTGTGCCTCCTAATTCTGGAGCAGGGTAATAAGTTTTTCTGCACTTAATAGCAGCACAAACCATAGGCAAAATCAGAGCCAGTTTTTGAACAACTCATCAACAGCCTTTGCCAAGATCAAACTTTCTTACTGAATCTCTGTGCTGATTTTGTCTGGGGTAGAGTTAATTTTCTTCATAATGGCTAGTATGGGGCTTTGGATTTGTGCTGAAAATAGTGCTGATAATAGAGAGCAGAGATGCTTTTATGATTGCTGATACAGAGTCACAGCCTTTTGGCTTTTTTTACTGCTTTATGTACTGTCAAGTTTGCAAGGGAACTAGAGGCTCATGGGAAGATGGGAAGGGACACAGCTAGGACAGGTGACCCCAAAAGGTATATTCCAAACCATATGGCATCAAGTTCAGTATATAAGTGGGAAGAAGAAGGAGGAAGGGGGGACATTTGGAGTTATGGAGTTTGTCTTCCCAAGTCACCATTATGTGTGATGGGGCCCTGCTGTCTTGGGGATGGCTGAACACCTGCCTGCCCATGGGAAGGAGTATAGGAATTCCTTATTTTTATTTGCTTGCATTTGTGTGTTTGATTTTAGTTATTAAATTGTTTTTTATCTCAACCCACAAGTTTCTCTCTTTTACTCTTCTGATTCTCTTTCCATCCCACTGGTGCAGGAGTGAGTAAGTGTCTGCACGGTACTTAGTTCCTGCCTGGGATTAAGCCATGACAATCTCTTTTCAACCAGCTCTTTTTTCCACACATTGATGTAATATAACAATTATCTTTTTCACTTTAAAAGCCTTTGCCTTCTTCTGTAAGTCTTGAAATATTTACCCCACTTTCTTTAGTTCATGTGGATCAACACCATGGAGTGAGGTTTAAGGTGATGTGAGAAGTTGGGAGAGAGAAATCACGAGAGACTCGAAATAAATATTTCAGAACTTTATCCCTGCTGAAAGCCTGCACCATTCCTGCACGAGTTGGCTTCTGGATTTGACTGGGAGCTGGAATTAGTCCATAATATATTGCCTCTGGCTATGCAATCCCACATACCCCAAAGTGTGTGGCACAGGGAAGGAGTAAAAGAACCAGAAAAAAAGCAATAAAGGCCCACTCTATCTAGCACTGGAAATGGTTTACTCATACATTAGGTCCTGGCAGGGAAACAGCCTTGCCTCGAGATGGAGGACCAACTAACACACTATTCCAGCAGAGCTTCTCCCTTAGACTGCTGAATGTGCTGGTAAATGCTGAGACTGAGAATAGTGGGTGATAGCAAAGGCCTGCCTTTACCCTCATCACTCCTGCATGAGCTCCTTGTACTGAAATAATGAGCAATCCTTGTTCTGATGGAAAGGAGACACTTCAGCTGTAGATGATATTACAAGGAGGGGAAATATTTCCACCTCCCAAGAGCTGGGAATGTAAGTGATAGTCTGAGCATTCACAAATTAATTCACTGAGAGACTGAGGCTGGCCCTTATCACCCCATTTAGCTACATGATTCTGAGATACAGCCAGAGAAGTTCTTGGTTTGTCTGACTATCTCCTCTCAAATTCTTAAGGATTTATCCTTGAATTCTTACTTGAAATTTGGCTGGAGGCTTTTTTGTGTTCCATGTTCTGAATGTCCATTCATCATGAAATGGGCTGGTGTCATTCCCTAGGGACTTCTCTATTATCTCTTTCTTAGTATTATTTCTTTCCATGATCTTCTCCATGTGAAATGTGTTGTGTGGATTTTTTTTTTCTTCCTTTACCTCAGCTCTCCTTGTACTAAACATTCCTGCTAGCAAAGGCAATGTCTCAGAAACATATTCCTTGTTCTGGGGGAAAGATTAATTTATCACTAAAATAGAGATGTACATAAGCCAGTAGCCCAGTATCTGTGGCTGGCTGAGTAAAGATGATGAGTCTGAGTACCCTTTCCCGTGAGGTTTCATCTGCCTCTGAATGTTGTGCCTCTGGCCTAATCCATACCATTAAAGGCAAGAACACGTAAAACTCCTCATTCTCCATGGCCAAACAATATAACCATCAGGTCACTGTCTGCTTTCTAGGTAGAGAGGTATAATTCCACTGAAGTCAGATTTACACCAGTATCAGTGAGAGCAAAATTAGGTTTCCCCTATAGTTGCTGTTAACCTTTATCAGTATCACCCTGTAGTACTGAGATGGTAGCATTAGCAAACGCAACACAAGGCTGATCCTCAATAGCCATTCCCTCATTTACTTTTTGCTGATTTATCGTTTCACTAATGACACAATAGATTTTCCCATTAGTTTATTATTATTATTTATTATTGGTATTAGTGTTATCCTGAAAGAAAATGAAAACAAAGAACTGACCTCATCTCAGCATAGCATATTATTTTCAGGAGTTCAGAAACACTGCACAGAACGGACAGTTTCCATTTCACCAATGTTCAATCACTGGCATTTGTCTTTTGTATCCCAGAGCAATTGCATAACTCTAATATTGACCTTAACCAGAGCCCTTTGTTTCTCACCCTAACAGCCAAAAGCATTAAAAATGTGTGTTTACTTAATTTGTCCTGGCATGCAGTGTAATTACAAGCAGTTTGTTTTCTCTGTTGTAAAATATGGGTTAGAGAAGAAATAAAGTAATGTGGAAAATTAACATTGTGATGTACTGTATAGTGGAATAACACTAAAAACACTTAGCTGTGTTAGTACTGGAGGTGCTATTTGTGTTGTGTGCAAGAGCAATAAAGAATTAAATGCCTCCTTCTAAACTATATTTGCATGATTTTCAACTGCAGTAAAATTAATCTGAGCTGCCTCCAAGTACGAAAGAAAAAAAAAATCAAAGTGCAAATAGAACTAAGCAGCACTCATGAAGCCTTTAAAGTTGTACTTTTATATTTTGTGAATTCCAACATGCAGCTTAGTGACGTTTGGTATTCTTACAGAACTGGACAAAGCAAATGCATTTAAAGGCTCCTATGCCATGTCTAGCACTCACCAAAGCTGTGCCTTTGGTTGACAGGACCTTTCTAATGCATCTGCAGGTCTGGATACAGAGCAGACAAGTGTGGCAAGGAGTTTGCTGGGGTATTTTCCTTCTTTGAGTGTCTACAGTAAGTACCAAATCCTAATCCAGCATTACTACTCATCTCTGTTAATTCCTTCTGTGAAAGATTCGCTTTGTCCTCTCTCCCTCCTTTATAAACTTACCCTCTTCTTTCTGAAATACTAAGACCTGTCCTGTAAAAGTATATCTATCAGTTAAAGTCATTTGAGTTAGGAGAGTATTATCTGTTTGTACCAAAATAGCCAAGAGTGAAAAACACCTCTTTCTCATTCTTTTCCTATCCTTTAAAAAAAAATTTCCAAAAATTTCTGTACATTTGAGATGTCAAAAAAAAAAAAAAAACAAACCCCAAAAACCCCCCAAAAAAAAAAAACCCAAACCCCCCCCCAAAACCCCCAAAAGACCCCCAAAAAGCCACATTAAAAAATCCCCCCAAAAACCCAAAAAACAAAAATCAGGGGGAAAAAGCATAAATGAATCACTCCATTATGATAAAGAGAACTTTTCCCTTTCTTTTTTCCTCAATAAATGTTTGGCCCCAGAGATATTTGTTAAAAAATATACCTCTGGGTGAAAGCAAACATTTGAGTTCTTTGTTTTTATTTCACTTCTTGTTTTTTGATGTAGAACTGCCCCATGCAAACAAATACACTGCTTTGCTGTGTCAAGACACACACTCTCTCTTTTCACTGAGTTGCTCAGTGCCCTTGTTCTGGCCTCTGTGCAGAAGAGTTTAACCACTTTGCAAACTGACTCATTTATATCTTTTAATAACAAGTTGGGATGAATCTGGAAGACATGAGAGCTTTTAACAGCAGTTGAGAAGAAATCCTGCTTTAGCTTACTGCACACTGAAGCTAGGAAAGTCATTAGATTAACCTCTCTTGACAGGTCAGGCTCAGCAAATATTCTTAAAAATAACTCTTCCAGTAATTTATGACCTTTGGGGAGCATAATCAATAGTGTTAAGAGGAGAGAAAGCCAGACAGCACTTCCTGGTAGGAGAAAGTTTCTTGTCTTTGTAATGTTTGCATTCTGTCTGCTTGTATGCAATAAGACTGACTTGCCAGTGATATCATACCCCTTTTACTCCACCAGTTTGGGAGACATACATTTTTATTGTCAATTTACCGTCTCCTCTGTTTTTTCATCCCGTATCTAATTCCAACAAAACCAATGCACAAATGTGATTACAAAGTAAGGGGAAAATGCACGGTTTGTTTTCTTCCACGTTCCCTCTAACCTCTCTGGATCATTGAGGGAGAATGGTCTTTTGCCCCAGGATGTTGTAATACAAAGTCTTAAACATATACTTCATTTTAATGCACGATGAGTTACTCATAGTGCTTAATTAAGCATGTTCTTACATCCCTCTAAGATCAGTGCCTAGGGAAATTTTTTTGCTCAATCTCTGTATTTTTTTTTGTAATGTTGAATAAACTACACAAAATTTGAACATGCAAGTGACAATATTTCTGTATTTGCTAATCATTTAAATGCATTTTATCACTGGTGAGATTTCCTGTAGCTTTTTTTAATAATAAAGAACACTGCTCTGGCTGTTCAAACATAGAGCTTTTCCTTCAGGGTTCAGTATTGAAGTCCCATTTTCTGAAACTGGAGACCCTCAGGAGGATACATTGATTTCAGTGAGGCCTCACATTCACTGTCTACATGCACATGCTCTAGCCACATGGGCCTGCCCCAAGCAGGACTACTGTCCATCTTTCTCTGCAAGGACTTCTAGGCACAAAGGAAAGGATAGCTTGTCACACTGTAATATGATACTGCATTTATTTTGACACCACCAGGAGAATTACTTGGCTTTTCCAATGCCCTTGGAGTGGAACAACAGTTTTGAAACTCCAGAGAAAAAAATAATTTAGAAAGAAAATAATTCATGTTCATGGTCTCTGCAGAAGCTTTAATACACACTGCTTCAGGCAGCTTTGTGTCTAATGCTGTAGCTGAGGCAAGATACCACCTTTTCTTCAGTGCTATAATGAAAATGAAAATTGTATCTTTTTTGTCCCCCTGCTTTCTGTCTCCATTGCCAAGCTGGTGATACAGAGAGGTACAAAGTCCAGTAGGAGGCCAGCAGCTAGTTGTGTACTCCAAGGGTCAGTACAGGCTCCAGTCCTGTTTAACACCTTCATTAATGATCTAGATGATCAGAGTGTGCCCTAAGCAAGTTTTCAAATGGTGCAAAACCGGCACTGACACCGGTTCTCATTCAGACACAATCATGGGCAAACTTGCTCTGTTTGAACTGGGGTGTTGAGCAAGATGACCTCCAACTTGAACCATTCTGTGATTCTGCAATTCTGTAAACATGAAACTCTTGGAATATTGTCATGCGTAGAAATAGTGAACACACAGCCGTGCTCCAAATCTCCTCCCTGTGGAGTTTTTGTGGCACCAAATCTCTGTTATTTCCCATGGAACACAGAAGTTTTCCTCTAGAAGCAGTGACATTGGTAGCCCTTACAACCAAAATTAGTTCCTGGCTAGGCTTTACCATAATTTTACCTGGGATTTTCTCAATAGTACATGCCCGTATGCTCTTCATAGTCAGATGGATGATTCTGAAAATCACCACATCTATTCCAAAGCATTACACAGAGAATTATCATGTTCATATTAAATCCATGGCATAGTTGGCCTGCGTGTGCACAGAGGATATGATCAGGTTTCAAGATCTGTACTGCAGCTCAGCCAGAGCAATAGCTCTGTCTAGATGCTAGGACATCCTGGCATCTCTCCTGGCACCTATCAACCTCCATTCATAAAAGTTTTGAGGTGTTAAAGACATGAAAAGTTTTCATAAACAATTTGCCTTTAATCTGGCATAATCTAGTCTAGTAGTTGAATGTAACTGATATGGCAATATTTTCAACATGTCATTATTTTATGATGAGACATGGAATCTTGTAAATACTGTAATGATTTACAACAGTCAACAAAATGAAGTTAAAAATAAATATTTTTAAGTTATTATCCCGGGGCTGTCCTAGAGTTTGTTTTCCTAATTGCCATCATTACAGATTGCATTGTCAGCAAGGCTGAAGATCAGTACCCCAAAAACTTGCAGTACACAACACAGTTGAAGATGCCCATAAATCAAGACATATGTTTTATGACTGAAATGTAACAGTATAATAATTTACCTTGCATGCCTGAATAATAATGAGTAAAATGTGTCACCCTGTAATTCCCATGTCACACTACTGAAGAACAATCAATCCACACATAAAATTTTCCTGCCTTGAGTAGATTACAAAATGAATCTACTTATTTTGAAGAAATATTGTTAAAAAAAGAATAAATGAAAAAATATTTTTGAAAACCAGAGTTTTTATTTACTACATTATGGTAAAAAGTATATTTTATCTATATCTAGATATCTAGATATAGATACATTTAATATTATATTATATTAT
>VXBI01006776.1:91198-199659 GCA_013397375.1 Toxostoma redivivum | reverse complement strand
CTAGATTAGTTTTCATTTTGTAGTTACATTTGAAGGAGTAAACCCAAATAATTCACCCAATAATTTAACTTGTCATCTGTGGACCTTGTCACTTCTGGCAAGTCTTAAGACTTCAGCATTTACCAGAGATGCAATAGTTTTTCTTAGTTTCTACTGCAGTGTATTTAGAAGAACTGAAAAACAAAGCCCATAAGCAACCAGAAGTAAACAAACAGGCACAGAAGTGCTATCTTCCTCCTTATATAATGATGTAGGGTGCAATTACATTTTATTATCCTTTGTGAGGGATTAGAGAAGTCAGTTGTGACTTCAGAGTTAGTCATATCATCATACAAAACATATGGTAACAGCAACAAAAACATCAGTGGCATCTACTGTGTTCTGCAGCCCAAGTAACAACATTCACTCCTTCCCTGTAATAAACTATAAGGCCTGTACTTCCTTTGTATTCCAGTCCAATGTATTTCCACATGTGGAATCCTGTGGTTTTTTGTGGAACATTTGCAATACCAAATCCTAAAAAAGATTCACTCTGTAGGGCTGAAGTGAATATCATTAAAGTTTGTTTTGCAATTCTCTATCCCCCTCCCCCTTCCAATTTTTGACACAAAGTTCATGAGATCTTTGGGTCTCCTTTGAAAAAGTTCCCATCTTTCACAGTATATACTCAACCTGTGGTTACCATCTTCATCTGACCTGTGCATCATGTGTTTGTATTCTTACATAACATTTGTCAGATACAACACTGACCAGTACAATTAAGCACATCTTCTTTGTTTCAAGACTTCAAATGTTCCCCCTTCTTCACCTAGCTTTATATGCTGGAATGATGTCATATGGTGTGGAATATTCCCTTGACAGTTGGGGTCAGCTGTCCTGGCTTTGTCTCCTCCCAAATTCTTGGGCACCCGCACCCTCCTTGCTGGTGGGGTGTGGAGAGAAGAAGAAAAAGCCTTGATGCTGTGTAAGCACTGCTCAGCTATAACAGAAACATTCCTGTGTTATCAACCCTGTGTTCAGCACAAATCCAAAACACAACCCCAAACAAGTTACTGTGAAGAAAATTAACTCCACCACAGCCAAAATCACCACTCTTTCATATCTTCATGTATATGTAGTTGAACGTATGTAATTGTAAATTCTTTCCCTATGCTTATGTTTTCTAATATTGAAATAACAGCGAATTTTAGAAAATTAAAATGCCATTTATTTTTTTATTGCCCAGTGTGACATCCCTACCTCACTTCTGAGGAAAAGATCTGCATGACTTCCATCAAAGACAGAGATTCTTAGTCTCATTCAGCACTGTGTTAATTGACATTACTTTTCAACACACATTTTCAAAGAGACCTATGCAGTGCAAATTTATGATTCTGAAGTTCAGTGTTGATAAGTGGCTACTAACTGAGAATTTTTTTCCTATTTAGCTGAAATAATTGTATCACTTTCCTTTAGTGTGTTTTTGAAGAAATGATGAATAAGGCTCTCTCAGGAAGATGTAGCATGTGTCTCATGTCTCTCCACTGACTGGTTGACAGGAAGGTTCCATGCCATCCTTGCTGATAAGTGTTTCAGTATTTGCTGGTGTTTTCTTTTCTGGCTACAAAAGTTCCAAACAGATAGTTTAGAAGTTGCTGGACTGCAATGTTTGTGTTTACATGAGGACATACCACTGTCAGGTGAAAATGTACACAGCTAGAGGTAAATGACTGCAGGTGGGCAGTATGAGATGTCAGGCTAGAAGAAGTAACTCTAGACAATGCAATTAACTAGGGACAGTTTCCCCCCACCCCTTTTTTTCTCTATTTAGTTGTTGGCTCTAGATAGAATATTGTATTTCGAAAAGAGGAAGCAGTTATTGATACTTTAACATTTTTTTTTTTTCTGGATACTTCTCCCTTCACAGTATGCTCTTGAATGCATGAGGAAATCCTTTCAGCCTGTATAGAAATCAGTTACTTGTGCAAAGATTGACAATATTGAAAACATTTGATTTGAATGTCTTAATTTGAAAATAACCTGGAGGCACTTATTAGACTTACTTTTCTTGTAAGCATTTGATTCACAGCTGCTGAAAAAGGTTTCATCACATATGAAACTTGGGGCATCTGCTTTACCATGTCAGAATGACAATTGGGTTGGATGCCAGGATGACATGGATAACATGAAACAATCCATCCAGCTGCATGGAAATTGTTTAAGTGCTTCTCTTGTGAGCATAACAGTATCCATTGGAAAGAGAAAAATCTGTGCAGACCATGAAACAGATGTTATCTAATTCCCCTACTTCTCTGAATGCCCATAGGTGCAAAAAACCCGTGGCTCTTCAGATCTTATTCTATTGTATGGCACCATTTTCAAAACGAGAATAAGCTCTGCAATGACCAACTGGAGTTTCTATTGTTCTATGCTGAGAGCAAAATGGAAAATAGGGGCAGAGTTTGTAGCTTTTCTTTTCTCCTTACAAGTGTATATATGTTATTTTTACAATATTCCCTTTGGAGGGACAGTAGTCTCTTTCATTTTTTGCTCATAAAATAACAATTCTTTTCATTCCATAAATCAATCTTGAAGCATTGTCAGGTGCTATATTAATATACAGATATTCATTGTGCATGAGACCTTTATTAACTAAGCTTGAAGAAATGGGGCAAATAGGAAGCTGGAAACGCCTGGTTTCATTAAGAAGAATGTCTTCAAAGATTTGAAGACTGCTTTGAACACCTGAAACAAGTAAAGTTTGCCTGTTGTTTTTTGAGTAGATACTAATGTTGTACTGAAATTTGTTTTTGCAATGTAATCAAGTTTTTTCCATTATGGAGAGACCATGGAGTGCCAGTCTTAACTAAGGTTTAAATTATTCAAAACCAATTTTTTTCTTATACCTTCCATTCAGGGTTATAGCATGGTCCAAGTCTGATGTGCTGATTTTTCCCCAGAAGTATATATTCATTTTCTACTACTGTTATTCAGAAACACTTTTTTGTTTCTTTGTATAGAACACGTTCATATCATTAGCAATATTTTGCAGGCAAAATTAATGCCTCCTTGGCAAACCTACTATTTCTGATATATTGGAAAGCCCTCTTTTAAAGTATCTTCTTCTCTGTTTGCTCAGTTCATTCCAAACCATCAGCTATTTTTGACAGCATAGCTTTTCAAAAGCTTCTTGTTCAGACAGGTTCCTTTGTTACATATATAAAGTTCTCATTGTGTTACCTGGATTTATATTACAAGTTCTGAATGGAATATCCCTGGACATTTTCCCTGTAAGAAAGTAAATTATAATTGTATGTGACATTTCAAAGGTGAGGGGAAGTGTTACAGGTAAGAATTAAGATAGACTTTTAGAATTCAACAAGAAAGTGAGCATACCTCCCTCCCTAGTTATGTCAATTAATCTGAAATGGTAGGCCTGAAAAAAGGAAACCTCAAACTTGGAAAAGACTAGATTCACGTATTTCATAATTCCTTCAACTCCAGTGGCACATTCCACCATTGCAATGGACTAAAGACAAAAATCCCTCTGAGAAACAATGTGTACTTGTTAAACTCTGATTTTGTGCACACATCAAAACTTTCTGAACACTGATGTTCCTTATTTATCTTTCCCCTTTCTGTTATGTAATGTCCTTACATTTTTAAATTAAATAGACTATTCACACAAGATTCAGTGAGACCTTACAAAACCCCATCAGGGCAATAGGCTTTGTAACACATTGAAGGATATGCTTACATTTTAGCAAAAATACAAAAAGACTTGTAATTGGAGTAATTTTCCTTTATAGTCTATTAATAAAAATATTATAGGCTTTCTTCTGTCTTTTAGAATGCCTTTCTCAATGCCTTATGATTCCCTTTTTCATAGTCAATGCCGAATAGATTGTTCTCTTATTGAATTGATTTTTCTTACTATTACAGAATTGCAAAAATTGCTTATTTTGAAAAAAAAATCTATCATTTTTCTGTCAACCATCTTATATTTACTGTACTTAACAGATAACATGGATTTAAATGGAGGATTACAGGCTATCCAGCCAAGTGGTTGAGTCATCAACCCTGGCAGAATTTAAAAGATGTGTAGATGTGGTGTTTAGGAAAAGTCTTTGTAGTGGGTTTGCAGTCTTAGGTTTATCATTGGGCTTGATGATCTTAAAGGTCTTTTCCAATCAAAACAAGAAGTAGCTGCTGAGTGCTGCAAAAATATAAGGTGGACAGGAATATTCCAGTATCAGTTTTATGGAGAATTTTGGCCAAAACTTTTTCTAAAATTTGGCTAAAACAGAAGAGTGGGCTAAGATTTCTTCTGGCTTTTAGCATACATAAAATTGCAGCTCTACATCCCTACAAGAACTGGTATAATGCTATGCTGCTGCAAAGTGTTCTTTTTTTTAACTATATATATGACTTGGATGGACTTCAATTTTACATTTGAAGATATTTAGCATCACTGGATGTGCTTTATCTCTTTCAGGTTTATGAAAACACATTAAAATCATGCTGATTTTGTCCAAAGAAAACTATTTGTTGGACTTGATGTACTTCTTCTCCAGGTGATTTGCCAGGGTTAATCCACAGAATCCATGTGCACACAAGAACTTGCCTGCTTCAGGACTTATGAAATAGCAGAACTCTGGTTCTCTGACTGGCTGCTTTTTCTAACATGGTATCAGCTCCTAAATTTATATCACAGATGATTAAAAACAGTGAGATGTATCTTAACAATGTACAGAAAATACTGTGGGAGTAGCCATAATGTAATGTTCTCAAACTGTGGGTTTGCTGATGAGGGAACATAAATACCTGCAAAACACTTTGTGAGTAAATTCTACTGGTTAACATTTCAAGTTCACCCAAGAGAGATTACTCTTTCTTATTCATAGTATGGATGATAACTTCAGAAAAGAATTTCAAGTTGTTTATGCTCCTTTTTCTCCTGGACTTCTTAGATTTCTGCAACTGAAAAGATGAACTGGTGTCTGAGTGTGCGTATCTCATAAATAACTCCAGTTGTATCCAGCAATTCTGAATATCAGATGCTCTCCTTCTCTTCCTCAGTCATTAGTAGGTAAAAGCAATGTTTAATCAAGGTATCACTCACTTGGTGATTCAGAATAAACATAAGCATTGTGAATGTCATTATTCCAGGACTTGAAGAAGTGAAGTTTTATAACAATGCTAGGACATGGATCAGCATAGAACTAGAACAGCAGACAGATCCTATAGCAGTCTTTAACAACAAATTTATACAGAAGCATAGGAAATTGGAAAGCAATTCTACCATTACTTATTCAAATGCAAGGGAGAAAATGCAGTTTTGCTACAGAAAAGACTTTTGTGAACCAATCAACACATAGACAGTCTGTGTTCACTTCTGAGCATAAAGGCACACACTTGAGGCATGCAAATGGAGATACATGTCTGAAAAAGGTGCATAAATTCAAATGGTAGGTCTGCAGCACAGCCAAAAACTACAGAAAATAAGAACAGCCACTATAACACTATTAAAATTAAAATGTACAAATGGAATAAAAGTCTTTTAACTTCTGAATGTCTAAAAATACGGATAATATGCATTATTGATAGCTTATTCAAATTATATTCTATCATTACTGAAGCTGGTAGAGACAAAGCTTGAGAAGGAAAAGATGATAACAATAATCTATGTTTAAGCTTGGCTGTTATAGTGGGTAGAAAACCCAAACCAACCCCCAACCAACCAGCTGAAAAAACCCCAAAATACCTAAACCCGAGGACATTAAATAACTCTGTAAGACTGTATACATGTAATTTAAATTAGGAATGAGTACTTTTTTCAGGAAAACTCTTTGAAACTGAATTTCCCAGGCTTTGACAGGTAGCAAGCAACTGCAGAAGTTAAACTTGTAATCAGAAGTGGAGGGAATTTTTGTGAAGGGAGTGAAGATAGTATTTCAACATATCAAGAAAATTTTTTCCTCTAAATGTTTGAAACTAACTATAAGAATTGAAAAGGCAGGTGAAAATAAAATCCACAATCAGTAATCTTGGAAAAGCTGTTATTAAATCTGCACTCTAGAGTTCCCTGAAAAACCCATAGATCCTAGAACATCTAAGGAAATAATCCTAGTAGAGTCCTTTGTACTGTTCCTTGGCTATATAGGTCCTTGAAGATCCTACTTCCCTGTGTGACTTAGCTGAAAGTGAAAATCAGTAGTCTTTCTCTGTGCTAGGATCATATTTAGAGGAATTTTCAGTGTCAAGAGTTAAAAAGAATAGTTTTCTGCTCTTGATCAATGACTACAATACAAATGAAAGGGAGAATACTGTAAATTTAGAGCTATGACAGTTGCTGAAGCATAAGAGATCAAATGAAAGAAGTAATATCAAATGTAACTCAGTAAGAAAAAACAAAATGCATCCTGTCAATGTAAACAGATATGATCGATCAATCATTTATGGTGCCGCTTGGTCTTCCTGAGGTTGTGGTTCTAGCAAGGTCAACAACTAGATCCAAGGGCCCTGATCATGAATCCTAGGTGTCCCTTTTCATTGCAGTACATCCAATGTGGATTGTAAAACATCTTGTTCTCACTATGTGCTTGACTTAGAAATGGGTGGGTCTGTTAGGAGGTGGTCCCCACCACTTTGCTCTTTTATGAGTTTCCCCCACTGAGCACTGAGATGAGTAAAATGAAATGCATCTAGGGTTTACTCACTCAGCATCTGACTGCTGGAATTCCAGCTTACACCATTTAATTTTTAACCCTATTTTTATACCCCCTGCACATCTTAAAGATTCTGCTTTAGATGAAAAAACAAGATGAAAAACTTCCTTAGTCAACTCTTCCATAGATTGTTTTCAGATGGAGCTTTGCTGAAAGGAAGATGAAAGCAACCCAAATGTACATTGAAGATCTGTAAAGAGGCCCTCTGCTGCATGTCAGCTTTGAATAACTTGTTACTGGTCTCTTTAAAGTGGTCTGACTGTATGATAGGATAGGCTTGTGTCAACCTGCCTAGATTATTTATTTTTAAGCATTTTTAGAAGTAACATCTTATTTCTCTTTCATGTAATGTGCTTTAGTTTTCTTTTTTGATATGCAATAATATTGATAAAACTATACTTTTTAGAGACTGTTTTGAATGGAATTGAAAGAAACAAAAAGATACTTGAATGGACTAAACCAATGCAATAAAAGAATAAGCTGCAATGCGCCCTCTTAGTAAAATATGTTTTCTAGAATATGGCTTAGTAAAAATGGAAGCACAAAGCTTAGAAACCCAAAAATTCTCCATTCTTTTTCAGCTTTAGTCCATGTTTCTTATTTAAAGTAAGTTTAATTTTTGAAACTGTAGGCTGCCATTGCCACTAAACAGTCCTCCTTCAATAAAAAAACAAAGGTTTTTGAACCAAAATTAAATTGCTAGAAAAAAAAAAAAAGGACACGATTTTGAAGTGTATCTTTTCTTGTCCCTCAGGAAACGTGCTTCCTCTTAAATAAGAGTGACATTTTGGTCACAAGAAAGAACTCAGTGACAAATGATTAAAACTGGTACATAAAATTTCAGAAGAAAATGTCCCTAACTTATATCCAACTCTGATAATCTATTTTCTATGAGAAGGAGGAAACCAATCCAGTTGAGGGGCTAGTCACAGATTTCTGGTTGTGCATGTGAATGAAAGTGGCCTCAGGGAGGTTCTTACGAGGACCATGGACAGTTCCACGGCTGGCGCAGCCGCTGTTCTGGAGGTTGCCGAGCATCAGCCCGCAGAGCAGGAGATGGATTTCTTCAGGGACATGGCTCTCACCTTGGTCCCTCTGGTTATACATCCATGTCCAAAAACAAAAGTTCAGTGTCTTTTGTCTCATTACTGTATATTTTTCTACTCAACAGTTATCCATTAATTGTTTCTTGCTTGTACTTTCATCATATTGTAATTTAATTTTCAATTATTCATTATCCACTCTCTACACTTAAAACAATCCACTTCCATATAGAACTTTCTGATATCTCACTTTGTCACTTTCCAGTTCTTTAGTATTTTCCAATTCCTAGACTGGGTACTTCCTGTGATAGTTATAGGATGCTAGGTTTTCTTTCCTGTCCTGGCAGCTCTCCCAACTACTGTGGTCCCCACCTATCCACCAGTAGGCTGAAAACACTTCACAGAGATTCATTCACTCACTCAGTTCTTCTTCTTTGTTGGCCACAAATATAAAAGAACCACAGAATTCCAGAGCTGACAAGGCTGGAAGAGACGTTTGAGATCATCCAGTCTAATCTTCCACCTAATTCCACCATAATCACTCCTAAACCATACCCCCAACTTCCACATCCAGAAACCTCTTGAAAATTCCACCACCTCCCTACATAAGTTATTCCAATGCCTAGGCACTTTTTCAGTGAAAATACATTTTCTAATATAACCTGAACCTCCCCTAGCACAACTTAAACCCTCTTCCTCTCATCCTTTCACTTAAGACATGACAAAAGAGACTGACCCCCACCTGGCTACACTCTCCTTTCAGCAGTTGTAGTGATAAGGTCTGCCCTGAGCCTCCATTCCTCCAGACTAAACACCCCAGCTCCCTCTGACACTCCTCATAGGACATATTTTGCCCCAGCTGATTGTCTCAACACAATTATTTGTTTCACCAATTCATTACAGCATTTCTTCTCTCACCTTAAAATATCCCATAGATGATTATTTTAATTTTTAAGTTTGGAATTCTGCTGCTACTGTTATCACACATTCTCTGCCCCACCAAGGAAGGTAATAAGCATTAAGCTGACTTCTTGGGAGGAAGTGGTGAAAAAAGCCCAAATATATTTCTAAGTATAATGTTTAAAGAAATAAGGAAAAAACTGTACTGGATGTATAAGGAGATTTCTGGACCATTTCTGCTGTCCCAAAGAACATATAAAAATATTTGAACCTAGAAAAAACTGGTTAGTGTGCCTCATCTCATCTGATTGTGCCTGCAAAGCAGAATAATAGGAGGTGAGGCAAGTGAGAGAAAAAAACCGACCCAAAACCCAAAGTGAAACCATATTAAAAGAAGAACAAAGGAGCATTTTTCTTCACAGAATTGTTAAGACAGCTTGCTGAAACTCCACAGAGGTTATTGCCTTTTAACAGCCAACCCACTATGCAAGAGGGGCTGGACAGAGTAAGACCCTATAACCCAGTTTTAGAGGGTATATCCATATAGTCTGTATTGTCTGATGCATACTCATAAGAGAAGTGGGATCTCCTCTGCCAGCTCCCATTAGGACCTAGTTCTTATGGTAGTTCAAGTTTGGAATTCTCCCTCACTTGGGATGATAGGGGCTTAAGTAAATATGACTGCAGCCATCAGCATTACCAAATTCAGCCAAGTATTTAAGGGCATACTTAAAAAGTAGCACATGTGCTCTGTGAAGTCAGGACCTGCACAGGATTAAATTTTTTTACAGTTAAATATTTATGCAGTTTGAAATGCAATGTTACTCCAAAATAGTGGAGGAAGCACAGGATTTACCTGTGCCTCGTACCTGTGTTCCACAAAAGCTGATTGTTGCTATCCTGCTAGTAGTGGCAAATTGGAGCATGACAAGCTGCAAAAAGGGCAATCTTTTAAATCATGTTGAAAAGGTCTTTGAAGGTAAAAACAGTGAACACAATAAACCTTCTTTTCTTGGAACAGAAACTTATGCTTTCCTTTTAGAAATAAAAAGCAAATCATCTATTTTAAACAGAACAAAACTTACTTGTTTTTCCATATAATAAAGGTTTACTTTGCAATTGATATTTAATTTTTTCCTCAGGAATTAAATTCAATTGTGGTTTACTGTGTGACCACATCAGTTCAACATTTTTTTACCTACAAATAAATATTTCATAGCAACATTTAATGAAAACACTACAGATAATCTAAAGGCAAGTTAAAATGAATGTTCACAAAGAAAATAAATATTACATAGCAAAATCAAGCCCTTGCATGTTATGGATAATTATTTCTGACAAAAATTAATGATTTTTTTTTTTAATCACTTTCAATGTCTACTGAGTTTCTACTGAGTTTCCCATCACAATCATGTATTATAAACTGAAATCTTTTTACTAGTTTTTAAACTTGGTTTAAATCAACTTTAAAGTGAAAATTGTCATAAGCACATATTATCAAAGAAATGCTGTATTTGGAAAGAGGGTTGGTCCTTTCATATCTGAAGCACAGGAAGAACTTTGTCAATTTAGAAATGGAGAAGAGCAGTTAGAAAAAGATTGCTTTTTATCCAGATCAAATATAACTGTTGGATAGAAACTGAAGTTAGATCAGAAGAAGCTGTTACAGAAAATGGGGACATTGCTTCAAGTTAACATTGTTTTAAAGTTCCAGTAATACCTCACTGCGAAAACTAAGCTCAGCCACCCTACAGGCCACAGGAGTGCTTCAAAGCATGCTCTGAAGCATGATGGAGACACGAATGCAAGGATATGACTTAATTTTCTAAAAATACAGAAATATAAGACTGAAGACAAAATTTTCAGCTGCAGGGACCCACAACTTTTCATTCAGTCTTGGAAACAGGTAAGATGCTGAAAATGCTCATGGATTTTAGATCCTTTTTCTTCTAAAGTGCATCTGCATCTAGAGATTGGAATGTAAGCTGTCTTGTGTAAATCCAGATCAAACTGGAGGTAGGCACCTCCAAACAATGTCTGGAATCAGCAAATCTATTCTCCTCCAGGACTAATCATAGTGCAAGCAAGCCAGGCCCCCTGAAGGCAGATGGAGAGCACAGTCAGAAGCAGGAAAGGTCACTTGATGGACTGTTTTCCCAAACTTCTACAGCCTTTAGCTGTATATCCCCAACTAGAATTGCCATAAGAGTTCACTTAAAGAAATGGACATTTCTACTTGCAGACCACTGTCTGCTTGATCCTCACTTTGAAACTGGTGCCTGTTTATCTTCACAAGCTACATTAATTGTCAACAGCAGTGTTCAGAAGTCTCAGTGGGATATGCTTAACTGAAGGTACGCATACACTGGGGGGAGCTCAGCTGTTCCTGCACCGCTTTGTCATTTGTAGTGTGTCTTACAAAAATAATCCTGACTTTCCTAAATTCCAATAATAAGAAGAAAAATGACTAAGTTTTTAGTCATGAATATGTCAACAACTGCAGTTAGATTTTCATTTTGAAAGAATTGTTCTTATGTAGCAGTGTCAGCTGTCAGAACTCCCATGGTCTGGTATTTTCCTTAGTAACAAAATTTTTTAACTAAAATACTGAGTTGATACATGGTTTCATAGGATGACTGTGGGGATTCATTGACCAGTAATACAATGCTAAGTATAGCTATTTTATCCAGACTCCAGCTAAAGGTGGATGGACTTCCTTTTTTATTTTTTGTTCACGGGAAAAGGCTACTTTCCCAATTTCATTTGTGTTACTATAAACTTCTAAAATTACATCAGCTAATGACATTTTAAGAAAAAGATGAAATGCAGAGCAAAATGCAAAGTAAGGTCTCACTATTAAAAAAAGAAAAATCAAAACTCAAACTCTCATCTATATTAAAAGCAAGCATTAATAGCAGAAGATATTTTCAGTCCATTTTTTCAGTAGTCTTTATAAATGGCAGTGACATTGAGGTATTCTCATTAATATTTTGACTAATCATGTCATAGACCTGACCTATTACAAAAACTAAGTTCAAAGGGATCCTTTTTCACCTATTTAATTTGGTATCATATCAAGATTTCTACATGGAAACTGTGGAAGTTTAGTGTTTAGGTCTATTTTACCCTTTTTGATATTCATTTAGAGATGCATTCATTTGTTCTGTGCTTATTGGTATTTCTAATTTTCTAGAATGGAATTTGAACTTTCTGGAAAGCATTCTTTTGAATTTAAGTGTCTACAGACAAAATGAGTTAGGGAAAAAAACTTGTACAAAAAAAAATAGAAAAAGAAATACAAAAAGAAAAAATAACTCCCGTGTTACCTTAATCATATGCCTTGTTTGCTGGGACCTGGGTTAAACTCATTGAAGTTGGTGAGTCTTTACTGGAACCCTGAGCAAGTACAGTGAAAAGTGGAGTTTAGGAGCCTTTTCAGGGAGCACTGCTACTGTGCAGTGGGTAGTTACAAGGTTTGGTGATGATTGTGTGTGCAAGTAATGCACCTGGGAATGAAAATATTCCCTTTCATCGCTGTGGCATTTCATGGTTCCTGTTTGGACTATCTGTCTCTGTTTTGTCTGTGAAATTGTTGAGACTAATAAGGAGCACCGTATTTTTATGGCCTCAAAACCAGCATATTGGATTGTTTGTAGATACCTTGTATGCAGTTGTATAGAGAAAAGATCAAGAACTAAGCACTCACTTCACAGATAAAGTAAGCAGATTCTGTCCAAATATTCACTGTCTGCCAGGTCAGGAGAATTCTCCCTTTCAACAAATTTGATCAAGTCCAACAAGCTGTGAACAACCTTCAGACAGATTTTGCAGCTAATGGAAAGATATTCATATGTGCAGCACTGAGACAAGGGTGTTTCTAGTAGCCTACACTGCTGCAAGTCACAGACATGAT
The DNA here is from genome assembly GCA_013397375.1 of Toxostoma redivivum. NCBI lineage: Eukaryota > Metazoa > Chordata > Aves > Passeriformes > Mimidae > Toxostoma > Toxostoma redivivum. Next base: position 187,096 of record VXBI01006776.1, on the reverse strand, counting down.
GACTTTAAAAAAGGATGCTTTTTCCCTCTTACTCTTTTTTTGTCCTCTCTTCACATTGCATCAGAAAAGAGCAATAGAAGAGAATGGAGGAAATACTCAGCAGCATCAGTAGAAAATCTGGAACCCAACACTGCTGTCCTTACATTGAGGAGTTGGTAAATGTAAATCTTGCTATTTAATTGCTATTTTAGCACAGTAAAGACAGCTGTGTATGTTCTGCATCTCCTGCAGCATATTTGGTACAAGTAGGAATGTCTGGTAGCATTCAAAAAGACAGTAACAGATACCAATTATGGTAGTCTAAGACAGACCCAGACACAAGATAGTAGAGTCATCTTTTTAATGCAGTCTCTGGAGTTCAGTTCCCATTTCTGTGTTAGCCAAATATTTCACTAAGACTTCTGGAAACTTTATATCCAGAAAGTCCTGTTAGCATGGATCTGGCAAAAATAAACAGATTTGATTCTTCTTCATGGACATAAAAATGACATGCTAAAGGTTAATTTCAGTTTGGATTTGTTCCATGCATCGGTTCCATGATGGCTACTTTCTGGGTTAAAGCAGACACAATGTTGACTGCCTCAGCAACCCAGAACTGCAGTTCCAGACTGCTCAGAGTTAACAGCTCCTCACTGGAATGTTGTTACCTAGAAAAATGGGACATGGGCAGACTGCCTTCATGCTGTGGCACTATTTAGATCCTGAAATAGTTCACTGGGGACTGCTGTGGACTGTCAGGCACAACAGAACAGCCCTAAGGTTGAGCCCTAATGATCCAAGATGCATAATGTTGGGGTGCATTAATAATGGTATTACAGTCAGAGTAGTCCTTCTTATCCTCAGATTCTGTACTCATATGATGCTGTGTTTTGGATTTATGACTAGAACAGTGTTTGGCTGTTGCTGAGCAGGTTCTTGAATAGCACTGAAGTCTTCTATTTTTTTCCTTTTTTTTTTTTTTTTTTTTTACCTTTGTGTTTGAAGAATTCATGTGAATCTTCAGGCATGCTCCTGTTTTTTATAATCAGTCTATAAGATATCACCAGAAATGAAACCAGTCAAGACTTTTTCCTGAAATATGTACAATGCCTGTTTACATGGCATAAACCACCTAACCTTTTTAAACCATGAGTTTCACCATCTTCATTGACTTGCACACACCTCTCCTTTGGAACAATTTTTTACTCAGTAGGCAGAATTGTGCCATATTAGCTCAGACTTGATTTTGGAGAATTGCAGGAAAGTACTTTGTGAGGAGTTTTGCTCTGAGGACAAGTTGGGGAATAATGCAATTGATGGAGTCATCTGAATGGTGAAGAGGCTTTCTGTGGGCTGGGGAGCTTTTGAATGGGTAGCTAGAAGGCCTGAACAGTTCTGAATAATTTGTGCCTCTGCTATGTCAACTCTTTGTGCTATAAATTAGGGGTAACTTCCTGCTACTCAGGTCAGTTTCTAGGGGAAATAAAGGTATGCTTATAAATTAGCTAAAATAATATTGTGTTCAATCTGCAACTTTGAAAGCAAAGGAGATTCAGGCAAAGTCATCACCATTAAAACCCAGATTTTTGCCTTTTTATTTTCCCAGTAAAAACAACCAATACAGTATTAAATTGACATGTGCACTTTGACACAAAACAAGTGCATTCCAAATGCTCTTGCTGCAGTCTTATCTCAGCTGAGTTCTGTGGTGCATATGGCCCTCCACCAGAATGTCTCACAACCCTGTACAATGTTTTATCTTTACAAAGAGATTATTTTGTAATCAGAAAATATGCTTATAGACCAACTTGGCAAAACAAACTTACCTCCTGGTGGTGTATAACATTGCCCAGCATTAGGGAACTGTGATACTACATATTTTCTTGCTGACCACATCATAAGGTTTACCAACTACATCTGGCTTCTGTCAAACCTTGGAAAACAGCAGCCTAGAAGGTTGCCTATGATTGCAACAGGGACCATGAAAGGGAAAGTTGACAATAACAGCAAGTACATTTCCATGTTTTCAGTATGAGGCCACTACCTTGTAACCACCCCAGTGGTGCAGTTAATTTTGCTAATGCTTTTAAGACTATAAGGGCAAGCAAGAACTCTCAGTTTTCTCACCATGGGTACCACTTGGTAAGCAGTGGCACCTACTCACCTGCCTATCCCCCTTACAGGAGTTGTCTACATTTGAAAGTCTATCAGAGAAAAATGGTTGGGATTAACAGAGATTGCCTATCTACACCTAATATTTAATCAATCTCAGTGATTTCTCATCAAATTGGAAAAAAACTTCTCTTTGGCTTCTCTTTGGGCAAGTTTAAAGACAACAGTCTAGCAGCTATAAGCTGAAGAGGAAAATCAGTGGGTAATGTTTCAGTGAGCAGATCTTCAGAGCTCTGCCCTTCACTGACACCTATAGTTATCAAGGTGTATTTTGCTACTGGAATGTCAGGTGTCATTGACAGAACTTGAACCTGTGAATAGGCTGAAGAGCTCTCCATGCAGTCTGATTCCTTCTACCTGATCTACTCTGCTGTTTTATTATTTCATGGAGAGTTTTCTTCTTCAGTACGTAGAAAAACAAATGGAGCAAGTTAAACCCTGTGCAGCTCTGTAGAAGTCTATCACTTAATGCCTTATTTGAAGTTGAATGAAAGGTATTTGCAAAGTATTAATATTTTTGCAAAATGCTTGTTTATTTTTTTTTATCCTGATGGAATAAAAAGCATAGAGGAAAAGAGAGTTTCAGCACATTGAGTGGTACAAATAGAACCTAATTTAGCTGTTTGCTGGTGAGAACAGTGCTGAGGAACAGAATGAAGCCTGTGATGAAGGTAACTCAAAAATGTTGAATGAAATTATTATAATATAAGTTGGAATGATTTCTGTCCTCTTCCTACATGTCAAAGAAATCTGAGTTCTTGATTATTAACTCATGGTTGGCAATAGGATGCAATTTAGCTATTCTTTTATTTTTTGTTTTCATTTTGCTATCCTAGAAGAAGCATCCTTGCAGTATTGCTATTTTATGCACAACAGTCATAGCCAATGAGCATTTCAGAAATGGAAGTACATAGCTGTAAATTAACCCAAATCTTGTATCATGCTAAGACAGACACCAGTACATGTTTAATGACCTGGCATCCGTACCTGGATGTGACAGCCCAAGTAGAATTAGTCTGAACACCTCTAATGCTGCTGTGCAAATGTTGTGCATTGGGACCTGAGACATTTGAAGAATTTGCAGCAGTGCACAGGGTCGCCTATGAGCTCTGCTTAGTGTAGGAACAATGGAAATAAACATCCTCCAAGACACAAATAATTTTCTGGTATCAAGTTTTGTGTGAACCAAAAGTTTGGGTAAGATTTGCCAGAAGACCAACAATGATCTCAGGTTCCTTTTCCTCAGTGCTTCACAGACTCATACTTTGCTCCAGAAAACTCTGCCTTTGGTGTCTTCACAGTGTGGTGTATTCTTCATGGTGAAATATCCAATGTATCTTTGTTATCTCGCTTCTGTCTTCTGTCACTGTGATAACTGGCTTTCTCTCTAGTGTATTGTAGTGGCATTTAGACCAAGGGGTGAAACTTCTTTAACAGACTACTCTGCAGCCCCGTTTCTAGCTCTGAAAAAGCACAGAAATTTATTGGGACGCTTTTAAATGTTGCATCAAACTGCAAACTGAAGAATTCCAGGCAACTCTGAAGGCACTGCTTCCCCTGATGAAGTAGATCTTTCTAACTCCTTTTGCATAGTCCAGGAGAAAACCTGAAACCCAGAGACAGCTGGTACTTTCTGCTTGCCATTTAAACAATCCCCGCTCAGATCTATTGGAATTGGTAGATCAGACTTGCTGGTGACAAGACCAGATAACAATAACAAGAAAAACAAAACATCCCACTGTGATGCTGAAACATTTCAGAACCCTTCAAGGATCAAACACTTCAACCTCATTTCGTTTACCCACCCCCAGGTCTGTCAGATGCAGGGAGTCTTCTATCTAGCATCTCCCTGTCTGAGCGAGGAGGTTACAAGAAGTAGTGACCATCAGTTTGGATTATGGGGATTCTTTGTCCATTCCGGTTCTATTCTTACCCTTCTTTCCCTAAACTGGCAGTTCATATTATAGGTAAGCCAGATTCTCAGAGAGCCATGGTGAAATAATACTAGACCAGCTGATTCTTTATGAGTTTCCAGCCCAGAGCTGCCCCCAACGTCTGTGTAACAGGCTCCAGTTCAAGTTCACCATCCTCTTCTACTTTATTTATTTTCCCAGGTGACAGATAGAGTTTTTGTTCTGGATATATATGCCCAAGTAAATGCCATCTTTTAATGACTTTCAAAGCATTCATGGGGAAGACCAATGAAACAATTCATCTGTATATAAATGTAAGACTTTTTAATGAAAAACTTGCAGGGCATACAAAATAACCTGTTTTTAAATGAAATAACTCTGTTCTTTTAAATTCCCTTTCATAGCCAAGGCATAACAGGGGTTAGTGCACAGTATAGACTAATTGCCTACATAATTTCATTTTATGAAACAAAGAGCTTTAAAAAAATTATAGGGTTATATAAAAGCATGTGAAACCACTAAGTCAGCTTTGTTTTCAGCTTCATTCAATAGTGGCAGCACATTAGATGTGGTGTGAACAGTAAACATTTTCTTGGGGAAAAAAAAATGTCATAACTTTGTGTTCTGGTACCTGCCTGCGTGTCGATGATATATTCTCTTGTCCTATGATAATGTTTGCTCTCAGGTTTTTTTGCCCCTCTTTCTTCGCAAGAGAAATTGTTTTGTCCTCCTAGCTCCCTTCAGTAAGTGAAGTCCCTCCCTGTCCCTGGCTTGGTGTCTCTCATCCTTGAACCTGTGTTGAGCCAATCATTTTTCTGGCAGCAAAGAGATGAAGCGAGCTCCTTCAGCGCTTCCCTCAGGTCATGAGCCAGAGCAGTCGAGGGAGAGCTGTGTGCATTGCCTCTCCAGGATCCTCTCTCAAATCCTTGATGTCAGTAGTGTTAGGCTACAAGGCCAGCCCATAAAAGAAGTTTTACTACTGGCTGAGCAGCAATGTATTTTTTTTCCCTTCCTGTTTTTCTGTCCCTCAAAATAAACAACAGGAAGGGAAAAAGTAGACAGCAGGAGGCAAAAATACAACGGGAGCTGCTGTTGCTGGGCTGTAACCTTACTTGGATTACTCTGTGTCAAAAATACATATCAGCCACTAAGGCTGAGTGGTAGCAGCTTTAATGTGATGAGACCCTGATGACTTTGGACCTCCTATAAAATGCACAAAACAGAAGCTATAGTGGATATATAACCTTTTCATTGTTAAAAGAGAGCATTTCCACGGCAGGCAAGACACCAGGGTGCAAAACAGACCACAAAGGCCTAGATTTAGCTTCAAGATCTTAGCTCTTACAATACTGCTCTCCAGATAATACAGAAATAGATTTATAACGTATATTTGCCCAACATGTTAGTGTGCTCTCCCTTAATTAAAAGAACAGCCAACGCCCTGATAGCATCATATTGCTGGGACAAAACAAAAAGATATTATCCACTTGAACTCTTATCCCAACTGCTGGGTACATAAAGTGGATTAAGAGGGGAGGGGGAGAAGGGCAATTTTGAAAAATAGTGGTACAATAGCAAGCCTGTGATCTCACCTGATTGAATCTTATCAGCTCTTACCATCAATGTTGTGCTTTCTTTCTTTTTTCTTTCTTCCTCTCTCTCTTTTCTATAACATATAATAAACAAAGAAGAAAAAAAAACAAACAAAAACCCTCGCTACAGCACTTACTGTTATCTTTTTACCCATTCCAACATGGAAATGCAAGAGTTGTGGCCTGAGAGGTGGCTAACATGGGAATTTAGAAGTTGTTCACAGTTATGCTGAGTGTATCATCAAGGTAAAGAGCAGAACACAGAAAATCTGATTATCATAACACGTTGCACAGTGAGAGGCAGACCTCACATAATGTAAAATCAATCCACCTAAATCTCTTTGTAGCCAGAGCTATTTCTGAGATGGGCAGTAAGGCTTTAGTGTGAGAGTGAGCTCTGTGTGTGAATATGCATGCGCTGAATAACCTGCCCGCCTCGGGTGCCATGCTCTGAATGGTTAATTCCCTAATGCACGTGTATTTTACCTAAGCCCCTTTCTAAAAGTTTTGGACTTTCTTGTATATGATTAAAATCGCGGTTTGCAGTGCCAGAGCCAATTTCTTGTTCTGGAGGTGAGGCTGCAGCTTGCTGTGCTGCAAATGTCACCGGCGAGACATTTGTTAGGGCTGCACTGCATGCCGGTTAATCTGTTTACTTATGCAATGGTGGAAATGTGACCTGGCTATTGTGGTGATTAACAGAGTCAAATATCCTCACATTAACTAGTGAGCTGGGCAATCAGGCTGGATTATTGTTACATTCAATTTAAATTACAGTGGCATGACAGGTCCTGAGGTATTTAGTAACGGATTTCACAGCACAGATATGCTTCATGTGTAATGAATAAACTCTGGAGAGCAACAAAAGGGAAAAAAAAATAAAATACAAAGGTATTTTATGATCATTGTGAAAAATTTATGGAGTGTAGCTAGCATGAAATTCTATAAAATGAACTGGCTCCAACCAGTCCAACAACAAAGCACACACTTTTCTTCCTGCTGCTTATGAATTATTATTACCGAGTCCTCCTATGTTTACTCATTAGCATTGAACCCTTTGCAAAACTGTGATTCAAAATTGAATTCTTCTTAATTGAAAATACCCCCAGTATGCTGGGAGAAAAAATGAAGGGGAAAAATGGCAGCAGCACCACAATAGGCCAGTTAGCTCTGTGATAGTCAGAGGGGGTGGCTGCTCTGAACTTGAATGTTATTCAGGATTCACAGCCGGACTATAGGAAGGAGAGAGCAGGTTGCATTCAAGTTGTTCTGCACACTGACATACATATAATTTAAATATTTAGCCACTGGTGTGCTGCTGCAGTGTGTTAGCCCACTAGCACCAGAGTGCATTAATCCTGTTCTCTGTGCGACTTGCTGACTTTGACCTGTTTTATGCTCTGTGACTGAATAACACATAGCACTTTGCTTGGGGAAAAAAAACCCTAAACAAAACACACTATGATCTCAACACACATTGGTTTCAATTAACTTTTAACCATTTGATTGCATTAATTCTAGGCTGTTAGTTAGCTATTGCAGAGCTGGCTGTATTGATTTTGAACAGAATAAACTGAAGCATGAAACAAAGACTGAATTTTCACAAAATAATTTTCCTTCTTTCCATTTGTTTCATCACTTATTTCCAAATATTTTTGCAGAGGCTGTTTTGATACTCAGAAAAGTTCTGATGATAAATAAAATGCTTTAGGATTTCGGCCAGTATTATCTAGCATATATTAAAGTCTAAGAGAAGGATGCTACAGTACAGAACTGTTGGAAAATATCTTATACTATAAAAGTACACAAAGCTGCAAATAACAAGTGTCAGTGGAGAAAAGATTGTGGTTGGTGAGGTGTTCAGGTGCTGCTTGGTGCATTTTGACTAGAGAAGTAATGGAGCCTCACACGGAAACCCTGACTTTGTGATCTTGCATGTACTAATCATTTCAATGTAATGTCAGAACTGAGAGTACAATGAAACTTCCTTCATTTAATGTATGATGTAAAACCTTTAAAATCAGGGACCATTCTACAAAAGGGAATGAGAGAAGAGTGAGACATTTGTGCTGTGGCTTATGAAGGAAGCTCATTCTGGTACAAGAATTCAGTGGCAAAAGAAAAAGAACAGATTTTAGTCTCCAACCTTTAACCTCAAGATGCTGAGTTCAGTTCCACCTTGGTCAGAATCATTAAGAGGCCTTCGAATACAGTCCTCTTTAAGCATCACTCTGAACTCATCTTTGCATCTCCTGGGAGCTTCTCCGTTGCAGGATGTCACTATTGGACACTCTGTGCAGATGTGAGAGTTAAAGAAGAGAACCATGAAGAAAACAGATGCTCACTCAAGCTAGTCTACACTGGATGGTGATTAAGAAAAAGTTATTCCTATCTCTAAACTTAGAAGAACTTCTACATTTGGCATCTAGTAATTCCTTGTTCTGTAGTATATTTTAAAATACTAGTGGTAAAAATTTTCAAGGAGAATATCCTGAACTCTGGAATATGTAATTACTGACCATATAGTCCAGAAATTCCTGCAGTGCTCTGAGCTCCCATTAAACTGCAAAGGAACAACAGGCACCACAAATATCTCATGTGTTTCAATCTGCCTTGTACATCCCTTTTGTAAAATGCAGCTTTCTCCACTATCTATGGAATATCAATGTGGAAATCAAGAGAAGATTGCATCTCTGAAACACTCAGATCTGCCAGGCACACTTTAGCTACAGTCATGTGCAGCTCCCCATCTGGCAAGATGCAGCTGCTGAGCTTTCTGCTACTGAGTCCTGTATAAAACTCAACACCTGTCGAAGGTTTTCATATGGAGAAAGGTGTATTTTTAAAATATTTATTCAGAAGAAGTCAGCACGCTGTGAGCCACTGAAATTTTACACTTCATCAACCTCAGTGTTGTAGTTATGGCTGTAAAATATTCCCCGCCCATCAGAATTTCCAGGCAATGGCATTTTGCTAAAACATGTTCGTTGGCTGCCCACTCCTCTCAAACCATTTTGTCACAGCACACAGAGGAGTCTGAGGAGCTAAGTCCAGCATTCAGCTCAGTTGTTTTTGCAGACAATGATGAGAATGGGTCATTTTGCCATTTCACCCTTAGGCAGTCCCATTGCTGGAGACTTTCAGCATCCTCCCTCCCTCCCTCCCTCAAGCTGTCACATGAGATAAAGTGGGAGGATACAGGATGATACGGTTCTCCTACCAATCAATAGCCTCAAAAGTATGTGCAAAAGTCATCTGACCAGAGAGTCACTGCTGTGTAGGAGGCACTGCTAGAGTACCAAACAGCAGATGCTTATTGAAGATTCTAATGATTTTAGCTGGAGAATGGATCCCCAGGTCCCTTAATTCTGCAGACTCTTCTTTTAGAAAATAGCAATAAATAAATCTTATGCTTTCCCTCTGTTCAAACTTAACTTTAGGGCTTTTCTGCCTCCCCATGACATAAAATGATATGGTTCCACTATGCAAAACAAGAACATTATGCATTATCTGGCCTCCTGTGTCCAGGACATACTCACTCAACCCAGAACTATCCTGTCACATCAGTAAAGTTAGTAACCTCAGGTGACCAAGGCATTAATACTTTATCTGTTTGAGTCAGCTGTGTATCACATCTACTGCCTATAGAAGACAATATTAAGTGGTTTGTGTAAGAAGCAGGAAACCTGCAAGAAAGATACACTAATACAGTAATCTAAATTATGCACAAAACATGCATGGCATAGGAATATATTTCTGATCCCTATTTTAAATTACCTCTCTGCAGTAAATAGCAGCAATCTTCCAAAAGGGAGACACACAAAGTACCCACAGCAATCCCCTCATTTAGAGCCCAATGACTCACTTGGTTGACTGAGATAGTTGCTGAGATTGCATAAAGATAGATGGTTAAAGAAAATGATGGAAGTAAATTTTCAATGAAAGCATAACCTTTTCCATCTTGCTATAAATTCTGTCTAAAGCATAAATCAGTATCAGTTACATGCTTTAAAACAGCAGCTCCCCAATTGGGAACACAATGCCCTCCCCCTTGCACATTTTAAAGGACATGGCACTATGTAGAGAGAGCAATAATATCCTGAAGATTCATGAGCAAGGTAATTTGACATACCTGGTGCTGCCCAAGCCCAAGTTTAGGTTAATATAAATAAAAAGGGAAGACTTTGTCTAGGCTGATGTGTATGTGGTGCCGAGGCATTCAGAAGAGTCAGTTGCTGTGGGCATCCAGTTCATATGCTCTGAAGCATCACATTTCACTGGGATGCTTGACAACAGAAAAGTTTGCAAATGTTGTTCAGTATTTGGAAAGAGCCTGGAGTCACTGCAAACATTTGAGAAGGTGACAGTAATGTCTTTAAAGGGCTTCTTGTCTTAGCAAGGGTATTTCTTATCATTTATATAGTAAAACCATTCTTTGGATGTCAGCAGAATGGACTGACTGTTGGCTGAAGACTGACTTTGAGGGCTGCTTTGGTTTGGATTAGATCCAATCTAGTCCATGGGAGGAGGAGTGGGGGTGGGGGAGGGGAAATTGCACCAGGTTGCTTAATTAATCCGGATGCTTTGCTCATTATACCTTGAACTTCCTCAGAGGACAGGAACAAACTAGCTTGCTCAGAGTAAAATGAGTATAACACCAACAAAAAGCAAAAGGAGGGTGTGGAGTGGAATTATTTAGAGTGGTGAGCCTGTATCTGAACAGATAAAAATGCAAGGCAAAATCTTCTTAAGCTTGTATGAAATGTGAAAAGTAGACACACAAGGGTGTGCAAACATCTGCACATATATCTGTGTAGTGATACACATTATCACCCTGCCTAAATGTGGTGAAGGATGAAGCAGAACCCTTTGTTGATACTTCTGCCCTCAGAATCAGTCAGAGAAGGTAATGCTCAGACAATTCCAGAGTACAGGCTCTGCACCTCTGTATCCCAAGTGGTTATGCAAAATCTCCTACTACAAAAAAAATGGGGCTGCTGGACAGCCAAATTTAACCTTCTTTCTACTTCCCTGAGAGGGTGAGTCTCCTGTGGGAAGCCTGCTTTGATCCATCCAGAGATGGCACAGAATCTTGGGGCTGCCTGACACAAAGCCTCCAAGATCAGCAAAGGTGTAGGTGATGCACTCTTCAGGGATACAAGGTTCATTTAGAGATGATGAGTAATTTTGTCATAAAAAACCCCCAAAACCATGAAAGTAGATGGAGATGACAGCTACAAAAAGAAAATCCGTGGAATTTGCATGCATCTGCCAGAGTAATTCCCATATTAAAGTCATTCCCACGTATTAAATAATTTGGCCATCAATAAGCAAAGTCCAGAACTCTTTTCTCTGACTCACTGTATTAGTGAAAGGACATTTCTGGACATCAGTCTAGCTGCGCTTCCAAGAGTTTGATGTCAAATGTAGACAGATAAGAGGGAATACTCATACCTGGGCCAGTGAGTCCAGATTAGGTAAAGCAGATTATGAAGCACCATGCCTTTAGGGCTGCCTGGATCTTCCTATCTATGTTTGAGCTAGACTGGCAGAGGCAAGAGATAGCAAACTAATGTCAGAATAGACTGGGGGAAAGTAAGGAAGGTAGCCCTCTAGTTTATATATCTTACTTCAAAATAAATTTAACAGAGGAATTTTCCTCAAAAAAGGCAAAAAATTAGCCTGCCACCTCACTTTGCACTTTTACCCAGAAAATGCTACCTAGAGGACTGTTCAAAATCACACAGCTTCAGACTACACTGTTTCCCTCATGGTGATTCACAATGGGAAGTTGTGGGGGTCACCTCAGAAGCTATAAGATGTGTGTTTAAGGATCAAAAATATCAGTGGATTTAGGAGGATTTGAATTCTCCTATTTCCTGTCACTCCTCTCTGCTGATTGCTGCCAAAGAACTAATTAATATGAGTGGAAAATACAGCATGGGACACACAAAGATGGATCAAATACAACCTTCTCTGTTGCAGCATCCTCTGTGCGGCACGTCTTGCACTTACATGGAAGAATTAAAATAATTAGCATGATGAGATTCATTGGCCAACAAATGAGGACAGCAAGAGGATTCTGTGTGTCTGAGGCCTTCCAACCATTTTCTTCTCTGGGGATGTGAGGATTTCAGATAGGCAGATGTCAACCACCAGTACAGCACCAGAAAAAAGACAGCATCCCTTTTACACTGACTGGCTGTTCACTTAAGGATCCTGTTTTTTTTACTGTACATCTGCTACTTTTCCCCTCAGTTCCTTTTTGGTAGCTTGTTTTTCATATTTCACATTTCCTCAAGGGCACAGTACTCACAAAGAATTAGTATAATATATTAGTATAATACAGCTGGTTTCATCGCTGAGACCAGATTCTTCCCATTTTGTCTGTGAATTTTCCCTTGAAGCCTTCACCAAAACCTTCTCACTATTATCTTTTTTGAACAACAAAGCCACTGAAAAACATCACACCTGGAGCAGTAGGAAACTACCGAGTCATGATCATTCCTCTTCAAGGCCAGCAATTAGTGTCAGTGTCCCTAAAATTTGTGAATAAGGTTCTCTGAAAATATTTCTGTAACTGTGACTTCAGTAGGATCAATTTTGATCATACACCGGTGTAAATCCATTGACTTGAGTGGAGTTGGTCCTGATTTACAATGAGGACAGCCAAGACAAGCATACCATTCTTTGTTTTATTTTGTTTCTTACTTTTTTCCCCCTGCTATAAACATTGATCTAACTGAGAGGGTGGAACCATGAATTTCCCTCTATCTGCCCCAGGCTTAGATGATTTTACTATTTTCACAACAAAGTATCTTTTAAAATTATGAATAATGTTTCTTCCTGCAGTAACCCACCTTTCCTTTTCACTATAAGTAGCAAATAATTTGATAGAAACTCACAAAGTGGGTTGGTAGCGGGGGTCTCCATTCCCCTCCTTCCCAGCTGCAGACCTCCCCCTGCACACCAGGTACTCTTGAAGTACCTCTTCATTAACAAAGGTCACACACAGATGGCTGCTGTGGGACACTTCCAACAGACAAACAGAGACAGTTCTCTGTATTGCAGATAAGCCTTAGTGTGGAGGTTTGTACAGAACTGCCTGCCTAAAAATGTTTTGAAAAAGCACCCTGCATATGGAATCAGGGATTTTTAATACACTCAGAAATAGAGGCAAGAAAGCTATGCTGTTGGGATCTATAAAACTTGCATGTCAATATAGAATCTCCTTTTGCTGTCTTTCAGTCTTCCACTTACAGTGCTGATTTTTTTTACACTTATACTCAAACCTTTAGTCTGCAATACTTTTATATTTACATATTACTATAGAGAATTTCATCATAGTATCTGATGTGTCTAAAGACAAATTTTCTTCTTCTCAAAAGCTTGGGATATTGGGATTTTAACCTTAATCAAAATAAATATTTTTCTACCCTTAGTTTTTTCACCTCTCCTTCATTCCTTGTTCCTTTTACCTGTGCTATGAAAGTGCCACCCATGTGGCCCTAACATGAGAGCTTGGTTGGAATTCTGAAACAGTTTTGAGATGAGTGAAAATGAATTTGTCCAGCCTCAGTTCCAGTGTTAATTAAATGTATTGAATGAGCAGCGCCTTTTGCTGTTAATAGATGAATGATCACCTTAGGAAACTCCTCTATTTTATAAGCAGAGAAGAACATGTTCCCTGAGGTTGCTGTGCCATTTTTAAAAAGTGATATTTAACATTGCTACAAGCAATTTGTTGTTTAAAAGAACTGATTAGCACAGTTGTTGTCCATCACAGTATGCTATGCTCCCAGTGTTAAAACATTAGCCAAGTGCTATCCTATAACCATTAAACTACCTTCAGTTTCAATCAGTTTTCTAACACAGCCGGATTAAGAAAGTTCTGTTTACCCAAATGGGATAAGGTGACTGACCAGATGTTCTGATTTTAAAAGATCTGTTGGTGTCCTAGTGATTTCCGCTGGGACATTGAATTGTCCCAGATTTTCCTGCTGAGAGCTTGAGCAGCACAAAAGTTGCTTGCAAGGTAAAGCCCCTTTAGCCACTAAGGAGTTTGGAAAGAAGGATTAAAGGAGGATCCCCCTCCTAGTGTTGAAGATTCATCCAATATGGTTCATATTATACATGAGTTATTACAAATAAGTGTGATGGCTTCCTTTGCTGGAGAAAAGCTACAGAAAAAAAAGAGAAAACACGAAAACCCCCATACCCTGAGCTTAAGGAAACTTAAGGAAACTTAAGGAAACTTAAGGAAAACAGGCTGCTTTTCCCTGATGTAGATCTATTGCTCACGCTACATGCAGAATGCTGTGGAATTCCTAATATACTTTGCTTGGTGGTGGTTTCTGTGTCTCTGTGTGTATAAGGGGCAAGGGAGGAGGGCAAGGGGGAAGGAAAAAGAGAGAGAGGGAGAAAAAGAAAGAGAGAGGAAATCCTCTTTGTCCTGTGAAGTGCATCACACAGACCTCCTGTGTTGTAATGTAAAACCGCCGGGGTGGCTAGAATGACCATATGCTGTGAATGTGAGTGCTGTGCCTGTTTAAATGTAAATTCACTCTGTATCAGAATAAAAGAATATCTGTTTAATATGGAATGAAGGCAGTTTGGCAGGATATGCACTACTTCAGGTAAGCCAGAATAAACAGTAGCATTGATTAAAAGGAGCCCCCTATTTTGCACCTGTCATGTTCACCTCCTTTGCCACAAAGGCCTCGCTGGTTTATTTACCTGTAGAGCTGTTATAATATTTTGCTTTCTAAAGAGATTTGGAAGCCACCTGCCGTACCTTTGGCATTTCTTTAACAACAAAGCACTCCAGGCTCAAGTGCAAGAGCCCATTGTTCTGCTCCACAACATGGAAAAGAAGATGAATCCAGAAGCACAGGATCCAAACAGAAATTATTATTGATTTAATCACATAATCAGCAGCAAACACTTCAGGCTAAGATAGCAAATCCATAACAGCCTGCCCACATAACCACCCTTACAAATTTACCAGCAAACCACTGCGCACACTTAGCAAACAAGAAGAGCAAGGGTCACCTTCACTTGGCGGAAAAATATTGACATTCCTAAAGCTTAAATATGTTTTGAGTTAAGTGTTATCAATCAGTGATAAGAGTTGAATGTCTGTTAAACATAACTACATTGGCAGAAGGATTATAGAATGCTTTCTTGCCATAATCTAGAAGCATCTTTCAGACAAAACTCTGCTTGAAATCAATTGTGCACAAGGAGCTGCCTGCTGAGACCCATTCAGTGACATACAAAGGAAGAGAGAGTCTCCCTGTGATCTTTAACCATAACCGGTTATCTAATGAGACCAGGGCTTTAATTTCTTTTCACATCAAACATAGAATCAATGCTCTGGATTCAACAATGTGTGTAAACAGGCCGTGAAGCCATCTCTTCAGATGGCAGCCAATTCAGCCTTCCAAGCCCCCTGGCATATTTATTTCAGTGAATCCCCCTTTAGTTCCAGGTAACTGCTTCCATCATATTGCTGCTGGCTCCCTCCTCATGGATGGCAAGGCGAGCTCCCTCTTGTCAGACTCCTTCCACTGGCAGTGTAAAACCTGGGTAGCTGACTCTTGTAGAAACACTGCAAAAAGTATTTTCAGGCTTCTTCTTTCATAGGTTTAGCAATCCTGTCTCGATTTTAACAATTACTACAGGCAAAGGTTGTTACAGTTCATGTTCCCTTCATATCTTGCCATCAAATGGCAGGATGCTGCTTCCACTCAGACAAAACTCTAGTAACATCACAGTAGTTTACTTTAGAATTACACTGGCATAAAAGGTGACAACCTGGTGCAAATGTTTAGAGCAAACATCGGCTGGGAAAGCCTAGTGACATTCCAGAGAGGATTAAAATTTGGTTCAGCAAACTGATTCATTCAGCCCTTGTCCTGCTCTGGGATATTTACAAAGTGGGCTTTTTGTTTGAAAAGAGGGCA
The DNA here is from genome assembly GCA_013397375.1 of Toxostoma redivivum. Lineage (NCBI taxonomy): Eukaryota > Metazoa > Chordata > Aves > Passeriformes > Mimidae > Toxostoma > Toxostoma redivivum. Next base: position 171,475 of record VXBI01006776.1, on the reverse strand, counting down.
TTTTAAAGCATCAGTGTTTGTTTGAAAAGATTTTGGAATTTTATCCTGCATATAACAGGGAATATAGTATGAAGACAACATCTTTGGCACCATGACCTAAATAAAGAAAAGGATTTTACTAAATTTTATGCTGCTATTCTTTGTCTTTACTGAGAAAAGTGGATGGTCCTGCTCTGTGGCTCTACACCAACTTCTCTACTGTGCCAGGCTGTGCCGTCTTGCTGCCCATAGGCTGTGCCTGCCCCCAGGCCTGCTGCTGCAGGAGGTGTTGACATCTCCATGCTTTATTGCTGCTGGCTTAAGGCACTCCTGCCACAAAAACTGAGAGACCATGAGCTTCAGCCATCAACTTGGATTCAAACTGGTTCATCTGTTACATCAGGGACCACTTAGGACCATATAAAAGCTTACCTGCCTTTATATTTTCATGTAATACATTTCCTGTAACACATGATAATCACACCTAAAAAGAAAATACAGTAGTAAATCACTTGATTGAATACCTCAGAGTGTGCCTGGGAAGGCAGAAACTGGAAGTATCTATAATAACAAAAGTATATTGGAACAAATCATGCTTTGCAGACAGATTGCTGCTTTGAACCCCTCTGGGCTTTGATTGCTGAAACAGATCTGAAAGTTCATATTTTTTTTTTTAACTGGAAAACACCAGACAGTGGGCAGATATTAAAGGAGGGGTAAAATCAGAGTTTCTTCTCCCAGCACGTTCTCTCAAGACTCATGGCTTTGCTATCCAGTCAAATCTGTTTTGACTGCACCAATGCTCCAGAACAGGGTAGGAGAGGGACCCCAGCTGTTCAACGCTGAACTGTTTTAACCAAGGAGGAGTCAAGAAGCTGCAAAAGCAGTATTATCTGCCTTTGTTGTGAATGATGGTGTGAACAGAGAGGTTGACTCTGCTAGACCTGGATCCCGGTGGGGAAGCACCTCAGAGGCAGTGAGGTAAAGGAGAGAGTCAAGTGGGTGATTTAGAAGGCTGGGAGAAGAAGTCTGTGTGATTGAAAGTGGCTCAAAAGACTAAGCTCAGAAGCAATTCAGATCCTTGTTCCTTTTGTTAGTGCAGCTCCTGCCACCACGGTGGTGAGCAGGCTCCTTAACAGTATGATTGCATAAATAGATCAACATCAGTTTAAACAATGTGGTGGAGAAATCTGAACAGACCATTAAAAAAGACACAAAAGTCAAAACAAAATCCAGACCTCTCTGCACTCAGCAAATGTCTAAGAATGACTGTGGTGACACACCTAGTAGAAAGCAGGAGTAGTTTTAGATGGAACACAAATCAAACAGTAGCCCCTCCCTCAAAAAAAACCAAAACAAAACAAACCCCTGCAGCAAACCCAAGAACACCTGCAAACAAATAGTTTTTATCTTAAGTTCTCTTTTTTGGAGGATGTGGGGCTGGGAGAGGAGGACAGATTTCTAATATGCTGCTCTACTATATTTGTATCAAGCTAGTCACAAATATATTTCAGATTCCTCCCCTCACTGATTTTTTTTCAAAATTTAACTGGACAAGGCTGTAAGCAACATGATTCTACTTTAAATTTGCATCTGTTTTGGGCAGAAGATTGGAGTATAGATATTCTAGATTTCCCACTTAATTCCAATTGTTTCGTAATTCTATGATTTTTCCCTGAAAGATGTTGACTCAAATAGGACAATTCTGCCTTCTGGAGGGATGATGCAGTGTCAAGTACAGGGAAACAGAGATGCACTTTGTTGCAGAGCTTTAAGACATCATTCAGAAAAATATTTACTAATGTGCTGAGCTCTCAATGCATCTGTGAAGGAACAGCATTAACCATGTAACTCAGAAGGTCTCACTGTACTTCAGCAAATTTGTGCCCAGATGCCTACATATCAGGGAGATGAAGAACAGAGGCATTACTGTTATCATATGACCTTAGGAGAAGCTTCATGGTGCCAGAAAAATGGAAGGAGAAATGAGTAAGAGAGGGGGAAAAAAAGAAGTATCAAGATCTAGAAAAAATCGTAAGAGTAGAACAACAGGTTATTTTCTCCAGACTTATAGTTCCAGAACAAATAATTATGCAGGAAAACCTAAAGATGTCCAGGTGAACATCTTCAGGACACACTTAAGCAGTGAAACAAAGGGCTCCTTTGTGTACCTCTGAAATATATTCCAGTAGATGTGTGCAGTAAGACTGTGGGAAGGAAGCAATACAAGATATTGATACCTGGTTATGGAAATGAAAATGTATATTACAACAGAGTGTTTTTCTATATATTCATTTCATTAAAAAAATCTTTTCTATTGATTCTCTAATTAACATTAACAACCATAAAGACAATTACAAACAAATATAGACATAAATCAAATAGATACTGTATAAACAACTGAACTTAATTTAGCTGGCCCATAGAAATTGTTATGCAAGAATACCTGACATGGCACATACCCAAGTAATGGAGAATCTGAAAGATAATTATTGGAAGAGAATAATTAATTCAAAAAAGAAATTTTAATCCAAGCACAAATATGTAAAATACCTGTAAACTGACATAATATGATGAAGGCCAAGCTTGATTATTTAATATAGAGCTCTAAATCCATACTTAAACATATTAATAAGAGTTTTATTTTACAGATGTTTTAATCATTTATAACCCACTTGATAAGGGAGGATCAAGCCTTAACTACACAAATACAGCACTAAAAATAACACTACATACTCAAATCTGTTCATGAGATAAATTAACATACTTATTGAAAAGTGTACATAGAATGATTTCAGCTATTTGTCTTTCACTGGTGATTCTTTCTATGCTTTTTTGAAAAAAAGGTGATGTATTTGATTTCCAGTGTTTAGACATGTTATGTGAGAAATGCATCTGAAGAAATCAACATTAAGATTTCCTCTCAGAATGAGGAGATCTAGGCTCGGTTTTCCCCCAGCTGGAGCAGATGGATGAAAATAGTTATAAATAGAATAATAATTTAGACTTAATATTTTGAAGAAATTTGCTCCTACATTGCTGGTAAAACCCAGCGTTCATTTATTAATGTAATAATCTGGCAGTTCATTTAATTTGGGCCTCTTACCATTAAGGCTATATTCATATAATATGTCATTAAATTGCATGTTTTATTTTTACTTAGCAATATTTTGCCATTATTTCAGCTTTCTTAAACATTGTATTATTTATGCAGAGAAAGAATACATGTTGGTACATACCCAAGTACACCAAATGGCAAGTTCTAATGTCAAGTCAATTGTAAGGGTAAGGCTTAGAAAGCATCAGGAAAAATTGTCATTTTTTTTTAGATCAGTTCAGTTGTAGATGCTCCACATTTTGCATATCTGCAAATACATGCATGGAGGTGGCCTAAGTTTCCTGACTTTCCCTAAATTTACCATTTTCTATTGAAAAAAATGGCATTCTGGTCTGAGCCTGTTCAGGGAGTATTTTTTTTACAGTTTGCTACACTTTCTAAAAATGACTTTCAATATCTGTTTCAGTTTCCACTGCTGTAAATTGAAGGATTCATAGTACTTACTTATTTTCAAGGGATAGTGGAAGAACTTGAAATTGAAAAAAGTACTATACATGTGAATTGTACTTCTCCAAACTAATGCACATTGAATTGGATGATTTACTAAAATGTGAAGTGTTTTAAATGGCAATTGTGAACTATGGCTCTAATGCATGTTATCAGAATAAAATACAAAATAAATATTAGAATTCATCTTGGTCGGCAGTCCAAGGTGTTTTGGGAAAATGGAAGTTTCCTAGGCTCTGCCTGTCAAGCAGTGTAACAGCAAGCAGAAAGGCTGGTTAAACATGTGAGCAGCTACATCAGCGCTGCCCCCATAAATCTGCCAGCATATAACTACAAGTTTAAAACTATTGCCTGTCATGCACATTGTATTTTAATGCAAAATATGCCAGCAAAATACATGCAAACAAATGTATGAAGTCAAAGCCGTTATAAGTTAGCAAATACTCATATACCTGTAAATAAAGATCTACAAGAAAAAGATAAACAAAGAACCAAAGGTTTTGCTCAGTATCTTAAAAGTGTTCAGTATCTTAAGTGCCATATATATCTCTTATCTACCTGACTCAATTGTTTGCATGTCTACAGGCACCCCCTGTGATTAAGCAACACAAAACCATTGTACAAATATACATGTTTTGTTCCCTAATGCATATAGCAAATGGATGAGATTTTAATTTAAATAAATTTGTCTACAAATCAATCCATTCTTAGGAATGGGCTAGAGAGGGACTTCTTTTGTCTTGCACTTGACAAAATTTTTCAAAAAGGGTCTCCAAAACTTTCAGATTTGGTCATTTTCTGACTCAAAATATCATACCTTTGGAGAATGTAGAAATATGTAAATAAGTTGATTCCACAGTACTGAAAGAGGTTGTGACACCATCACCAGGACATTTGAAGTTTCCTGTCTGTGATGAACTGGGACAAACTGGAATTTTTCTCAACTTCAAGATTAATATCCTTTTTCTATTTCCCATGGTGCATGCTAGTTCACTGTAGATTTTTAGAATTACTGGTTTTGATCCATCCTTCCCTAACAATATAGTAAAATGAATCAAATGACACCAAACATTACAAAGGTCACACAAAACTCTAGTAAGAAATAATATTTGCTGTTACCAATTCAAGCTAGTTTTAAGTGATAATTCATAGAATATGGCAACAACTTTTTTCAAAATAATCAGGAAACCTTGGAGCACTTCTGGTAACATTATCGTTCTATTTGAAGATGCCAGCAAATATCCCACTTAGTCTTTCCGCAATCTTCTTAAAACTCCATATTTTCAAACCTCTTAGGAGAAGGAAAAAAGAATCTAACTCATAAACAAAACCCTAAACCTAGAATTTGCCATTTTTTAATGGCTAGGGTTTTTAATTTTAAATTTTATTTGCATGCTTTAAGTTGAAAAAGTACTGTAAAAATTGTTTCCCTGACATTATATAATAGGCCTTGGTTAAGTTACATGACTATTAGAAAAAATAAGCATCAAGAAATCTGCAAAGCAACAGTGAAAACGTTAGTAAGAGAGAATAAAAAAAATCAATTTACAATATAAAGGTTCAGTACATACTATAATTCCTTAAAATGAAAAGTAGGACTGGGAAAATGAAAAGCTATTGCAGGTTAGCATGGAAGGGTCAGAATTTGATTTTTGATCTGTATTATGTCTGTGGATTTTAGTAAGGTGCATTAAAACTTATTAAAAGTGACCTGTAGCATTTTCTTTTAAAAGGCTGATGAGACCTCTGGGACTCAAAGATACTATCATTATCAATGGTCCAAATGACTTTTTACAACAACCTCTGACAGTACATAAATAAAGAGAAATGAATACAATTATCTCTGCTTCAGATTTGCAAAGCAAGTAGAAGTGGTTAGTGCTGGTCAATCTATTTATAGCAAATACTTTGATTTTTGATTAATTTAGCCTTCCAGCTTGCTGATAAATTACTCTCAGATGGGCTCATGTATGTATGTATATATATATATGATACTGCTAGCCACTGGATGCCTTTGGATGAAATATGGAATTAGTCACTTGGATTTCCTTCCAAGTTTACAGTCTTTACTCACATACTCCTCAGATTTTTCACACTCAGAAAAAACTCTTTGAATAAATAATTGTTTGTACAAGTGTTCATGTAGAACAAAATTAAAGAGATCATGAATATTGATAGCAACAAATCTGTTTATTTTATTCCAACAATTGCCTGCAATTTTTGTTTTGCTTCACAATATTCATTCAGCTGCAGTAGACAGGAATATGGCACATTCCTTTTGTTGGCAAGACTGTGAGAATTGAGGGAAAGAAGCTTATCTGTCTCTAAAACATTTTAGGACCTTCAGCTAGTTTAAAACTCAATCCAGGAGGTGCAGAATACTTCCTGTGGAATGCTGAGCACAACACTGTCACTGGCTTTTGTATCTATCGGTACTCAGTACCTTCCAGGACATGCTTTGTGGCAATTTGTTTTCTATTAACATTTGCAAACAATCCAAGATTGCAATGTTGTCAGAATGTGAATGACTTGAAAATACTTGTTGAAAGATATATGCTAGCATGAAGTTTTACAGGCCACGGAAATAGTGGCTTCTTAGCAAAATGCAGGATTAGACCCTGGCACCACTCATTTTCAGCCAGGGTTTACAAACATGGATACAGAGAATACATCCTTCACTAAGTGAACAAGAAAATCCCTTCAAACTTTATTGCACAAACAACACTTTTGGATGTAGGAGTCAAAGATTTGCACAAGAGCTCCTCCCAAAATTAAAGGGATTTGATTATGAGGTAGGAAGTTGTTCTCCTGTCTCTGTTCCCTTAATATAAGTGTTTCCTATGATGGCTTAATATATTTAAGACAAGCCTATCACTCCTGTGTTTAGGATAAGGAAAGAAAAAATGATCTATGTACATGAGACATCTCATTGCTGAGAGACATAGATGGAAAAAATATTAACATGGAATCTGCTAGATGGTGTATATAAAGGTAAGACTGTTTCTAATATTTTTGCATTAATAGAGCATATTCTTCTTCAAATATACCTATTTAACTAATTTAATTTTATTTGTAAAAATGTAGCTCTCTGAAATTGTCAGTGATATGATAAAGCTAATTAAGACATGCATGGTGTTAACAGTTTCATTAGAGGAGATAATATTGCACAAGAAAAATAAGAAATCATTATGATGAATGCCTCAACATTACATTACATGTTAATGAAGTGTAAATGATCTAATTATTTTTGAAAGAATACAGATTCGATTAAACTGTCGGAATTAAATTGGAAAGGACAGCCTATTGTACTTTTTATGTACAGACAAGTTAGCGTTAATTAGGCACAATCTACAGGAACAAATGAGGCACAACCCTCGGTGAACAATCATGTATCCGTTGCTCAAGGCAGGTTTCATAAAGAAATATATTAGGGAAAAAATTGTAAGTCAATTAAATACAGTGCTTTAGCAGTGGGAGGGAAAATGAGCAAAATCTCTGTTCCCTCCCCCTACATTTTGAGTGTTTATAATGCAATCACTCTGCCCGTTCTGCTCCATCACTAATTTCATAAATACTAATTTTGCTGATGAGACATTTTGATTTGTTTGCTATCTACTTTCCACAAATGACTTTCTGGAGGCAGCATGGATTTTGGATGTAATTCTTTTTCTTTGGGCTCTATTCTCTGCTCTGGCCTAAGGTAAGATAAGAATAAAGCGAAACCAGTAGGCCTTGCAGATGAGGAAGAAAATATTATTCAAGCAATGTTCGACTTCACCTGGGTGTTCAAAAGGGACTGATAGTTATCTTGTGAAATTTAGCCTAAGTAAAATATAATTTTGGTTTCTTTATGCTACTTTTTGCTCCATTTTCTCCCTGTTTCAAGAACCCTCTTAAGACCCACATAATATGCAAACATGGCATTAAAATGCTTTGAGGAAACAAAGCATCTACTTGATTAGTTCAAGCTGATTCAAAAGTCCTGGAGAATCTGGATATATTGTTAAGGTTCTTGTATATCTAAGTGTTTCATTCCAAAGACATTGAGCTTCAAGATTTTTCAGCCTTGCCCATTTAAGAAGTGGAGGCACACCAACCTGCTGACTCTTTATCTAGTTAAGAGAGATTGCAAAAGAAAAAATAAACCTGCTGATATTGTTAACTGCCCTCAAAATTCAGTTGACCCCCATAAAGCCCAAGTGCATAAAGCAGAGCTGAACAAGTTGTTTTTGCACATAAACTGATGTTGCTCGATGCATTGTAACCTATACAACTTGTTTGTGGGAGAGTGGTAGCTTATTGACTGAGACTTCCTCGGTCTGCAGAAAATAAATTGTAACCCTACCCATCCATATCCCTACACACTCCCTCTCCTCCTCCTTTTTATAACTAATCTCCTTTTTCAATGCTTACACACAAAGCAACATTCATAATCCACAGTTTACAAAGTATCTTGTGACAAGGAGTTCCATAGCTCCACAAACAACATTTTTAGTAGTCACTTGCATGCAAGCATCCATGTAGCATATGCTAGAAGTTCATTCATGTCAAAGGTTATTCAGAATAACTTTACTCCAAAAATTACTGTAAAGCAAATGAGATTATATGATTGAACACACAGTTATTCAGGAATTTTACTTCTATATAAAACACCCAATAAAAATGGAAAATTGGTTATTGTACTTGTTCCTGATTTTTCAACTAGATCTCACTGCTGAGAAAGGATGAGGTCTTTCTTTTGGCCCAGGCTACTGGGAGAGCACTGGACAGCTGCTGATGACCTGGAGCACTTCCACCTATTTTGAAATATCCGAAGATTCATGTTTTTTGGAAGAAGAGTGCCATGCAGACCCAGAAGGACCACCCCTTGGCTGTTGTGTGGATGAGTGGCAAAGCACACTGCTGTGCTGAGACATCATTCTGAGCAGATCAGATGCATCTTGTGGCTCTGGGCTCTGCTTGCTATGTCAAGGCTAATCTCCTCAACCTGACTACATAAATAAAAGCAGGACCAAACTTTCTGCAGTTGAAATACTGCAGTGTTAATGACTGTTTCCATCTGGTTTCAGTTATTCCATAAAATAAAAAACATAATAAATTCTAAGAAATAAAATGCACCTAAAAGCATAATCAGGGATAAAAACCTATAGACTGGGTAGCAGATGTCTTTGTTGGACATCATAACATATATATAACTAATATATATAATTCATATATATATAATCAGTGCTATAAAACATAAAATAAGGCATTTTTTCCAGGAACTTATAAAGATATTGAGGACTGTTCTCTTGTTACCCCAAGGAGATTAAGAAGGTAATCAATTTCAGGTAATATTTGTTAATCTTGTGTGCTAGTCACACTTCAGCTTTTTGAAATTACCTTTGCCCATAATTATTTCTTCTCTCTATTGAACAACAGAAAGCTATTCATGTCCTAAGGTTTGATATGCAATGGTTAACCACAATATTTTTCTCACAGCTCCTACTGAGTCCACCCAAATGATAAATGATGTCCATTTATTAATAATGCACTGCACAGGCAGATTAGGGAATCACTTCCAGAGTGCAATGCTTCAAGAAGGACTAACAACATCCATGCATTTGGTGGGAAACAAGCCACAAAACAAGGGTTGGATCCTGGTTCAGTGTAAACACCAGGGAAATCAGCCCTTGCACTCCAGTTCTGAGACAACAGAAGGGCCACAGCCCTTTGTTCAGTGTTAGGAGGCAGAAGGATTTAATCTGATGTTTTCTTGTCACAGGCTGTCCTTCTGGATCACACAGTGTTGAGGAGATACCTTTGTACTAGAGTCCTATGGGACTGGAGGTGACTTCCTGCAGCACCTGCCTTTCAGGAAATGGCATCATCCAGTCTTACATGTCATCGTGCTACCACGAAGGCAGATACCAAAAAAAGATTTGACTCTTTCTACCCATAACACCAACAGAAGTCTGATCCACCTCAGCCTCACTTCTCTGGTGTCTGTCATCTGCTAGTTTCTGTTGGAAATGTGGGATAGGTGGGATATGCCCAGTCAACATTCTCCTTAAGCTTTAAGAACTGTTCTCCTGCTAGTGTTTATCTTTCTAATGTATTTACAGAGACAATAATTTCCCTGCTCAGCTTTGTTTGGCCTGTCTAAACATAGTTGGCCCTTCTATCTCTTTTCCTTAAGTGGGAATCTCCATTCTCCCACTGACATAATGATCCTTCCAGGTACATCTTCTAGTCTGAGCTAATTTTTTTCAGACAGGGATGATAACAACTGGACACAGCATTCTTGGTGAAGTCTTGCTGGAACAATAAGAACTTTGAATAACTTTGCTAAATTTATTAACTTTGATTTTCCATTAATCTTTCTCATATCCAATTTTGGACTTCTGTTAGGTTAGGTTCTACTAGGTTCCCCAAAATGCTGAAAAAAAAGGGGAAGGTCAGAGAAAAAAGAACAAAGATACAAAAGCACCTAATATGCTCATTGTCTGGATGTTAAAATCTTAGAATTAACTGCTCCTACTGTGCTTTACTACATCCTAATGTAGATATAGCCTAAGACATCAAAACTTTATCAATGGGATGTGAGATTGTTTCCCTTTTGACTACTAGTTTCTAGTGTGCTAGTTGCTGTAAAGCTCTTGCCCCATTAATCCTCATATTCTGCTGCAAATGTATAGATACTGTAATAAACTGTCATTTCAAGTATTTAATTATTATTTCATTTTTTCATGTATCATTGTTGTAATGGTAATCAAATTTATTGTCATAGTAATTTGAAATATAATATGGGCTAGCTAACTCAAAAGAGTAAGTTACATTTTTCAGATTGATTTTATTAATCCAATGCATTCATTAATTCCCTGGATGAAACATAATATGATGACTAAGCATTTATTTTATAAATATACAAATAAAATACTAAAAAAATTACTCAAAACTACTTACAATATCAGGATTCATCCAACAGCTTTTAAAACATTTTAAAATTTGATACAAATAATTAAAAATTAATATAATCAAACATTTTCAGGTTTCTAAGGGAGTATCATGTATCTGGGAGGACAGTTTGAGACCAACAATACCATAAACATTACGCACATTGAACTGAAGAATAAAACATTTTACTTTTTTTTTTTCATGTAGTACTCTAAAAAGTCTAGCAGCATTAAGTCAACAACAAATTTAAATGGAGCTGTGAAAAGTCCTATATGTATTAGTTTCAGGCTACTAGCAGAAATAATTTAAGAATAATTAATGTTCTACTTTCATATATATGCCCACAACTTGATTTCAAATAAATAGTGTGAATATACAAAATGTAAGAGGGAAAATTAATTTTACATCTTCTAGATATTGTCTTTATGCAGTGCCACATTTTTGAAGAGACACAAACAGTCTGTCATTGCATTTCGGTTTATTGCCAAATATGGCTTGTTTAATAACAACAAAATTTTTAGAATTGGATATACAAGATTTCACAAGTTTATGAAATAACTTGCTATATGAAATCAAGTCCAGCTAGACATCTCATTTTCTTATATATTTTAAGAGGGTGCTTAATTTAGTAGGAGTACTCAGGTTTCCTAGGTGATTTGAGGCTTCTCCATTGACTGAGGATTGTTTTATTGGAAGTTTATACATTCCATAGCCAATAGCTGTGTTTCTTGAAAAGGTATGAGATAACTTTAAAGCAGACTGAAAGAATCTACAGAGTAGAATCTGAAGGGAACTGCAACAAATATCTATCTTTTGCTTACAAATATTTATACAAACATCAGGTTTCTTCACCCAGAATAACTTTTTTGCAACACTTCTGTATTCTAACATTTCCCATTAATGAGACACGGAACCCACAAGCACCACCGAATGAGATACAGATGCATCAGCCACTTAATGAATTGCAATGTATTTGATTAAACTATATGAGTAATTTGCATGTAGTAGGAAGTAATGACCATCCCATTTGATGTGCATTAGTGTTCTAATTTCTCCTCACTGGCTCTATTTCTCTGCAGTAAAAGCCCAGCCACATTTTACAAGAAACCAACTCACTTTCCTACCACATTTGTCAAAAGAGCCAAACTCCTGCAGGCCCTTTGCTAGAATGGACAATTTCAGGAGCTGTAGTGACAATGAATAAAGAGGTCAAAGTACTTGACTGGATTTATGGTACATTAAGAGACTGCTGCAACCATGGTGGTGGAATTAGGGCAGCCATTTAACTCAGCTACAGGGACCAAGATCCCAAGGTGAACATTTTGTGGTGAGTTGCAAAGTGTCTACAAAATATCTCTACAATCCACATGCTGTAATCTTTCTCAGCTTGGAGACTTCTAATAGGGTTAGTAGTAAAACTCTAATAAGATGATGGTCCTATATGGTATGTACTTTGAATCCCTTGAGAGCTTTTTACTTATCTGTAAGACATTCCCACAAGTTTAATTTTGAAAACCTCCACTGTGGTAATGATTCCTCATGAACTATGATACTATTATGTATACTCTGTAAGCTTTTAATATAACAGTCTCCACCTAAATGGATTTTCTCAATGGAAAACAGATTTATTTTTAACTTTATGACTTCTTATACTGTAATTTGATAACTATAATGCCAATAGGTTAATCATATTGATGAAGTACCCAGAGAGACTGTATTTAACACCGCTTACCCTGTGGAAAAGTAACCTGATTTACTGGAAACCTTTTCACCTTTAGTGGCAGGGGAATAGCTGCTAGTTTGGCCCTGTGTTCAAACATATAATTCCATAGGCTGGCATGTAACCCAAAGGCAATATTACCACTGAAGGATTGATCTGAATTAACAAGCTTTAAAAAGGGGGAGGGGAGGGCGTACATGGAGAAGGAAAAGCTGGGAGAGACAAAGAGAGTTCTATGGCAGGCGAGTACACACTTGGTATCTTTCTTTGTATATGAAATTCTCTTTCAGATTGTTGTTTGTGCAAATTATTTCTGCTATGGAATCAAGATAATTACTAGTTCCTTTGTAAGTTTTCTGAACTCACATGGTGGATATTAGCTGAGATTTTTATTTGTAAAGACCTGCACAAGATGAATGAAATGTTACTTTGTGCATATATGTAGACTAACAAACAATTTCCTTCAGGAAAATAAAGGATCACTAGTAAATTTCTTTCTTCTGAAACATACAGCTGCAAGCAATTTGTTCTGTAGTTTTACCATGTATCTGGAGAATTTGCAGAGATCAAACAGAATGCAAAGGTGGCCTTCATTGCATCAGTCCTCTGTCTCTCTGTGAATGCACTTCCTTGCAGCAGAAGTCTTCTTAAACTCAGCACTGCTCTTCAGTGTGCCCATGCTCACCAAAATACATGCAGGCATTACAGCTCCATCACAGGACCTGTAATACCTCCAGACTACCAGCTGCTGGATTATAGGATTGCCAGTAACTGAAAAGGATAGACTGGAGTATCTCCCTCCTTGAAGTAAATCGTGCTTCAAAATAAATTTACTCTTCATTACCTAAGAAATACTTTCTCTGGAAGACAGCCATCCTTGTAACACAGCCTCTACCACTGAATTTTCAGGCATTGGTGAAATATGTACTCGATTAAATAATACTAAATAACCTGGGATGAAATCAGGGGTATAACAGAGAGAGAAGCAAATTACATTAAGTGCTTATAAGGCACTTAATTACTCTAAAAATTGTTGTTAAGCTGCTTTTGTGTCTCATCTCTGTTTTTTGATGAGAAAATGAAAATCAACACAAATAAGAGAGAAGACAACATGGACATTCTTCTTCAGAGGTGTACCAGACATCTAGCTTGGAGGACAGATATTCCAGTGATGCTGGGAATGCAGGCAGCATGATATCTGGAGTGACACTGCTGGAGCTCAGCCCTACAGGGATGTGGCCTGGGGTCCTCATAAGGAATTAAACCTCACATCATGCTGAACTCCACTTGCTACAAGCTGTAATGCTTTAGTTTGAGGCTTACTGAGGATCCAAAGGAGGGCAGCTTGGACTGGAGAATGATAGGGATAATAAGGAGTTAACTTTTTTAAGCAGGTAGGCAAGAGCAGTTTATAGTGCTGACGGATGGCTAAATGCCATAGCACCACTCTTGATTTATTTGCTTCTCTTATGCAGCCTTGAATTTCAGAGGGAGACAAGAGGCTTAATTTAGCTAAAGGAAGAGCACATTTGGGACTTCTGCAGCTCAGTTGTTTCCTCGATCTGCAGAAAAAGGCAGAGGAGCTGTGGGGGGCAGCATTGTCAAGTGCACCCACCAGTGCTATCAGTGCAATTTTTATTTCAGCATAATTGAAAGAAGACAATTACGACTCATTCAGTTAAATATAAGATTTGGAAAGGGCAACGTAAATACATGGGAATAATAATGGTGCATTGCATTTCAGATGAAAGAAGAGAGCTGATCTATTGCCAACACTTATGATATGAATCATAAATTTTGCAATACTCGACACTCCTTTAGTAGCCTCTATTATGGAAGTAATGCAAAAACACAGGGAAATTTCTGTTTTGTTTCATCTGTAACGGCTTTGCAGATTTACTATGGAAATGAACTTGGAAAATATGAGCCCTGCAGAAGGCAAATAACAAAAGAAATGAGGAGATTTATTCATTTTCCAAATCTTATTACTGTTGCTTTAGCCCTGGAATTGTGAAATTTGGCCTTGCAAATGTTTGGGTATGGACAGGCATTGAATTATTCATTGTGTAGGTAAAGAAAAGAAGACACAGGTAGATGTAACACCCCTGAAGCCAACAAAGATACTTTAATATAACAAAGCATTTGAGGAAGGCATTAGGCCTGGAGACCCTGGTCCTGTATTTTTTCTCCACTGTACCAAACACTCTGTGCTCAAGAAAAAAACCCCACAGTTTCCTCAAAGATTTCACCATCTTACTGTACAACAAGAATCTAATACGCTGATGTAAGCAAAATAATGGGATGTGAAGCACGAAGTGATGCTGAGGTAGTCATGGACAGCATAAGAAACCATGGTCCAGTATGACTGTCAGGCACCTAATTAATAGGGTGCTGGAATTTTACTCTGAGTTGCATCAGCTCTGCTTTTGTCACAGTCCCTCTTTCCTGACTCCTTTTGATTTTTTCAATTAATGAACAGCAATCCTCGCTGTACTTCAGGGGAAACAAACAAGTGTATATGTAAAATATGTTTGGAAATGGATTTGCAGTACTACTTGAGCTTTCACTGAGTTGAGTCCTTCATGAGAAGCTAATTTAGAGAAGTGATTACTACCCATGTCCACTGGGACCCTCAACATAGACCTATTCCTAATAATTAGTAGTAACAAAAGCAATATGCAGTAATAAAGAACAGCATTCTATAGTTGCATAATGGATTAAGGTTTTCTTTTCCTAAACTAGCTTCAGATCCACATTTTTTAAACTCTTTTTTAAAAAAAATTTGATGGGGTAGAATGCAATATATATTTCTGATGATTCTAAATATGATTCAGTTTTCACCTAGCGGCAGACTGGCACTGATTATTTCATGCCTTTGCTGCCTGTTGTACAATTGTCCGCTTGAAACTCCTGGTATTGCCTCTGTTATTTGCCAATATCAATTCCCAAATCGCAGAGAGCTTTAGGGTAAACAGCACACCCCAAGGGCAAGTCAGGACAACACTAGAGAGGAGATATCACCTTTTTTAGATGTCTCAGGATGAACCTGAGCTTTTTTTCCAATATTTGGATTCAGTGTCATGGTGTTAGCCAGCAGCCCCTGTTCAGTCCACAAGACTGCCCCATTCTGTCTCTCAGTGATAACAGACATACTCAATGTGTAAAGCTGAAGATGAATTTTCTTCTCTCCTGAGAGGATCTTCTGATTTCTGAGGAAGCAGAGAGTTTTTTCATTCTGCTGAGTTTTTCTTTAAAAACTAGTAATGTCTGAGAAACAGGTTCTGAAAGGACTAGTGATAATGGGGAATATAATGTCTGAAGCTGTGTTATTTTTAAAGATGGAAAAATTGACCTGATAATGGCAAAGGTGAGAGGAAAGGATAAAATCTATTTCAGAGTGAAAGGATAGAAGTATTCAAAGTCACTAGTTTTTAGAAATCTCTAGACTCATCCTCTATGTCCAGTGCAATGGAGGCTGGTAAGTTTAAGCTTTTGCTACTATTAGAGAACGTGGGACCAGGCAGATCTGCACTTTACTGTCAATGTCTTTCTCTAGAATCTCTGCTCTAGAAAGGAGCCTTTCAATGCAGAAATTGGATGCAAACTTGAGGTTTTATTGCAGATGTAATAAAACAGTGTTCATGGAATAGTAAAAACCCAGAAACATATGACCCAGAATTACTAGTAGTACACTTCGAGAAGTACTTTAAGAAGTGCTTAATTCACTGTTTGACTGGTACTTGCGAAAGTGGAATTTTTTTTAAAAGGAGGAAATGTGCTGTGTTAAATTGCTCCAACCCTGCTGTGCTGATGGATACCTTGTCTCTTGTTATTGACTGTAGTGGTTGTGACTCTAGAATAGGGCTTGCCAAACTATTTACAGTGAAATTAAAAATCCCCAAAAATTCAAATACTTTGAATATCATTTCAGCTTTATGAAATGGGCTCATTTCACAAATAACAAAATGTTATTTATCTTTTAACCTTCAAAATTAACACCAAAACCCAAGTAAAAACTATGTCCCACTCACAGATCTCAGTGCTCTTGCAGGTAAATGCTTTGCAGTGAGAGATATTTGGTGCTCTAAAATGTAAAAATTAATTTAAAATTCAACTATTTTAACAGCTAATGCAGTGATTTCAGCCCTAGTCTGCAAGTAACAATTAATTAAAAATAAAGTTTGTTAAATTAATTCTGTACCACAATGACAACTGTATTCCATAGCATTTCATAGATGCTTTTGTCTTCTTGATAGCAGACGAGTTTGCTTTCTTCAGCTGCCTGCTATATATGACTTATAGCTTGCTTATGTGCAGGTGCAGGCAGGTGGTAGGGATATCAAGCATTTGGGAATATCACAGGTTTCAGGAAATCCTGTGACCTGGGGTTATGCTAAGAGTACAGAAAGTGAAGAAGAGAGGAGGTGACATAATGCCACATCAAAAATGATTCATCAACAGCAGTCCTGTGGAAAGGCCCAGTGCTAAGGATTGGTTTGAAAAGTTCCATGGGTTTGTTGAAGAGCATCTACTGGGTGAACACAAAAGGAAAAGAAGTAAGAGAACCTGTCCCATATGGAGAAGGTGCAAAACCACTGCAGAACAACAGATAAATATATCATGATGTAATTATTCTGAAACAAACGTGTACTGTAACCCAGTAATGAAGTACAGCTGAGTAAGAAGTGGTTGATGTTGCCTCTACATAAATTTCATCCCATACTGCTGCCCTATATGCTTTGAGTTCAACCAAATCACCTTTCTTTCATAAGATGTGCAGAGATAGCAAGAGATAGTGCCCCAATGGCATCATGGTGAACATCCATGTGGTTTGCTGGACCTTCACGAGATCTTCGTGCTACATTTTATATGGTTGAGTAAGTGGATTCAGTGTAATTAACTTTGGAAAGCATTTAAGACATTATACAGCACTTGAAAGCATATGATGAGGAGCATTCTTAATTTCCTCATTGGCTTATGGAGAACAAACCCCACTTACAGCCATGGCTGCTGTCCTGTCAGATGGTGTTTCAGTACAATCCACACAGGTGGAGTTATGCCAGCAGCAATGTTGAAATCCTCTTGGCAACCTGGGCTGAAGGGCAAGAGTGGTAGTGTTTCAGCACATCACCTTTTTCAGCTGGAGGCACTTTATTCCCACTAATAATAAAGGCACAGAAGGCATCACTAAAATTGAGTCAGGCAGCATTCTGCACTGGTACAACAGCCATCCAGCTAGTTGGGGATAGAGAATGCTCATGTTGAAAAACAGACCCACTAAACACAAGCATATTCATGTTTCAATCTTTGCTCAATAACAGTTTTATATACTTATTATGAGTCACGGATGGCTCTTGAAAGGACTGCTGCTGTTACCTGTAAACATCTAGAACACATTTCTCAGGGAAAATATTTATTGATGCCCCTTTTATCAGAAATGTCACTAGAATAAAATAATTTTCCACCACATGAGTTGGCTAAAATACAGGCATCATGACAGAAGCCAATAATTCAGTGTAAGATATTGATGGTCACACACGCCGCTTTCCATTTTGAAAAGCAGCATCATTCTGTGAGGTGCATGAACCACCCATCCATCATTCCTAGCACATTAGGGATCCCTGCTATGTCACAGAATCTCTTTTTGATGTGCTATCACTGTTGTTGGCAACATAGCAAATTACTATATTTAGTGTACTGCCTAACCAAATCAGCTGTTGCCGGTGTGAAAATTGGAATGTTATTTCCTTCTCAATCCCTGCTAGGTTACAGCGAAATGTCTGGAGAGCACAACTGACAGAACAAAACAATTGCCCAGCATAACAGTACAGAACATGAACACTGAGGTGCATAAAGACCCACATGATGTGCTCCACAAGTGAACACACACTTAATTGCCTTTTAATTTCCTACTGAGTTTTCAGGTATATCCAGCAGTGCCACTTGCAGCATCTTATGAAGGCCACTCTAGAAGTGACAGCTATGCTCATAAGCACACCACTTTTATTCTGCAATTGCCTTTACTTCTCTTTTTCTCCATTTTGCTAACTATGGCTCCAGCTATCTGCTGTGTTTGATTTGTGTTCTGGCATCCTCTCACTGAACCACAATAATCAATTTTTCTCACTCAAATGAAGTGGCTACTTATCTAACAGACTTAAATGTGCTTATTCCAAATGGAAACATCTGTTCTGATTCAGGCACAATGGTTCTGATTTATCAGAACTGCTCAGCTATCCTTACCTTTACATTTTTGTAAGCACATATATTAATCCAGTTCCTCCATTCTCCTCATCCAGATGTTCAGCAGGTACAGGTACAACTTGAGCTTCTGGCACTCTTCTCGGGTTGGATGTTCTTCCAGTTCATTAAACAAGCAGCACCTCTCTGCCAATCACTGGAAGGACATGTTGCAGCAGGAAAAAAAACCTAAACATGGTGGAAACCTGCAGACAGGAGACACCAAGGAAGGAAGAGGAACTAACCTTATTATACATGCTTAATATGGATACAAATAACTAATGAAAGGGCATGTGGTTGGATACAGCAGAACTTCCTCCTCTTCTCTGTCTCAATGTGTTTCTTAAATTTACCTTTATTAGAATTGGCTGATATTTTTACCGTGGTCTGTTTCCATCTCAGAAAAGATGGAAGTTTCATCAAAGACTAATTTTGGGGTAGGTTAAGTAATTATCTTCCTGAAGGTGCAATAAATGTAGAAGATTAGGAACTTAATCAAAGATGTATTTAATTTAAAAATCTCCTATGAAAATATTCAGTGAATGTCTTGCATGAAGTTATTTGAGAGAAAACATTTTCTCATTCAACCCTAATACAGACATCTTGGTTTTTATCTCTTATCCGTCTGTTCTCTTCTGATGGTGAAAAGGGAAAAAATATAGTGACTTTAAAATGTAGTTTTTTCTTTAGCTGCTGAGTGCTTCATCTCATTAAATTCTCAGAGGGACAAAGTCAGAAACATATTTTCATTTTAATGTTTCTCTTCTTTACCCTTTCTGCAATTGTTTCACTTGAAAAACTATGGCAGCCTTTGGTATTCAAACTCCAAGTCTTGCAGAAGAATCCTACAGCTGATGAATACTGGATGAATACATGCAGTGCTAGAAAATGCAGTTATTAAGTTGGGTATGAAGAACCTGCCTGATCCAGCAAACTTTTCTCTTACAAACTGATATATTTCAAACGGGTTTCTGTTGAAAATCGTACAGTTGAGCCCTTTTTTACCTGCATAAAGTGACAGACTATTCACTTACTTAAAACTTTCTAGGACAACAGAAACGAGGAGATAAATCTTAAGTCATGGTAGCACTTATGGAAGGTATCAGTCCTGGGACTCTGCAGTGAGAACCTTCCTGCTCATCTGAAGTCATACAGAAGTCAAAGAGTCTTGGCCCTTCATTAAAATGGACCAGAATAAGAAAGGGATTGAATTAGTGCTTCATCATTATTGAATCCCCAAAGATTTACAGTACATGTACACAAAAGGCGCAGCTGGTTGCTTCTGTTAGTCAACAGTTAAGGAATATACACATTATGAAGCAGTTTCCAATCCATTAGTAAGGCATAGGAATATGCAAAATCTTTATTTGGGTAAGAAAAAACTCAGATGTTTAAGGACTTCATCTTTTCCTTTTACAGCATGATTAACCTTTGTCTTTTATCTCACATGGCACAGAGCTAAACAGAAAGAACCACAAAACAGGAATTGAGCCCCTAAGGGCATGGCAACTTCAGAGGTACTTCATACTGAGGCTGTGTTACCCTGTGTTTCTTTTCTTTTCCACCTGGAAAAACACCAAACAAACACCTGAAAGACTACACAGTTGGCCAGGGCTGAAGCAGAGATTCATGCATGCTGTGTCTTTTCTCTAGCTGTACTGTGATCTTCATGATGTTTTGGGGTAATGCTCTGGGAGTTTTTTGCACAGTGTAACGGTATTTCCAAATAAGCAGGGAATATGACTCATAAACTTCATGCAAGTACAGTGTTCTCTGGGCTTAGGAGACATGCAGTAATGCAAATTGAGGCAGGAAATGGAAAAGCTGAAATATTGCTTCTTCAAATACATGTTCTTCCTCTCCTAGTGTATGTCTTCCCACACAGTGCTATGACCCAGCATGGCAGAGCAGGGTTAATGAAAGGACAGAAAATATGGGAGAGTGCCTGATCCATCACAGATTAGAAATGTCTCTTTTTTCCCTCACCCAAAGGGAGAGAAAAACAGAAAAATATAAAAAATTATGCCATATTCTGACACAAGAGATACCACCTGTTTGGAAGAAGATTTGAAAAAAATAAGGCAGCAAGACAAAAAAATCATTGATGCATCTACCTACTTTAATTTTATTTTTCAACCATTCTGCTAATTATTTAAGTGGATGAACAAATTTTTAATCCCCTGAAAAGAAGAATCCTACATGTTTCTTACCCCTGATTCCTTTGTCTTCCAAATGCACATTTTATTTCATTAGGCATACTCTTTTCATTAGAACATATACAGAAATTAACACTGTCCAGAGATATTATCTTAATCCTGAGGTGAGCTCTGCCATATTATTTCTTCAGGGCTTATTCTCCACACTAATATAGTGCGTGTTAATGCCACACTAATATGGCTTCCTGGTAGGCTATAACTGCATTTGGTTCAAAAGTTTGTTTGGTTTCTCTCTAAATGTCAGCTCATGTCAGGATGCAACAGCCCTGCTTTTTCTCCCTCTTTTATCTTTCTTGTGAAAAACAGAGATAGCACTCTATTATCTCACTTTTTTTTTGTTTGTTTGTTTTTTGTTTTTGTGGGGATAATACATCAAAAATTGTAGGATACCTATATTCTTGAACCTATAGGCATACCCAAAGTAAGTAAACTATCAGTGCAGCAAAATTATAATTTACATGACTCCACTTCAACAATATTTAGTCACAGATTTGCTGCTGTACAGCAGGAAAAGAAAAGAAGACAGTGGTTTACACTGCCAGTCACCCCAGTGAAAACATGCAGTAGGCAGGAAAGGGTTTCTACAGCTAAGATTGTGGGAGCACAGCCCTACCCAGGCCATAACACTGCCAACACTCACAATTACCTTTAACGAAATATTTTTCCATTGGGGTTTTTTTTCCCCTCTTTACTTTTCATGTTTCTTATGTCTTCCTAAATTTAACTACCCCATCAAAAAAGTCAGATTTGACAACTAAATGAACAAGAAAAATTTTGATCCATGAGTTGATTCCTCTTTCCAAAAAGACAACATTGCTGGGTAACCAGACTTGTTGTATGCACAGTAGTACTGAATAAACATGGGTATTCTGACTTCTGTTAATGAATTTTGCAGTATTTGCTCTAAAATTCCTTTGGGAAAGGAAGGCACTTCCCTGTGCACCCCCACATGAAAGTTATTCAAATCTTTATTTTTGTAACTGAACATTTCTGAAAAAATCCACTTGCATGATAGTATTATGATAGAAGAAACTTGATATGAGACAATAATAATAGTTTTGAAAAACTTCACATATGCAGCATGCGGACAGTATTATTGCTGGGTATGTGGGAAGTGTCTGTATGTACACTACCAAAATTTTCTGGTTCCTGCATCTGCATAAACATTCAGAGCATCAAATCAGAAATTGCTGCCAAACAGTAAATGGCAGAGAAGAGCAATGAACTGTGCAGAAGAGGCACGTGATGCAGAGCACTACAGAAATGTGTTGGTTACGCTACAATGGCAACCGTCCTGCCCTGAGCTTGTGCAATAAAAAATTTTGATTTCCTGAAAGTCACAGTTTGGCTGAGAAAACATGTGCTAAAGGTTCAAGCTGCCCTCCCAGATCACTTCTAAAGGATTTTAGGAGATTTATTGGATCATCTTCCTTCTTTTTTTTTCTTGATTTGCTTTATCCTACTTGCTCTCTCTTATCCATAAGTTATCATTTTAAGAAAGGAAATAAAGACATTTTCAAACAAGAAATAAAGATAACCTCATATTTTTTCAAAAACTAAAGGTGGAAATTTAACTGATGAGAGTAAAAGGATGCTAGCAAGACGTGGGAAATTCTTAAAAATAGCACCAATGCAGACTAGGCTGCTTTGTCTGGTTCAATGTTGTGAAACATTGCTGAATTTGACTTCTTAGGTTTGATTGAATTTTCTAAATAAATGCTTCATATGTTTTTTAGATACTTGAAGAGGTTTTAGAGCAGTTACCTCAACAATATCCAATGATAATTTGCTTTCTGTAGTAGCTCCAAAGCAGTTTTGGTTTGAGAAGAGCACAGGTGTGACTGTGAAAAGCATTATTTCACCATAATTTCCCCTAGCCATGCACATTTTTAGAAATCAACCAATCTACTTTTATGAACAGCCTCTGAAGGAGAAGGCTATTCCTATTTTGGTCACAAAATATGTCAGATTATGCAAAAAAACCCCAAAAACAACCCGAAAAAAACCCCAACAAACCAAAAACCCAAAAAAGAACATTACAAAAGTGTAGGCTGAAATGCAGCAGAGAAGCCATCTAGGATGATGTTACTTTTCCAGGATTTCTAGGAAGATCTACAGTTTTGGAAGTCCTTTCAGAGAGTTGTACACAACAAAACATAAAAATGGTTGAATATGCAACTACTTGTGACATCTCACCTGTCTGAGTTTATAAAATGGGTTATAATTTAGACCACTTGGGGAGGTCTGAATCCCAAGGACTGGGGACTGGGAGATTGCAGCCTGTGCCAAGTTGCAGAATCACAGAATCACAGAATGACTAGGTTGGAAGAGACCTTCAAGATCATCAAGTCCAACCCATACTCTAACACCTCAAATAAACCATGGCATCAAGTGCCATATCCAGTCTTTTTTAAACACATCCAGGGATGGTGACTCCACCACCTCCCCAGGCAGACCATTCCAGTACTTTATCACTCTTTCCGTAAAAAGCTTTTTCCTAATATTCAACCTATATTTACCTGGGTGCAGCTTAAGACTGTGTCCTCTCATTCTGTCAGAGACTAACCTCCACCTGACTACAGCCACCTTTCAGTACATTGTAGAGAGTGATAAGGTCACTCCTGAATCTCCTTTTCTTCAGGCTAAACAACCCCAGTTCCCTCAGTCATTCCTCACAGGGTTTGTGTTCCAAGCCCCTCACCAGCCTTGTTTCCTCCTCTGGATGCGCTCAAGCGTCTCAAAGTCCTTCCTAAACTGAAGGGCCAGAACTGGACACAGCTCTCAAGGTGCTGAGTACTCACCAGTGCTGAGTACAGGGAAAAAATGACCTCCCTGCTCCTGCTGGCCACACTATTCCTGATATAGGCCAGGATGCCATTGGCCTTTTTGGCCACGTGGAAACACTGCTGGCTCATATTCAGTCAGCTGCCATCAAGAGCCCCCAGGTCCCTTTCAGCCTGGGCACTGTCCAGCCACACTGTCCCCAGCCTGTAGCACTGCAGGGGTTATTTGTGGCCAAATGCAAGCACTTGGATTTATTAAACTTCATCCCATGGACTCTGACCATCCACCCAAATGTTCCAATTCTCTCCTACAGAGTCCTCCTACTTTCCAACAGATCAACACACACTCCTAAGCTTAGAAGAGCAGTTATGGAGCAATGCCAGTTGATCTGCTGAAAGGGAGCAATAGTTGGTGGAGGTTTTGGTTCTACAATGTACAGGAGAGAGGGTAGTGATGCCCTCTAATAATTTGTCAGCTGGTCTTTTCCTTATGCAGAGAAACATCACAGGTTCTACCATGTCTGTAATTGCTTCATACCATGGATTCACCCTAAAGTAAATAAGGGCCTGCACTATCAAAATGATGCCATTTTTGCAATGATTTACACATTACATACTTCACAGATAAGAAAGCAACTAAACCTGTTGATGGTATAAATATTGAATGACATTAATGTTCCTTACATATCCATTTTTTCCCAATAATTCTCAGAAAAAGCCAAAAAGGCTTTGTTTTAAACCACTTTCATATGATTCTCTTCTCACACCCTTGAAAAAAGTAGTTTTGGGAACTGTAGTTTTGGGAACTTATGTCCTTTGCTACCAGCTAGAACACCAGCCTGTACTGCACCATGGTCTTTGTATTTTGCATAAAGCTTACACCACTGTTTGCCTGAGAAATCCATTTATTAGAAGATACTGAAGGCAGAAGGTATTCAAACTACCATTAAACTGCTAACACACACTGAGATTCCCAAACCAACAATTTTTGTTATTTTAATATGGAGTCTTGATCTAGGGTCAAAAGCTTTTCCTTTCCAAGTGTTTGGTTTTCACATAAAATAACAGATTTCTTGACAGAAAAAGATATTTTGCCAGTGAAAAATTGTCCAGTGGTGAAACAATTTTTCAACCTCAAAGTAAAACATACCTGGCAAATTTCTAATAAAACCCTAATCAACAGCAATGTGTCTTTGCCAGCACATTCACCTTGGTCTAGCCTAAGGGACACTATTACAGAATTGAATTCCTTCTAGTTTGGATATCTGAGGAAGTTGTGGACCAGGATCTGTAACTTGCCCTCTCTTTTTCTTCCTTCCTTTCTTCAAAGACCTACTGGGAATGCAGGGAATGCAGTTGTCTGCACCTTACAATTTTGCTGAATGGTAATAGAACAGCTTTGGATCTCCTAGCAAGAGACGTAATAGGACCAGGGGACAGAGCAGGGACTTTCTGACCGCCTTTCTTTCCTGATAGCTCTTGTGAATCTGGCTGGAGCCACAGTACATTGCTTGCTAAGGTGAAATTCTGGCTTTGTGAAAGCAAATGGCAAAATTCCAGTAACTTCACTCCAGCCAGGACTTCATCCTGTGCATCTAGCCCACAACTTAGCAGAGAGCAACTTTGCCTATGCCAGTGTGTGTCCTCCCCATCCCAATCAGATGTTTAACATGTAGTACCTGGCATTTCCTTCTGCTGCTGTGCTTGTTATCAGAAACACTTCAGTATTTTGGCAGCTGGGGTCAGTTTTGTTTCTAGTTTACTGCCTTGCAGCCAACCTGAGCCTGTCACAAAGGTGTGTTTTATTAGGATTTTGTAACTAGGTACACCTTGTGATTTTGCGTTGGTTTTGATCATTTGGGTCAGTGTTCATACACAGACCTACACCCATCAAAGGGTGCATCTGAAAGTTCATCCCTTGTAGATCAGGTCATAGGTAACTATCTCCCCACTCCAGAAATCACAAGCACCATTGCATAGCGATGCAAGGGTAAAAGAAGAACAAGAATTTGAGCTAAGCACAAGAAGTATGTTATCAAGGCCACAAACTCCCAAATAGCTTTGAAATGAAGTTTCCTAAAGTCATTAAAGACTAAAGTACCCAGAGTTTCTTTTGTTGGAGTCCTGAATTAAAAAGAAAAGAAAAGAGAAGAAAAAAAAAAACAAAACAAAAACCCCAACAACAACTCCCTCCCCACAAAGTTCAGAGTAGAAAAATTAACCCTGGGAAAATCTGGAAAGCCTGAGATTATACCAGACATTCATCCTCAAGCTGATTTTTTTGTACAATCCTGTGTTGTGCTCAAAACAAAAATCTGAGAATACTCCTTAAAGCGGAAAACAAAGCTCTGCTCCAGCCATACATCTGTGAGTTTTGAAACAAAGGTTTGTTTGTGTGCCTCAATCACTCTTGCCTATGAAAGCAGACACTTACTTGAAAAACTTTTCAGGGAAACACTCTAAACCAACATCCTGGTATAAATTTGCAAAATGCAATACAGGCCTGATTGTCTTTGGAGAGGATGCAGGCCGCATACGAATAGCTCTTTCTGAAACGTAATGTTCTTTGCATGGCTCAGTGGCTAATGTACAATAAATCAACAAAAGAGCGCTTCAAGAAAGCTATTGGGCAGCAGCAAGGCCACTGTTATTTTATCTTTTTACAGTATTTAATTGGAAGTTTTTTCCTGAAACTTTACCCAACCTTCAAATTACTAGACTCTGTATAAGAAGAGATTGATAAGATGAATTTTTTTCCCTTTTTTTTTTTCCCCCTCCTTACAAGAGAGCAAGTTTTTGCCGAGGGAGAATAAAGTTACAAGTGTCTAGCATTTTGCTGAGGGAGAATGAAATTAGATGCTGAATGGAGCGGATAGGAAAGGCTGGGAAAATGCAAAGTTGGCAGTCATACCAGGTCAGTCTAGAGCTCCCACTGTCCTTCTACTGCACCAGGTGTCCGCTGCATTCAAATGATACTATTATTCATAGACTGAAGCAGAGTATTAAAACTCCCCCCAAAAATAATTTGCAACTGAATAAAGATATAATCCTGGAAATATAACTCTCCATTAAGGGTCCCCATTAGCAACACAAGAGCCCCATTGTAAAGGAGTTATGTATATTTATCAAGTTAAAAAAAAAAACACAACAACAAAAAAAAAAAAACTTCTCTCAGTGCTTACATGTTAATAGAAAACTTTTATAGCCCTAGTCTCGGAACTAGTAATGCATAAAATGTAAAGCATCTATTATTCTTTGGCAAACTATTTAACATTTGACAGGGAATTGCTAAAACTTGAATAGTGTTCTAGCAAAGGATTGGATAATGTGATCTCTGCTAACTAAGGGGCTTCCATGGAGCAAGCGAGGGAAGTGAGACTTCATATTTTAATAGTTTGCATTTTAGCAAGCTGCTTTAAAGAAGGTTTTTGCTGACTTCTCCTTTCTCTTGTAGAAAAATGGGTCCTTTCGTTTGCAGATGGTATCTGGTGCATAGGAGCTTACTGTGCTCCACTAGAAATAGGAATGCTGGAGGTCCAGGGAGATTTCTCCCCCTGCCACCGGGTTCCTTGTCTAGCCCCCGCCCCCCTAAATCTTAAGTCCTGTTCTCACCCTCCCACCCCAGCCCTCCCTTCAGATGTCTCACTCTGCAGAGGGGCGTGATTGGAATTACCCTTCCTAACAAAATGAATGCTGAAAGGTAAACCCCTTAATGAAGCACACATGAAGCCTTTGCCTATCGCTTTGTGAAATGAACCCTTAAAAAGGAGAAGTTAACACCTGATAGATACAGGAGAAAGGTTTCCCACCCACAAGTTTTCCTTCACCGTGAAAAAACATACCTTCAGCGAAAACAAACAGAGAAACTAACAGCAGTTGAGGCTAATGGCGCGATAGGGCAGAGGACAAATTCAGCATTTTACTTATCCTGTTGGGAAGTGCAAAAATCATTAGAAGCTCCTTTCAAACCACACATAACAACAGGTTATTTCAGGAAAGAAATGCATTCAGATAAGCCTCCATCACCTGATGTTTGCATGGTGGTGTCTTATTTGAATGTTATCAATTCTGGAAGATCTTAAATAAACATTAAGAAATATTCAGATATAAACAAAATGTTTAAATGGGAATTCAAGTCTGTCTTACCCAGGAAACTCTTCCCCTCTCACTATCTCTTTTATAGTTACCTGTGATTCCTTTTTAGCATCGGTATGAGCCCAGCAGTATAAAAACCAGCACCATATAAAAGCTGAAAACCCTTACATATCAATAATTGTTTCTAATACACAAAAATGCACGAATATATTCAATTTTTAGAGCTGTGTTATTCTATGAGGAGCAGAAAAGAAAGCACAGAAAGTAGACAGACTAACATGGAATCGATGTTTTCGAAAACAGAAAAATTGCATGTTTTGCTTCTAGCCTTCTCATTAAAAAGATAAAGCCCTGTTCTTTTAATATACATGGGCTTAGCATTCTTGAGAAAGAGACAAGCAGGTCTTGTGGATGACCAAAAAAATATATGCCAAAATTCTATGTCAGTGGCCACAATCATGGCCTTTAACATTTGAATAGCGTGAACAGCAGAGCCTGAAACAGAGGGTGTGTAAGTGCATATTAATTTACTTATTTAATGTTGTTTTTGCAGCTGGGCATGAAATAAACCCCTCATTTCTAATAAGGCATGGTGCTTTCAAGGATAAGCAGAGGGTACACTCACCTTGGGGAGCCTTGTCTAGTTTTTGGGTTCCCTGCTGAATTTTACAGTAAAATAAGAAAATGTCATTCTTTAATAAAATAATAAACCACTGTTGTTTTTTCAGGCTGGATTCAATCCTGTTGTACTGGCTGAGGATAACTGTCCCTCACTATCAATGCATCATTTTCTACTAGAGCTGTTATTTTGTGGCCATTCCCATCCCTTGCCCATGGAGTGTCTTACGATTTTGTACGGAGAGGTTCCTTAAAAATGTTGGTGATTCAGTTGTTTAAGCAGTGTTGAGAGTTTAGACATGAAATCTCAGCAATGTGGCACACTGGCTTCTTTTGGAAAACATGGACCGCAGCAACATTGGCTGTGCATGTGTTAGGGGGTAGGGGGGAAGAAGAGAGGAAAGAAAGAGGGGAAGCAGGAGGTGGGAGGCCCAGACCATCAGGCTTTGCAATGTACTTACATTTTCAAATATATTTAATTGCAATTAATCTGTAAAGAATTCTGTGTTAGGCAGAGCTAGCAATGCTGCTCCTTTAATTCAGCCAGTGCATTTGTACATATTAAAAACATTACACAGCAGGGGCTATAATTTCACATGCTGCCATCTCTAGACCACGACAGCAAAACACAAAAGAGACAGCATGTATGCTGTACCCCTGCATGTCATGTAAAACAAGGAGACTGCCTGTACTATGTGTGTGTGCACTAAGAGAGATCCAAATGCAGCTCTTCTGAAATTTTAATGCTCTCATAAAAATAAACAAACTTCAGCAATATACAACATGATTCCAATTAGTAGCTTGATCAGAATAACTTGGCACTGTCTATTGGCTTTATACCAGGCAGCCAGCGAGATGTCAGACGGAGGAGTCCATTCTCCTCTCTGTGTGTGATCAACTCCCATTACTGGTAATGGAAGCCACATACACATAAGGGAATAATATACCCCTTCATGAGAAAAGCTCTCCTCAGTGAATTGAAGGTGTATAATGTTGTGGGTGTTTTTCATTCCCTGTCTCTACTATTGTGTTTCTCCTCAGCCCATTCAAATTATTTCATATGGACAAGTGGTACACAGTGTTTGGTCCTGTTTTCATTAAATCAATAGCAGAACTCAATTTTGCCTCAGTGTAAGCTGAGCTGGGTCCAGAAGTATCCTTCACTTCATTTTTCAGAATAATTCCTTACTTTCAGAAATAATTAGCAGCCTTTTACCCTCTTCTTTGCCTTTGGTGTGCAGATTTAAATATATTTTAACTCTCAGCTCAGATTTCTTCCTGTGTAAATAAGACCAAGAGGGTTCCAAATTTACAGAAATGCTACTCAGGAAAGACATTAGCACTGTGTATGAACTTCCTCTGTAAACATTTTGGGCATTCCTAATTATCTCTAACCTCCAGCTTTCTTCTGTCACAGTGTTTTGATAAATTTGCCAAGTAGAGGATAAGTAGGGGAGCAGAGAACATAAAATCCAAATGACAAGACAAGTGGTGAAACAGGTAGAATCCTTCTGGTTGACCAGAGAGATGTACTAGAAAAAGAAAGGAACCAAAGCACGTAGTTAATGAATGTCATCAAAGCTGCATTGTTCATTATTTCAGGCATTTCCTGCTTGCTTTCCATGCAACATACATTTTTAGTGCATCAAGAACAACCATAAACAATCTTATATATTATTTGCAAGTTGTCTCAAAACCTGGGTGACATAAAAGTTGATTTAAAACTGTGAAATAACCTGATATCCCATGACTTCTCTACTACTGCAATGCTTTGTCTACATTAAAAAGGCAATAGCAGGTCTGCAGAGAACAGAGCTGATGGTGAGGAATGTATGTTTGTGGGACTTTTTTCAGAGTAATTCTAACCTGATCCCAGAGACCAAAAGCCCATTAATCTCCCCTGAGATGGTCTGATAGATAATTATATTTTTCTAATCAAATGTTTTAGATTTCAAAATTTTGTCCTTGAGTCCAATAGCAGTTTCTATAGTTATAATTCTTTACATAATAGATTTCAGTGCTCTTTATGTCTTCTTCAGTATGTGCAACTGCTGTTTTCAATGTATCTTTCTTTCCTTGATTTTTGTTTCCTCAACTTCCAGCTACCCATATGCCGTTACAATAGCTGGGGGAACTCAGATTCTTCCAGACTTGCTGGGCCAAGGTGGATCTTCCAGAACAGAAAGGTATTTTAATTTTCATACTATTGTGATAGGGTGAAATATCCAGTTAAGGTTGCACTACTGATATGAAAGAGAGCTTGATGTGCTTTCCATACTGACTTTGTCGAAAACACTAGTTTTACTTACTAAAACAGCAGCAGAAAAATCAGGCAAACAAGTCAAGTTCCTAGTTTAATAGAATGACAGTATTTTAAATACCCTTTTTAAAAAAACCAAATTCATTAACATGGAAAAAATAGCACTCATTATCCCCTTTTATCATATACATTGTCATATACACCAAACGTTTTTAAAATTTTATTTCATAGCACGAGAGCTATCAGATCACACCAACCTTCAAAATGCAGAACTGAAATTGCATCATACCTGATGCAAAAAATATGGCTTTTCCCTGTCAGTCACTTCTGAATCCTGTCAGCAGGCCTGCCTCTGACCATGACTAAAATGAGCCACCTGAAATAGAGTATATAGTTAGTTGAAACTACATTGGGATCAAGGGGAAATTGCAAGTGGTATTCCTATCAAAGGTCAAACTCTTCTGTCTCCACTTACCAATTAGTTTTCCAAAAGCACTGAAGACATGTAAATCTCACTTCAGAAGAGCTAAGTTCCCATGGCACATACAGCAAACGAATGATCAAAAGTCATGCTGGATGCTGTAAAACCAAATGTGTGTATTTTAGAGATAGAAGGAAGCATCTTCTGAGCTCTGTTTCATGAATGCTACCAGAATCTGGTTAAAGCAATCCAGCTGATGTCTGGTTTTCAGACAGTGACAGACTCCATGAACTGAAGGGAGATAAATTTATGTGTAGAAGATTTTGAACACAGTTCACTTTTTTTGAGAGGTCCCTGTGAAAGTTTGGCATTTGACTCAAAATACATTCAGAAAAATTATTCCAACATTCATTTTTCTGTCCAGAAAACCGAAATTCTGAATATGTGTGCTAAAGTAAATTTTAAAAGCCTTTCCCAAGTAGCATATTCCTATTTCAGTGGTTTCCCCACATACATATAAAATCCCCAAATATTCTCTGATTCATACTCCCAAAGCTTAAAATGTACATGGAACATCTTGAGACAACTCTTAGACAAGGATGAGTAAAATCAGTGAGAACTAGAGTAGCTAGTACAAGCACTTTACTTATTCACCGGACATCAGGCAGATGTGGGGATAAAACTGTCAAGTCTGAAAACACAAAGAGAAATATTGCTATTTTCTATTATTCACATTCTTCCCATGAGCTGTTTGCTCAGTTGCCATGGCATAGGCGGTGAGATTTTATAATTTTTCCCCTGTCTGCCATGTGCTCATACAACAATGTGAATTTAATCAGTCCAGACAGTTGGTTGTGTTTTGTCCATGTGAGTGGAATAAAACTTTTCTCACCAGCTAAACCCACAAAGTATCTAAAAGCCATAAATAATCAGTAACTCCTATGACTTGCACCTGCTTGCTTTATTTGACCAAGGATACAGAAAGGCTCATATAATGAACAGTGTTCCCAAGCATTAATCACCTCTGATTGCTTATAAAAAAATCAAAGTAGATGTTATGTTTAAAATATCAGATGCATTTTTTACTTTCTTTCTCGTGCCTAGATTTTATTTAGGTCAATGTAGCAGCCTTATCTCCCTCAGTAAAATTATGCTTGTTTCAAAAATACTTGACAGGGAAAAAGACAAGGTCTGGCCAGCAAATACATTTCTAGTCACCTATTAATCATAACAGATGTATTCTTGTAGTACATCCTGACCAGCAAAAGGAAGTGGGAAAGATTAAAAAAAAAAAAAAAGCTGGAGAGAAACTATAAAGCGCTGAGCTGTAAGAGAGATCTCTGCCAAGCTTATGCGGAACCAAGTACAAGTATGTGCCAGCTTGTACAAAACAATACAACTTTATTTTGTATAGCGTCTTTCATCCAAAGTGTATCCCAAAACCACTTTACAGGAGTTAAACAATACAGTTACAGAGATAAATAATAGCAGAGGGAGAGCAAAATTAACAGATATGTGCAAGTCCGAAAAGATATATTTTCAACAGAGATTTGGAATGAGAGCTTTGTAGGAACACTGGAGTGTTTTAGTTTTAGCATTTTTCTAAACAGAGCTTAGCAATGTCTATAGAGATACAAATCAGAGCAAAAGTGGTAAATGCCAGGAAATTCAAAAGTATGGCTTCATTAAGTCCTGCAGGTTCAAAATTAAATTAAGCCAAAATCAAAAGCCAACAGAACAGTTTAAAAATTAAGGCAGCCCCTCAATCTTTAAACTTTTGGCTTTGTGCCATTCATTCAGTTCTATAATATTTGTAGTTGGTTGGCTTCTTTAAATGGAAAAAAAAAGAGGAAAAGTAAAATAATAGAGCCAAGTACTGACTACTCTGTGCTGTAAATATGGTGCAGCTTCATGAATAATGAAAAGTGTACATTGGAGAGCAAAATTTGACCCAAAGTATCTTTTGTGGAACCTGGCAAGAAAATGATGTTGTCTGTCTGGTAACCAGGGCTCTAATCCTCTGGGGGAGCCCTGGTGGGTACAGAACTTGCCTATTCAGTTATTCTGAATTAATCAGAGCCTTGCTTGCCCACCAGTTCTGATTTTTTATGCTTAATAACTGCAGGAGAAGGATACTGCGAGGCAGGCAGAGTGCATCAACCTCATGTAGGGTCTGGACGGGCACAGAAGTACATGGGCACTTATCTCTTGGTGGGACTGGGGATGATGTGGCAGTTCCCTTTGTGGTTAGATGGAAAGCCTTTTAAGGAATGGGCAAAATTCAAAGATTAAAAAAGAAGAAAAATCAATTAGCTCTTGAGTAGACCAAACCAACATCAACCTGCAAGAGAGCCTAAAAAGAATTATGGCTTCAGTTGTCTTGAAAACCTAAGAGAAATTTTTCTACTACACTGAAACAAGCTTTCTCTGACGTACCTGAAAACATGGACATTTGTAAAGGGTGTTGATTCCACAATGTCCTGAAAGTATTCTCAGTAAAACCAAATGTTTTAAATAATAGGGCTCAATTCATCAGTGATGTAAGCGATGAGTGCAAGTGAGCCAGAGGAGCCAAACCTATGCCTCAAAATGCATTAACTTCCCCCCAGGTCACATGCAGTGAGCGTGCAGGGGTAGTTTGCAGTATGTGTGCGAAAAACCAACCTGCAGATGTAAAGGAAAAGGCATAGCAAGTTCAGAGGGTATCAGCAGAGGAAAAAATCCAAACACAAACAAACTTGCTTTACTTATTGATTGCTGGCTTACTGAACACCAGTTTCAACAAGAATTGCCAAATTTGCTATTGTCATAGTATCCAAAGGTCTTTCTTTACATGTCAATGCTCACACCTGTTTTCTAGCCTCTGGAGAACAGGTAATTTGGCACTATTACTTTTGCCACAGTAAATATTTCACAAAATGTGGTTACTTATTTCTTGAGACGACATCCCAGAGTTCTTTACCTGATCCTTTAGTCAAGGCTTAATATTTGTTCATATTACAACTGTCCACTATTTCTGAGAGCCCTTTCCTCTATCCATATGCTTCTTGTTGGTGTTCAGTGAATGATGACTTTGTGTATAAATCATTGTGCTGCTTCCCATAGAAAACCCTTATTTGCTGAGCTCATGACATTTTCTGTGTGTAGTGGTAGGAGCCAGCTGATGTTGAGAACTGCATACAAAGGGCACATAAATTGTTGGGTGTAATGGAAAAATTTATGCACAAGCTACATGTTTTTCCATGCAAGTTTCTAAGCATTTTTTAGGGATGCAGGAAAAAAGCGTCTGTACAGGTCTCCACCTCAGTCATTGCTCATCTTGCAGCAACAACAGGGATGAAGAGCTGAGCTTTGTCCAGCTTCCCAGTTTTACAGGATGGGTTTATAACGTGCTTGGGAAAAAAGTGTCTCTGTTTCTAGAGTTTTACATCTTCAATATAATTTAAAATTGTATTCCTTGAAAATTAATATAATATGAAATTAAAATAACCCTTAAAAAATCTAACAAAGCCTCCAACATTCTGATAACATGGAAAACAGGACACTTCCACCATGACATTGTGCAAAACAGTTCAGGGTACCAAATACAGTTGAAGTCCTATGAACGCCAGCAAATCTCCTCTGAGAACTTCTGCAGATTTTCCTTACATGACAAGACTTCACTTTCTTTATTCATTGTAAACTTGCCATTTGTGCAACCTTTATTTTTGTACCTTTCCTACTCAATGTAATAAATGATCTTACTCTCTTTAGGTTCTGGTCTTGGTTGTAACTTCTCACGTAACTCCTTTTTCTTCAGTGCAAGTGCCAGAGTTAAGAATCGGCCAGGAATAAAATAGCCTTTTGATGAAACATGAGTAGATGCAATGTCTTATTTATGTTGGGTTCTTAAATACTGGTGTTTGGCTGTATGGATCCCAACAGGCAGTGTGATTACCAGCAAAACCAGTGTAACCAACATCACAGTGACTGCTGCAGCTTCTTTACTGATTCAGACAGCCTGTCTGTCTCAAAAGGATGTGATGCTGTGCCCTTGGGGTAGGTGAGGAGTTCATATTGTGGGCAAGAACTTTGCCCAAGCAAGTAATACGGTTGTATCTAAGTTTAAAGAAAGTAATGTGATTTGAACAAGTCCAGTAATAGAACAGAGGAGGTTTTTATTATGAGCCAGGATAGCCAAGTTATATGTAACATTCTCCACGTGTTGATTATAAACCTTAATTCAACCTTAATTCTGTCATCATATAAGAACCTTTCCCTTGAGATAACCTTAGCATTTAATTAAGAGGATAATAAATAAAAAGTTATTCATTTTTTCTCCCTGTCTCTATAGATGCATTCATGCATCTGTGTATATATTTACATAGAAGGTACCATATAAAAGTTAGCCTCAGAGTATTTGTCAATACAGGATGTGAGTAAAGATAATTCTGTCACTTCAAAGGTTTCTTGAAATGACCAAATAAAGATTAAAAAAACCCATCAACTTTAACCTTCATCATGCTTTGGTCTTGCTTTTGAAAGTACCTAATATTTTCTGGCCATACCCCCTATGTTATTTAAATGCTGGTAATCTTGTTCATGGCAATTTCAATAAGCCACAGCAGACATATAATGCTTCCTCTTTTAATAGGTGCAAAGTGAGTTATTGTCACAAAGCATATATATGAAAAAAGGATGTGAAAAGAGAATCCTGCCTAATCTCTGTAATAAGGGCTTGTGAGGGTGCTAACATGGTCACCTGAATTATGCATGTCTATTGTGTTCAAATATCATAAATCGATGCATGAATACCCTCCAAATCATTTTCAGTTCATGA
This sequence comes from Toxostoma redivivum, assembly GCA_013397375.1. Lineage (NCBI taxonomy): Eukaryota > Metazoa > Chordata > Aves > Passeriformes > Mimidae > Toxostoma > Toxostoma redivivum. Next base: position 135,823 of record VXBI01006776.1, on the reverse strand, counting down.
ACATTTATATACAGAGCTCTTGAGCACTGCAAAGACAATTAGTCATATTTGTATGCCGGAATTAATTGAGAGTGAGATGCGGGAGGCAGAAAGAGAGAACAAAGAATGCTTTTTGTCAGTTCTTCCAACTGACAGGGATAATTAGATATATGAAATTGAAATTCCTCAGCAGGGGGTTTCTGTTGACAATGAATTTTCTTTTGATTCCATTCTGTTATTCTTTTATGCTGTCATCTGTGGCAATTTGTTATTCAGCTTGAAGCTTAAAAAAGCAAAGCATTCCGCTTTTATGAGTAGATGATGTCAGTTTGTACACTGCTGGGAAATAGATATTAAATGTAATCTTTAAACTAAAAAAAAAAGAGAGAGGAAAATAAAATCAGTTAAAGAGACAGTGCTCTGTTTACACAGCCTTTAGAGTAAAACTTTTGTGAGAGACAGAACTCGCTTTGATGGTTTTTAAAGTTGCTCAGGCTGCATTAATGTTTCAGCTGCAGTGCAAGTCTGAGCCATGATGTGTGGTGGAGTAAGGAGGCATGGCTGGAAATGCCTCCTTAATACTATTTTCGAAATGCTGGACTTTGAATTGGCAGACATGTCTGGAGTATATTAAGTCCAGTACTTTAGTCCAGATACAGGCAGTATTTATTCACTTCCCCAAATCCAACTCTTGACCAAAAGGAAGTGACAAATAAGAAGTATTCTTCCTCACCAGCACATGCAAACCTTAGTGCTTCTGGTCCTGATTTGGTATCTGGGACCTGATTTTTGCACAGTGACAGCAACTAGGGCAGATGCAGAATCTAGCCCTTGGCTTTAAAAATAAACAGGGTAATAAGGCAATCACTTTTCCCCCGGCTTTAAGCAGCATCTCATCCTCTCACCTTCTTCAGTTCACCATCAGCATGAGCATCATGAAAGCTTTAAAAAAAGGCTACCTAAACTACCTGTCCACAAAACATTGGTCTTTATGGTCAGAAATTTGCACGTTTACTTTTTGTCTCCTCTCTGTGATTTTTTCCAGCACACATTAATGCAAGAAACTTATCACATGAGCACACTCTCTATACTTTATAAGCCTAGTACATACATATAGCCTTAGTAATCAGAAGCATATATAAAACCTTGCCTAGTGTTTTTGGCAAGGTTTGTTACAAACATTGCATGGAATCCAGAGTATGAAAAGCCCATACTGTTCGCCTTTCACCCTCCCCTTTTCACTGGAGTGCTCCTGGCTTTCTTTTGCCTCTTTCCCTCCTCCAAAACCCCACGTTATTTGGCATTTGTTATATTTCAGACTGCAATTTCTCCTTCAACAGGCATCTTGGTGACTGTGGTTTTATTATATTTTATTCTATTTTTTTTTTGTTACTAAAGCAAAAAAGCACACAGAGTGTTATGATGTAGTATATATTCCAGTGAACCACTGTGAGTCTAACTATACCATACGGCATATCATTAAACATAGCAATATTTAACACATATGTATTATCGCCTCTGCACCCTCAGAGCATGCTTTGCAGATGCATTTTTATCTCACACTTTATGGAAGAAGGCCCTGTTTAAGAAGTTGCACAATCTTACAAATGAAAATAGCTGAGAATATGGTTTGAGGGACTTCTCAGAGAGGCATGAATGTCCCAGCAGTGACCTAGAAGATGCACCCCATATAAAAATATTACGCTCTATTCAGTCTTTTGCTCTCTCTGTTTAGACTCATTAAGGATGCTGTTTGTGATGGCAGTTTCTGTAACCTGGCACATTTCCACTGGGAAATGCATTGATGCCATCAAGTGACTTCATGAAGATAAATTTATTTAGTCACTACTGACCTTTGATGAATTTGAACTGGTTACTCAGACTTTAAAGACTCTATTCTTTTGCTGTCTTTCTACCATCTAAATAGTCGTGCAAGCACTATATTTGCAAGTTTTTTAGCCCGTTGTTCATCTTGGTTATGGTATATCCTCTACCTTCATTCAGGTTTAAAAAAGACAGATAGAATCATCTACAATATTTTACAGGAAAGTTTTTGCTCACTTCAGTAAACCAGAAATAAGCAATTATCTACCACATAGAGGACACCATGTACCTCAGCCTTGCTGTTCAGGTTTGTTCAGTAAGGACATATTTATTATGCAAATGAAGTGCAGAGGATTTGTCTCTGTTTCATGCCTCTGAGGCCTGTCCCATGCCAGCCCAGGATCTTTTGAGGTTCAGCAGGACTCTGTGAGGGTGGACTAGTGGAATCAAGAAGCTCACCTCTGGAGTGTCATGGGGCAACCAGGCGAGAGTCAGAGGCTGCAGCCAATATTTACATCCTTTGCTGGTCTAAGTTCAAAATTATTATTTTTTATTTTCTTGAGTGAGAAATTTAAGTAGAGCAGAAAATCAGGCCTCAAGTGTACCTTTTAGCACTGACAGAAGACTAATCTTCACAATGAGCCTTTCTTAAAATCAAATATGATTTTTGGGCACAACCAAGATCCAGATGTGGATCTGTTACACTCCAAGGAGCTAAACATAAAATGTACTTATTTCATAACCAGTAGTTTTATATTTTTTTTCTAAAAATAATTAAATCATGAAGCATGAAGCAGTAAGTAATAAGAAAGACATAAAGAAACAAATTCTACTGCCAAAAATAGTATATATGGCTTATTCTGAAAAACATCTACACATTGCCTACTCTGAAAGACTGTAAGTTTATGAAACATACCTTGTAGCATTGGTGAAACTTGCTGATTTCAGATTTTTTCCAGTATCTTATCATATCTTGCTTTCCAAAAATATTAGGCCTTTGTAATATAAAAGTTTGATAGGGATACTAGCATGGCTTAATTTCTTGCTTTTTAAAGGTTTTCCCTCCTCTATATTAACTGGAGAGAGCCAATGCAAAAGAATGGCCTAGATTTCAGTTATGAACATGTTTGTGATTACTGATAGACAGATATTTGTTTTACCTATATATAATGTAATTCACTCCATAACTCATTTGATAACTGTGGCCAGTGCTTGGCATCATTGATTTAAAAAACCCCTTTCTCTCTTCTTTAGAGACATTCAGTCTATCAGGACTGCACTCTTTCATCTGTGTTTTGCTTTGTAAAATGAACTACGTAGCCAGAATAGATGTTCATATGATCTTTCTCAAGAGAAAATTAAATTACTATTGCATGGTTGCTCTGCCACAAAAGAAGGGAAGTTATTATTTGAGGCCTTCCTTCTCACAACCAAATATCATTTTGTAAGTCAATTGGTAAAGTACACAGCATTATATGATACTCTGGCTTATCAAAAGAAAAGGATCACACAGATTTTCTATCTACATTTTCTAAAAGCTACATGTCTATGACTAAAAATAAACTGGTAAAGCTTCGTCCTAAAGTTATTTTATAGAAAAAAAAGCACCGTATGAAAAGCTAAATCAGTGTCTCCCCTTTTTTCTTTTACTGTGGATGCAGTGATTGCAGCTGCAAATACTGAATTACTTTAAGTTCAGGAAAGTGATTGCCTCTATGCCTTTTGCCAGATAAATAATCCCATCTCGTTTAGATGGTCAGCTTCATTCCTGAACTGCTTTCCTCTCTCATTCTCATTCTTGTCGCAGCATGTTTCTCTGGCTGGGAAGAGAAGCAGTGCCTGACTGGGCACTGGCAAGAGCTCAAGGGCTGAGGCTCATCCCCTTCAGATAGTTTCTCACACTACATTGGCCCAAAACAGCATGCAGCAAGTGGTTTGGGGTGCAAAATCAAGGGGTTTTGAACTTCTTCAGCTTTTCAGCAGGTGTTGGGGTAATTGCTTCAGTAAGGATTAAGGGATGCTCTCTGCTGATCTCCTTGTCAGCCTGAATGCACACAGTGCAGTTAGGATGCTGTCATCATTAGCAGGATTGCCCATTCCCTGTTGGGACTCTTCTTTGGGAAGAAGTATGTCAGCTACTTTAGCTTTTCTCATTGGGTCCTGTGCCCAACTTGCCTCCAGTGTGAGGTGATGATAATGATTCATGTCTTCCCCCCAGAGAAGCTGAGGAGACTTCAGAGGAATGAACGCTGGCTCTTAGTGAAGCTTTAGGATAGCACCAAAATATGTTGACCACCCTGGCAGAATTACAGTGGCACTGTATCTGCATGACCTGTTTGTGAGAGAAAAGGTTTCATTCACCACTGTATCAATCCCTTCAGCTTTCATTAATAATGCACCTATTGCAACTAATTCTGGGATGATTTAAATTGTTTCACCTTAAAGTTTGTGTTTCTTTATGTGAGTACTGAGAGATAACATTCATCTGAATTCTCTGTTTAACTTCATTACTGCAACCATTTTCATAGTTTTGAATTTAGTCCTTACATTGGCAGATAAGCATAGGTTAACCTTCTTTCCATGCCTCTTTTAGTTAAATTCTAACTGCTTGCCTTTTCTCTGTATGATCTACCAATCCTCATTAGTACTGTTCATGTCTCTTCAGCATGAACTGCGAAACACACCAACCACTTCTTTTTAACACAAGGGGAAAAAAGAAAAGGTGCAGGGGCCTTATTTTCCTCTCATCCTGATGAGATTTGTGCCAGATGCTGTGTTTCATAAAGTAAACACCCAGACATGTCTTCTAACTTCATAATTATGTGCATATATTCTCCACATAATAAAACTAGAATAAAATCACTACTCACCCACAAGTAGTAAATCAAGCAAATGGTGAATTAAGTTTGTTTGATGAATGTTGCTCTTTATAAAATTAAGCTGTTTACAATGCGTGGTTCATCTTCCTTTACATCTTTAATGATTTTATTGCTTAGTATTTGTTCTATTATTCCATTATTGTTCTATTATTGTGCAAGGAGGAAAGAAGTTATGTTTCTGTGCTGTGGCTGTTAAAATAATTCTTCTTTGTGTTTCTTTTAACCATAGGCATTTGCTGCTTTTCCCTCAATTACAAGTGCAAAATTAATGAAATATCATTCTTATATGTCCATCACACTTTTCCCCTCTAAAGCAGATATAAATGGATGAGTTCTGATACACTGCTTTTGCTCTCCAAAGAAAATTGTGTTATGGAAAATGTGGTGTTTCACACAAACTTGGAAATTTTTGCTTTGTTTTCCATTTTTTTTTTCAGTAACAACCAGCCAAAGGATTTACAGACAAGTACTTTGGTATTTTTCCATTTCAAACTTTTCTTCTTTGAAACACCTGAAAGACACCTTCAGAGCAGCTGAGAAATATTGCCTCAAATTTAAAATAGACAATTTCAATTATACTTTTTCCACTTCTCCTTGGCTCAGAGCCTTGCCCAGTCAGTGGACCATGCCTACAGAGTGGAGGGTGCATGAAGCACCCTAGATTTACTAGGAGCATCTTTAACCAGCAGGGTGAAAGGAGAGGCTTCTACTTTGTGGGATGAGCAAAATCTCAGCTGGACAAGGAATTGTCACTCATAAATCAGAGGAAAAAAAAGCAATTAATGGGGGTTAACAAAATATGTTCCTTTTGCTTGTGGAGGGAGGAAAGGAAGTATCTTGTGATAGCTGGGATGATCACACTGGTGTCTCTAAAAATCCCAAGTGGAAAAGTGAATACACAGTTGGACAGTTCATGGACAGTGAGGTGGTCTGAGCTTGGGATAAAACAGGATAGTAGTCCAGGTAAGACAGAGACTCCAGGATTGCTAGGAGGTGAACCCCACAACCCAAAAAGTGCTGCCTTGGATGAACAAAAGGATGACAGAACAGCAGTTGACACATCCACCTTTGGGATCTCCTCTTGGACGTGTATGGACTGCCATACACTACCACTCTTTTTTCTGGCAACAGTCTGGCTACAGTGGGTTGATGATGGCTTTCAGATAAATGAAAGCAAGATTGTGACAGCTGGCAATTTTTGCACTTCAGTTTGTGGTGTCTGTGACTAACTCATCCACAGGCGTCTTTTTTTTTTTTCACTGCACCCAGTGGAATTATACATACAGCATCAAATGCAAAAGACAGGGTAGAACATAAGTTTCAAATCTTTTGAAGCTGTGCATGTGCCGCCCATATATTGCTGCATTTCACCCCATCAGAAAGGAGAGGCTTTAAAAGTTGAAGGGAATCAGAATTGAAATCTGTTGAAGTTCCTAAGTTTCTTCTGTGACCAAAACCTATTACATTTCCTACAAAAGCACAGTGTTTATATATTAGATAGCAATTACGCTGCTTTTAAAAATGCCTGGAAAGACTTTTAGAAACAGAAAACATATAAGATATGGTAGCCTACGGCTGGCATTAACTTGCGCAATGATAATTTATATTTTATGCGCATTTTATTTTTATACACCTGCTTTTCTTTGCAATTCATAAAGAAACCATATTGATATCAAAGGAAATGCTCTGTCACAGAATTTATAATCCTAACTGAAAGGTTCACATCAGTGCCTTCTAATCTTTTAATCTTTTGTGATGTCAAAGATAATTTCAAGGGGGAAGGACATAAAAAAATTAAAGTTTTATGATAGGACAGCAGCAGGCTGGCAAACCTGAATAACAGCTGAATAACAGCAAAGAAATGGCAGTACTTGGGGTTTTCCTTTTTTTGGCTCTTTGCTTATGTTGTCTAAGGTTTGAGAAGTCCATAAGGGGCTCTCAATCAGGTGAATCACTGTTTCCCTTAGTGCTCTTTCTGGAGGCTGGTTCTTATTGTGGTCTCTGTCCCTCTGGGCATGTTTGATTTTTCTCTGGTGTAATCCCCCATGCAGTTTGGAGGTGCTGTTTTGGGAAAGCCCTTTGCAGCTCTCCTCACAACCCTGAAGCCAATCAGTGGTGTGTGCCAGAGGGACAGAGGGAGATGGGAATCAAGAGTCCATCATCAAACGGTCCCAGGTACAGCTGGGGAACCTCTGGATTGCTTCATTTCTGTAAGGCAGCAGAGCTTGTTGCCTGTTTACTCAGAGGGTTTACATAGTGCCTGAGCTCTGGTTTCAAGCACCCTTTGGCCGACCCACGGATCCCTGCCCTATTGGGGTCCGTGCAGCAGGGCAGGGCTGGGGACACAAGTGCGCTCCCAGGCACTGCTCCAGGGTTATCTGGCAGGGCAGGTGCCAGCAGATGTTAATTTTCAGATGCCCTGGGATGGCTGTGTCGCCTCCGAGGCCCCGCTGCTCTCAGTTCCCTCATGTGTGACCCAGCAGCCTGTATCATCTTACAGGGAGTGAATAGGAGACTGAAGGGCAGGCTGTGTGGTCACTGTTTTCAATATCCCTCCTGCTAGCCATTACATCATCCAGCTACTTTCTAAGAGGATTTTCAGCAGGCTTGGCTTCGTTATTAAAATAGTAATTAATTTTTTCCTCTTCACAAAACCCGAGGACCTTCAAATGGAGGCCTCAGGAGAGAGGGCAGCTTCCTTTTGAAAGTAGCCTTTCTGGAAGCCATAATCGGCTCTCCAACTTTACAGTACACATGTTCCCCAGTAAATGTGATTAAAGAGCCACACAAAAAACCCCTTGCAGAAAATTAATTCAGTTTCCAGAATAAAAAGTTTGATAAAGTTGTGCAATGCTCCAATGACAACACATAATAGAAGTGCAGAGTTTTATCCTCTTGAAGGATAAATGAGCGGCCAGAAAGGTCTGGTAGTTCCCAGAGTAAAAACATCTGCTACAGCTAATTCACTTTAGCTTTTGATTGTAAAATTCATTAGCCATATCAGGCAGCTGTAGTTTCAAACATGTTGCTAGGAAGTACAGTTTTATAGGCTGGGATGCTGTTTGTTCTCCCCAGCAGTGGCGAGGTAGCCTGAGAGCCCGCTGAAACGCAACCTCCTGCCACCCAAAAATAAGGGCTCGAGTGGCGGGGGAGAGGGGGAGGGAGGCTGGGCAGGAAGCGCAGGGCTGAACCAAAGAGGTGCCAAGTGCTGTCAGGGCCACGGTGGCTGCTCCTCCATGTCACCAGAGCAGCAGCAGCTGAAGGCTCCAGCCTTCCCGCAGGACTGGCAAGGAGGCTGTGAACTAGGAAATGGACGTGCATTTCACTGCTGTCTTCTACAGCACGTTTTAGCAGACCTTATTAAGCATACGTTTTGAGGTACATGTGGAAAAGTGTTTCAACATGCTTAGATGAAGAGATAAATCCCAAGAAGATTTAAAAATAAACACGGACACATGCATATATACATGTGCATATATCTGTGTTTTTCTGAATTTTAAAGTACATATTTGTCCCTATTCCTCTAATAATAAATTTGTACTATTTATACTTCTATTACTTCTATTTATTTATTGTAAACAGGGAAAAAACAAGATAAACTGCATTTTCTAGGTATTTTTCTCTTCCCAGTAAATCCTGGTAGAAGATTATTTTACACCACTCTCTAAATCTGAAAATAAAGTTTTAATATTAAGTATGTTGCTCTAGGCTTCTGACCAGCATCCTGTAATGCTTTTTGGTGCACACTGATCATAGTTCTTGTAACTCATATGGAATATGCCCTGTTACTTGGGTTCAGTTTAAGAAAGCTGATAAAATGAAATGGGGGTCAGAGCCAGAGAAATTGTGCTTCTGTGTCCATCAAAAAAGATGAAGTTTGCAATTCCTTGAGGGATGGAAAAAAAATTGAGATGATTATGCCCCACAAGACTAGTGATGGCCAAAAAGTGTTGGTTTTTGATGGGCAGAAAGATTTCCCAAATACCTGTGAAACCATGCCTGATGTTATTTCTGCAAAAATACTATCCCTCAAGTAAGATGAACAAACTGACACTTATATACCTACTGCTCCATTTTCACAGATCACAATGAATTATGCAGGCCTGTCACCTTAGACACAAAAGGGTGCAGCACAGTCACCTTGGTGATGATGAATTCACTTTGATCAAAGCTGATTCCACCACAACAATTTTTGTTAACTGAGGATAGATGTTGATACTCTTCTCCATTGTGATATGAATGCAAGGGAACTGTTCTAAATAATCTTTCTCTAAGCTTTCTTTCTTATGAAGTCATGATATTTTCTCATTATTGGAAACATTCAAAGCTTCACTGGTAAACAAGGGTCCAACAAGCACCGGTATTTTCTACAGGAAGGTGCTGATACTGGTGTCAATACACAATCTAGATGCACACCTTATAGTGGACAAGCCTAAAACTTTAATGCTGCCTCTTTCTTCCTGTCATATTGTACCTGCCTTTGATTTCTAGAACAGCACAGAAAAGTTTCAAAGATGTCTAGATTACAGATAGCTGCTCCATCTAAATTTGTTTTATTAACATGATTGGAAATGTGTGCTCAAATGAACTGACAGCTTTATAATCTCTCTCAAAAACTGCAGAATGAATTAAAATTGAGCCAGAGAGGCACATTTATAGCTAATCTACATTGACATTTCCTCACTGATATCAATGAAGCCATAGCAATTAATACCTACTGAGCGTATGCCCTAGGATTTACAAAACATCTCTTTTTTGGTTAATTTTGAAGAAAATAATTAAAAATGCAGGGTTCTTTTACTTGCAGTCTTCTACTAAAATATTAGTTCTAAACAAGGACATAGGTGGTTTTCATATAAATAGAGGTTCCTTTCTTTTTCTACTCCATCTGTCCAACCACAACTCCTCCTCCAAGCCAGAGAAAGCAGAGCCATGCATACATCTGGACAGGTAGGTGTGACACACTTTTATTGCAGTCTGCGTTCTCAGATCTGTCCTGTGCACCACTCCAGCCACTCTTGGTGATCCTTTACAAGATCATGAAGCAGATTTTCTGAGAAGATTTGCTGTGGTACATAAAAGCTAAGTGGCTGATTCCAGCATGACATTACTAAGGGCAAACTGCTCCTGATCAGTCCAGTGGCCTTCTGAAACAAGGTGAAAGCAATGGCCCCAGACATCAGCAGAAACTGGGACAAGTCTTTCAGAGCAGCCCTTTAGACAAAGACCTGGGAGTTCTTGTGGATGAGAAGCTGGCCACGAGCCACCAGTGTGCACTTGGAGCCCAGAAATCCAGCTGCATCTTGGGTTGCATCCAAAGCCATGTGGGCAGAAGAGCAAGGGAGGGGATTGTGTCCCTCTGCTCTTCTCTGGTGAGGCCCTACCTGGAGTAGTGCATTCAGGAACTTTATACACAAGGGGCTAAAGACAGAATAATGGGCAGCAATGGTTTAAACTGAAGGAAGGCAGGTTTGGATTTGATGTTAGGGAGAAATTCTTTGCTGTGAGGGTGGTGAGGCACTGGCACAGGTTGCCCAGAGAAGCTGTGGATGCCCCGTCCCTGGAAGTGTTCCAGGCCAGGTTGGATGGGGCTCTGAGCAACCTGATCTGGTGAGTGACATCCCTGTCCTGGGCAGATGGGCTGGATGTAGATGATTTTTAATTCCCTTTAAACCCAAACCATTCTATAGTTCTATGATTCTACAATCAGGTGGCATGGGCATCCACAAAAGTTTTGTAGTCGCATGGGAATCACAGCATGAAAATGAACAGATGTTGTGAGGCACTTCTTATGACTTATTATTCATATTGCAGCAATTCCAAGAGACCATATTCCAATGGGGCTGGATGGAGTACATCCAGTCACTAAATACTTCCCCAGAGTGCAATGGAAGAGCAGTTAGTATCTATGTAAAATGAAGTCTGCTGTATTCAGCACACCTTGAGAGTGTTTATGTATTCTGGAGCACATCTCTGCCTTTGGAAGTATCAGTAAGAGACACACTAACTCTAGTCCTACTTTCTGTGAATAGTTCTTTTAAAAAGCTACATTGGAAAGTGCTCTTGTGATGAGCCTACCAAAGCTGATATTTTTTTTTCTCCCAGGCAAGTGGCAACCTCTTCCCACATGCTGCTGCAGTTTTCCTGGCCAGGATAGAAGGCTGTACGTCGCTTATTCCTACACAATTATATCGACTTTGACTTCTAATCCTATGGCTCCGAAAAGCCACTGACTGTTCAAGTAAGAAGAAGTTCTTTTAGGAATAGCACCAGAAGAAAAGCAAATAGATGAACTTGATCCTTTCATAAGCTTGTGAATTTAAAGAAAGCCCAATGGAAATACTAATTCTAATTTTACCAACTGAGCAAGTTTGGAAGAAGATACTTTGGACACAAAATGTATTTATTTTAGAGAAAAAAAAATAATAAAAAAGCTTTAAATAAGGTTCAGAATGTTGACTAGAATTCCTTTATTTTACTCCAGTTCTTCCCCTTTTACAGGGAACATATATTTTGAATGGGACCAGGTTGTGATCTCAAAACTGAGGGTCAGCATAATATAAGTGAACAGGGAGATTGTGCTAATGACAGAAAGAATTTGTTGCTGAATTTATTCAATCAGCTAGGTCCCTTAAAATACTGCATATACCTGCTCCCTGCAACTAGCTGCATGCTGCTATTGAAGATGATTCTTCTTTTTCCCCTGACAATTTGAGAAAATACACATGATGATGAGTATCAGAAAAATGTCAAACAGAACAATAACCTGCACAAAGCAAAACTGGACTTTCAGACCAAGTGGACTACAAAATTAATAACTCATCTAATTCTTATGATATTTTGGTCTAAAAATACTCAAGAATTGAAATGAAAAACAATTTTGTGATATTTGTAGCTGAAAAGCAGTGGAAAATGTGATTTATAATATGAATCTGCATCCATTTTTGTTATCTATATGAAATTAGAAACCCAAATTTGAATTATTTATCACCATACAAATCAAATTTTCAATTTCAGATTTATGTAGGCTTACCATTAAGAAGCTGCAAAGATTTTACAACTAAATTGCAAATAAAAAAACAATTTTACAAGAATAAACTATATCTTTAATAATAAATATCAATAATTGGGCTCTGAAGAGAGCAGAGGGGTGATAGTATCAATGATTCAATGCACATTTCAATGTAACATAAATGCTTACACGCTCTTGCAATTTCTTTGTAAAGCAAGTTGCATCATGCCTGTGACGAAACATCTTTTGCTAAGTAAAAACAAGCTCATCTCTGCAAATTAATGTATGTGTGAAAATAACATTACACTTGAGTATAATAATTAAAAGAGTAACACAATTTTTTTTCCCTACAGTATCTAACTGAAAATATAAATTTTCTTTTTTAAAGCTTTTTTCCATAGGGTACCACAGCATTATGGCCCAAACCCCTTAGCTTAATTTTACTTGCTGAGAGTAAACAGAAAATCTTCCCCAGCCTGACTCTTTTTTGTCCCTGGTGATTTTAAAGAGCGCACTTTTTCTTCTTAAATACGATATAAAGTCTGTATTATTTACTGTGGAAGTTTCCACTATTGAAATAATGATTGCTAATATAATTGAGTGAGAACATTCTGTTTCCTAGTAGACAGAGGTCCTGTGCAACCTTGCACATTTAAACAAAATGATTACCAGCAATCACCTACTTGAAATTCCTCCAAGGGTTTTTGTGTAGAGTGTATGAATACACAGGAACAAAGACAAAATACACATTTTGTTCTATTTTGGTAGTTCTACTTAGACTTGAACTGGGAAGCTGCAGAACTGGGAACGATCATTTTGTTCCATTTTTCTGAGTTTGACTAAATAAGTTAATTGCCCTAAGATGGAGATCTTGGGACTTACTTGCATGAACTGTGGCAACACAGTACGTGAGTTGCACACTGAAGTAACTACAGAATCTGTTGTGAGACATGCAGACAAAATGAAACAACAGTTGGGAATAATTATGCACGAATATTGAAGCATTTTAAAAGTCTCTTTTTTTTTTATCTGGGAGACTAATGCATGCCCAGGTGGCTAGAATGGGCCCCATCCAAATACTATAGGACTTCAAAATTGTTGCCTGGGCAGGGACTGCAGAGCTTGCTATGATGCATTTGGGTGACCAGAAATGAAATAAGGAATTATGGTACTGGCAGAGCATGCTGAAAATGGGGTTCAGTCCTTTGAGCAGATCCCTCAAATTGCAAGGGATTAGGGCAGTTTAGGAATGCTTTCAGAAGCACATGTGCCAGCTGGAAGTCAAATTTTGAGGAATAATAGCAGTGTCTGTAGTTATTGTATCATTCCTTTGCATCCATCATGTATTTTCAACATCAATACATTTAAGCAAAGACTTAACTTTGATTGATGTTGCTGGAATCTGAGCATGCACTTAAGCCATAAACTCATGTAAAATCAAGGTACATTTTCTCTTTGCTGCAAAGCTCCCAAATTCTGTTCTTTCTGCATAACCTCTCTCAACATCTGATAGCACCGTTTCCTGCTACTTTAGCCTAAGAGAGATAACTGTGCTCCTGAAAGCTGTACCTATGTAGCCCACATCAAACATTTTGAAGCATTTAATTTTTGTATTTAGTTTTTGTTTGTTGCTGTTTTTTTAAATTATTTTTTTTCTTTTAATTTATTGATGATACATTTTATTTTCCACATCTGGGAAAAGTAGCCCTAGTTGCATTGTATCCTTTATCCCTGCATGTGCTTATCCCTTTGGTTCTCCCATAAGTAGCTAGTATTCAGCCTGTCACAGGTACATGAGGCTAATAGTTCAATCACTAGGGAGAAGGGGGGGAGGAAGATGAAAGGGCAGGAAATGGCTGTCATGGCCCCAAAGGAAATATTTGTAGGAAAAGGAGCACAACAGCAAATAAAGTGCTAATTAATGTCCAATTCCAGCACTGATATACGGACCACAGCAGTAGGCAAAACCCAGCCTTCTGTTCCACTGCCTGCTGAAGAGCTTTTTTGTTGTAGCTCTATGCAAGCATGCATCTGCAAGTTTTGAATTTATAAAATTTTCCAATCCCCTCCTCTCTATATGTTTTGTGTTAAACTGAGTTTTCATTTTCACTTTTTTTATGGATTTAAAAAAAAAATCCAGTTTGTCTGTGCTGGTGCTGACTTGTTCTGTACATCCTGAATTTATAGTAGCAAACACTCTAACTGGAAGCATTCTGGGAGGTGGAACAAGGTCTTACTTATCTGATAAGCTGAATAATAGAAAAAAAAAAAAGCAAGGATATGAGAAGATTACACTCCCAGGCTTCATGAGACTTTCATGAGAAAAACTGGACCTCGCTCTCAAATTTGGGGATCTGAAAAGTACAGTGGCACTTACGGTACTAATTTACTGGCTTTGTCCAGCAGAAGGCATCGAGACTGAACCTTCTGTCAGGGAACATAATAGCAAAAGCAGCACTGTTTTAATGAAACACAGCAACTGGTACTTGGAACTAGCTAAATCTGTTGTTAAAAGAACAAACATGAAAGATGAAATTCACAAAGGAATGTCATGATGATCAATTCTTTCTGGTGTTTAGTATCTCAGAATTGCATCTTAAGGTAAAATGTTACTTGCTGATGACTGAATGCCAGAAATAATAATCTGACATTAAGCTTTTGTGAATCTGACCAAATGAAAGCCTAAAAAGGGGAATTTATAGAGCAGCATACATTTGTTTCAATGATGCATTAGAATATAAATGACTGAAATATTTCTCATTATCCCAAAATCATAGAAAGAATACAATAGTTATTAAATAAAAAAAAAAAGTAAAAAGCCCTAAAACAGCCCCACAATGAAATACAGTTAAAGATATTTCATCAGCTGAGAGAAAACAAGAAACTTCAGAATCAGAATGGAAAGAAGAGTTTGGCTTTCCAATGTTTCCCATGGCAGCTTTACATGGACACAGAGTGGGACATTACTTACAGCACAGCACATATTGTGACTCTTAGGTCCAAGGCAATTGGGATATCAGCTGATCCCATTGGCTCATGACAGGGAGACTAGGGAGAGGCTCTCAATGAGAGATGCTTTCTATGGAGGTGTCATTTTCATATTTATAAATCTTAGCAACAGTCAAAAGACAGCTATGGAAATAATTTTCATTCCACAAGTCTTTTGGAGGCTTTATGTGTCCCCAGTCCACACTATCAGACTGGGCTGAGATCAAATTGTTTGATGTGAGCCAAAATCTGTGCATTGTTCTGGCACACCATGCCAGCATCCAATGGGCAGTGACTGTGTCTCTCCCTTTGACTGCTTGCCTTGCCAAGTGCAGTGTTGGCATGGTTGGAGATCTCTGCTCTCACTGGGACAATCCCTCTGTTCTCACCCCTGCACTTGTGGTCCTGCTGGAAAGTGCCTGCCTGGGAGCCAGCTATGATCCATCACTCTTGCTTGTGTTATATTGGCAGAAAATGAAACCACTGCAGGATGCAACTGCTGGAGTCTTAATGGGGTTCTGTGATAAGGCTTTGCGATGCTAAGTTTCTGTCTCAAGTGTGTCTACAGCAGAACGATAACAACAAACTTTTTCCCAATTTTTGCTGTGCATGATGAAGATGGCAAGTTTTAAATCTAGATCTTCTGTAGTTGCATAGCTATAAAGATTTTTATTTCATGCAGCACAATATGTTTATAATCCTGCTCTCATTTGATAGTTGAAAGCATTCTTGCAGATCTGTTTTTTCCCAGTCTTACATATTAAGTCACAATTTGTTCCTGTGTGTATGATGCAGTTATTTTTAACTTTTCTTTTTTTTTCAGAAGTGAAGGGCTGCACAACTTTAAATCCTTTGGGAGCAATTACATTACATGTGTAAACATTACCTATCCAAAATCATACTATTAGATTCTGGCCTTTGATTAATGTTTATCAGGTTGCTTTGTGTAAATACCTTCCAAGATCCCACAGCTCTGGAGAATTAAAAATTTTATTTATTCTCTTACTATTTCCTGAAGTCAATATTCAGTTCCTTCAGGTAAGTGACAATTACATAGATGTAACCAATGGGAGAAATTGGACCTTTGTATTTGTAACAACATAAAAAAAGATGCAAAATTTAGTGCATAGCCTTCTACACCTCCCTCCACCTCCAAAGAAAAGGGTACTATCTTTAAGGTCAGGAGTATAATTAAGAACATTTGATTCTTTCCCTCCTTTGAAGAGGTGAGCTACTTTCTTTTCTTTTTGTTGTTTTAATCTTTCAGGTTAAAAACAAAAAATCTGCAGAGCACTTTGGTAAAGCAGATGAGGATTTTTACCTTTGAAGAACGACTGCAATTCTAGTGAGGGACCTTTTGAAATTGTCTCCATTTGAGTTATTGCTTTGACACTGGGAGGGGCTTTTCAAAGGATAAATACAGAGGTTCAATAAGCTTCATTTCCCAATGTCAAATGTATTGATGAAATAGAATTGAAAGGCATGGGAGATATGAAATTACTTTCCCAGACTATAGGCATGCCCCTGAATATTAAGATGGTTCCTCCTTGGACAAGAATTCCCATAAGCTGGATAAACACACATATGTTCAGCTTACCTGGGCTGATAAAAACAGTGCTCATGCGAATGCTCCCATATTGCATTAGGCATTGGCAAAGTATTTGGACAAACACATTGCTAGACAACATAGTTGTGATGGAGAAGAGCACATTTTCTTTTATAGCAGCAAGCAAAGTTTATAGGCTCCAAAGGATTTAGATCAATTACAAAACAAAGATTGTTTATTTCTGCAAGTGGAATTTGCTCAATTGTACATGAAATGTTTGTTACTTGAACAGATTCAAAAAAGTAGAACAATAGGTGTATATCTGATATAACATATCACTGAAGCTGGTGTTTTTCCAGAGCCTGACTGGACCTTGGCTAACCACATTGCTTCAGTGACTTACAGCATTCAGGACAGGCATAGGAAACAAGAGATTTCCTGTTTTCCCAATGAGCTTTAATTGTTACTTTGCTTGTGCTGAATTCACTTTTACTTTGGAAATTTTTACACAAGAGCTGAGATTCGTCTATTTTCACAAGAATTTTGACAAGGCTGAGCTTGATTTGGCTGCACTGTAAACACTGAAGATTTGGCAGAAAAAGATGGCAATGTGATAGTTTAGAATAATTCAGTCAAATAATGTTTTCATACACAGTTTTTCTACACTTAAAAATGCAAAAGCAAAGTAGAAAATGTCTTCATATTTAAGGAATTTTTTTCCATGGTATGATTGATTTTTTTTGCATTATCATTATTATGCCCCATTATAAAATTATTTCTACTTACCAAATTATTATGAAATTTAATCTTTACATTGTTATTCATTATAGCACTCAGAAGCTTCAATTAGGTTCAGGGTACCATGTGGCTTAATGGCTCAGCAAGCTTTCATGCTCCCAGTATTGGACCTTTTTACAACATTGACAATAAAAGGTAATTTAAAGAACAGGGGTTACAAAAGCCTTTCAAGCACAGAGAGAAAGCAAGAGATATTGGATCTGAATATTTAGTCCAGGTTTTACTTTATTTTAAATTATGTCTGAATCAGTTCTCTCATAACAACAAATAGATTATCATAAAGGATAGATACCTGCCCAAAGACTGGAATAGCATTATTCTAGCATTTGAGAACACAAAAAAATCCAGAAAGTGACAGTACCTTACTCCCAGAGTTGTGGAAACATAGGCACAGAGAGATAGAAGACTGAATAGCAGATACAAAACAGAATTGGGGCAGATTCCAAGTCCTTTAGTCCCAGGCTGTGCCCATTTTGCCCCTCTCCTCACTGAATGCAAAGAGAACATGACAGGAGCAGTCATTAGTGTGAGATATAATCAAACAAGTCATTGCAGGAGAGTGAGATTATGCTGCTTTTAGTATGGAAGTACCATGTAAATGATTATGTCTTATGTGGCAAAAGAGGGATCATGTCATACAATAGAATATTTTTGATGCCTTAAAAAAACAAAATCTTTTACATCTACATTTTTCTCTTTTATCACCATTATAAAGGTGTGAATTACCCATTGATATTCATGCTATTGTCAGAATATAAATTCACCATGAAAAGGAATGTTTTTATACAGCTTTACTTCTCTGAGATGTGGCTTCATCAGCATAATTGGATGGCATTTTTATGTGCTGTATCTGAACTGTACTGTGTCATGTGGTCTTTTGAAGGAAGAGAGACTCATTTACTTGTTGTTTTTTTTTATTTTATATTTTTTATTTCCTGAGGGTAACGTTTCTGAAATTATATGTGGATCTCAAGGCATGTGTCCTCACTGGAGGTGAAGCTATAACATGGACTTTGTGTGGGATCATGCTCCATCATCTACCTACAACTTGCCCCAGCAAACTGCCTAACCCAGGGTTGGATTCCAGGAGATCAGGCTATCTCCTTGGACCAAGTCTAACCTCCTTGCTTTCAGCAAAGTAGTGGTGTGACTCCTGCTGCCTCTGGAGAAACTAGTGCACTTGATTGTTTAATACCTTCCTTAGGTGAGGAAGTATTATCAATAATGACACAGAAGAGGGGGAAAAGCACAGGATGCAAAGTCTTGATTCCCTGGCAATTTAAACATTTTTAACTCTCTTATGTCAATATTGACTAAATAACCCAGTTTGTGTTTGGTACCCCACTGTATCAGCAAATGTATATAAACAGATGTGTGTGGATCTGTACTGCTTAATAGTTGCTGAGCCAGCGATTCTCAAGGTATTGCCTAATCCTTTACTCATCCTCATACGCCTTTGAATAGTAGTAAAGTTCCCTTCTTCCCCAACAGATGTACCTCTTCCATAAGGCATAAAAAGTTATTTTAGATGCTATTAAAATTATTGGACAGTTGTTTTTTTTACTCTCAGATAAATCTAGTACAAACAGATGAAGCATCACTTGCTTTATATGTGCTAGGAAGCTGGTCCAGTGCTTAAATCCATTTTTCCATTAAATTCAACCTCCAGTGGAACCTGTTTCTTTTTCCATCGAATGTTCTATTTCAACCACTGTTTGTGAAGGCAACAGTGTGGTGCAGGGTAAATACTTTAAAGAGCTAATATGAAATGTATGTTCAATCACTTGATTTTGAGAAAATGGGAGAAAACTGAACATTGTTCCTTTGCAAATCAAAATGAATTATGCCATGAATTATCTACATTTAAAATTTTGTTTCTTGTGGTGGGAAAAAAAGATTGGGAAACACTCAAGATGTATTTCACCTTAAAAAAAGCTTTAGAATATTTTAGCATTTGTCGCACTTTTTAATTATGCTGAAAAAATGGCATTATAAAGGCAAATTACGGTGGTAAGTTTGAGCATTGCAAAGTTACAAGTGATAAGACAATGGCTTCTATTTTATTTTAGTGCCCTCACATGATGTAGCCCTTTATTACCCAAATGAACATTACATCACCATAGGTTCTTTACCTCAGAGCAGTGCACAGACCTGAATGAGTCAGGCTGGGTGGTGGAGGGGTTGCTAAAAACTGGATCCCTGCACCACTGATTGCACAAGTTGGAAGGCTTGCATGTATTAGAGGGTTTTGTGAAGTGACTCTCTTTGGGTGCAGCTAAGGTAAGAAATTCAGTCTTTTGTTTATGATGGTGAGGAAGGGAACAGGCAGAAGAAGATATCTGAAGGCTGCCTTGAGATTTAGAGATTTTCCTGCCTCTGTTGCAGAGTTTCTAAGGGCTCAAACCATTTCAGTGGTCACTTAAGTTTTTTGTGTATGACTTGTGAGGTTTGGGATCCTAGCGGGTATCATACCATGCCATACATAAAATATCAAGCTGCACTCCCACAGCTGAAATCCTTGGCACTGCCAGCCCATGAAGGGCCCTTGGAGGGCTAAATATGCAAAAATGCATATGACACATTCAAAATGAAACATTACATGAAAGTGTAATAATCCACCTGTTAATGAAAGACCCACCACAGCTGTTACAGGTTATAACATATCTTAATAACTGTCTGATGAAACTGGATGGTATTTCAGAGGAAAGTAAGTTATACACAACGAAGATTTGTAGATGAAGAAGTGGGGAACTAATAAGCTCATCCAAAACTGGAAACCTACCTGAATAGCAACTGGAACAGCTTCAGTTAAGGACTCTATCTCTTCATGAAAGAAAGGAAAGCTACTAAATGGAAGTAAAATGAGGGAAAAAGAATTTTTGGTAAAGTACAGCTACAGACAGGATAACCAAAAAAAATATGTGGGAAAAGCAAACAATTCATCTAACAAAGCAAATAAATTTCTTATTTTTGCACGTTTATTGCACTATTATGTGTTTAGATAAATGACACATTTGAATGCTATCAATCTACTGGGAGAAATTCCTAAATAGGGTATTAAATACTTTAGACTAGCAAGTTAGATGCACAGTTTTCTGAGATCAAAGACCCAGAACTGACAAGTCACACAGAAGAACTTGATTTGAACTTTGGCAAATTCAACAAAATTTTCAAACATGATGAGCATAACTTAGAGGAGGTTTGAAGTTTTGGAGAAGAAACAAGGCAGGCAGAAAGAGATCAGCAAACCATAGGAACAAACACAGAGAAACATGTAGAAGATTCTTAACTACAGAGCTACAAACACAGTGTTAATATTATCCAGGACCTCAGGAATGTCTTTGTTCTGGATACATATGTGTAAGTGACAAAACCATCATGCAAATAATTTTAGAAAATCCTGAACATTTCTAAAAAGAAACAAGATACCTATACCTGCATGTTGAAGAAATAAAAGTCCAAGAAATCTTTTAAATGAAAGAAATGTGAGAATTAGAGAAAGAAAGATGAGTGTTGCTTTCCCCTGGCAAGAAAACTAGTGATGGAGAAGCTGATGTTTCAGGCAATGCTGCTGACACTTCGGAGAGTTACAAGAAAATAGAGATGATTTAAGAAGTTGCTGCTGCCTTTTTATTTATGTTTCTTCATATTTTAGTTCATGTACTTGTAGCTCTTAACCCAGAGCTTTCCTTAATCACCACCCAAGCAGTGATAAGATAATAATATTTACCCTCTTTCCTTGGGTTAACAATTACACATACATCTTTGGATCTATAATCAGCATTATTTCTCTCTCCTGTTCTACAAGAAAGCCACTGCAGATTCTCACTTACCTACTTAGAAACTTCCTTTTAATTTTCTGCTAATGCTTTTTCTCTACAATCTCTTCAGTCTGTGTGTTTTTACACCAACAATGCTTCTTTGCATACATTGTTCTTCCCTCTACCTTCAGTCTTTCCCTTTGTGTGTTTTATAAATACATTTTGATTTATTAAATTATATTTATTGTTGTAATCACACTACTAAATAAATAATCTAGCATCTGAATATCTGTTCCAAACAAGAGGTCTTTCCCAAATCCAGGACACTGGAGTTGTAACAGGAACAATTCAATTACAGTGAAATTTTTATGCAACTGCTGTTTTTTCCCCGTTTTCTGTAACTGAAAAAAACTAATCTTTTTCAAAAGTAACCTGTACAGGAATAGAAGTGGTCAAAGCACCAAGCCTGCCTGCTGTGGGGGACCATATTAAAGACCAAAGACCTTACAGAAGTCCAGATATATGACATCTATAGCCCTCCCCTAGTCCACTGATGCAGTCACTCCATCATGGAAAGCCACTAGTTTGGTCAGGCAGGACTTGCCCTTAGTAAAGCTGTGCTGGCTGTCCCAAATCACCTTCCTGTCCTCCATGGGCATAACTTTTAGGAGGATCTGTATCATACTGTACCACTGACATGGCCATGAGATTTGAGCATATCAGTGGATAAACTGCAACTCCAAAATCACAGTTGACCAACAGCTTAGAAGTGAACTTTCTGACGATACTTATCTGTGGGTAAGTGAATTGCAAAATGCAGAGGTATTAGCACAGGGACAGCTATTTTAATCTCTGCTCCCAAAATGCCACTGCTAACTTATTAAAATGAAATCTCCAAGCACACCCTCTCTTTCTTGGTCCCACTATTGTCCAGTATGATAATTTTTGACAAAATACATTTCTCATTAAGCTTTGTTTACTGTTGTAAAGCTCTGTGCATTGATGTCTAGAATGCTAGTCACAGAAAAAAAATTTTATTACCATGATTGCAGGACAGGTTTTTTTTTTTTTTCCTCGTCATGTGGCTATAAATGCCAGTTAGGCTTTGGCAATTCAGAACCTTCATTGTGGCTTTTCCTCATCTGCATGCAAATTAGCTTCTTAAATATAATGTTCCTCCAATTTCCTCTCTAGACCTCTTAAGGGAAGCTTGTTATGATGCTTTTAATGCAAGTGTTATCATGTGCTGGTTTCTCAGAAAATCCATCCTCTATTCTTGTCCTCCTCTTTCTGCCACTCCCCAAGATGAACTCATCCATAAAAGTGTAGATTGTGGTTTAAAAGATAAATGGAAAGCTGTGGGTGTCCGGGGCAGCCAACTTCATCTTTAGGAATGTGATTAGACTCAGACAGTGGAAAGTGCAACTACTTAATGCTTCCTAACCTATGAAAGGATAGTGAGCTCCTAGGAGACGTCAATCATGTTTGGAGGAGGTAAAAAACAAAAAGAAAAAAAAGACTACAATTCAAAGGGTTAAAACAGAGTTGACTTCTGAATCCTTCTTTCTTCCTTTTCCCTGGGTTAATGACAGCAGGGACTGTATAAGTTATGACTTATGGCATCACTTTAGCTTGTTTTCACAGTCTGCCAGTGGCCAGGAAAGTATGGAGCAATAATATTGCAGTATTTATTCGAAGACAATAAGCAGTCATTGCTGAGCTAGGGAAGCTGGGCCATGTTTATCTTCATGGATTTAGTCAGCTGGGAGATGAATAAGAGCCAAACTTGAACAAGCAAACATTTGCCTTCTTCTCCACAATGCAGCTATTTCACTTTACATGGCTGAAGACATAAATCTTTCTTCAATGGCAAGCAAACAGCTTCAGATACATGGCACTAGCTAGGCATCACAGGACATCAACTGAATACTTGTGACCCTGAGTGTTCATGAAAACAACCACAATCCATCTTAAAACAAAAAATGGCAACAATCTTATAGCGCTTCAGCAGCAAACAATAAAAACCTGTAATTCCTTCTGTGAACTGGTCTCTGACTAAATATCAGCTGTAAAAATGACTTCCTATCTATTGTTCTGTTCACAAAAGGAGTTATAGGAAATTATTGATTGTTGCAACCAATTGTTGCAGTGCAAATACAGAAATAAGTGTTTCAAGCAGGTATAAAGCAATTTAACTTCTATTGATGCCTTCACGGGGTGACAGGGAATGTTTCAAAAAATACCTGCCATACTGGCTAAAGACATAATGATTTCATTGATATTTTCTTGGTGCAAGAATTAAAATTTCTTTGCCACCTTTTATGGACAGACAGTCTTGTCATAAAGGATGGGCTGGGGAACAATATTCTGTAACCTTTATCTTTTAAGTTGTGCACTAGGATGCAGGGAGTGTAAAGCTGTTGCATTTCCACATGCAGTTCTTTTCTCCTCGAGCCGTAGGAAGATGTTAGGTTATTCATTTGTGTTAATCCTACTAACTCCTAAAAGTCTTTCACACAAAGCCCATGGTGGAGCTGCACATAGATGCCTCCCTCTGTTGCTCACTGCATGAATCAACAGTTTGGAGAGAGCTGAGGCAGACTTTCACCTCTCACCTGTTGTATCAGCTCAGTGCATACATGGGTACTTTTGGTATCATTTGCCCAACACTAACTGGGCACCTACCTAGGTGACTCCCTTCACAAATTCTATGGGAAAAAAAGGGGGAATATGAGTCAAAAATTAAACTTTGCCCCACTAGAGGGTCCCCAGCTGCAAATTATGTATGTACCAACCAGTCAGCCCATATATGCAGGGATTAAAACACTGGCTCATACAATGCTTTTTGACTGGAAGCAAACGAAGAAGGAACGGGGTAAAGCAGATGTCCTAATGTCATTAGTGTTCCAAAGCTTTGTGGTGAGATGTGTTCATATTTAGGTAAGCAGGTCCTGTGCTCCCTTAAGTAAGTATTGTTTTCCTCAACAGGAGATGTGAATGGCAGGAGGTAGTTTCTGAATGATGGCAGTGTGGAGAAGGTCACTGAGTGGTGGTGTGAACGTAAGAGCTTTACATGGGGGTACCATCACCATGCTGCTCTGATAAACTCTGATAACACATAGAGATATGTACTGGGTTTGAGGGGCTCAAAACACCCAGAGGGATCTCATCAAACTGACAATCCAGGCATTGTTTGTCTCACTGAATGGACATTTCAAGCCCTTTGCTATTGACTCCTCACTGTCAATGGCAGTGGGTGAGGGGGGAAGGGCTGGGGGCTGTGTGCAGGAATGAGGACTTTGGCTGTGAGCAAGTCCAAGAATAAATGGCATTGCCACGTATTCCTTGTGGTATTTAGCCACATGCCTTTCCACCTCTCCCAGTACTAGGAAAAGAAAAATGGAGGTGAAGTTATAAAACCAGATACATCCAGAACACACCAAAAATTACATTGCATCTTATTTTTTTAAAGATCGAAACAGGAGTCATTTGGCAAGCATGCAGAAGTGTTTTAACTAGAGCAGGATGGTTTCTGCTACTTGCTCCTTTTAACTTTCACTCATTTACAAGATGCTCATTGCAAAGGATCTGCCTTAAACAGCCAGACCCTCTGTTGCTGTAAACAGTCGGTTGCAAAAATGTCCAGGAGGAGAAGGCAGATGGTACGTCCAGGAGTATAACACAATATATACTGTGATCTGCCTACTGTGTCTTCCCAAACTGTAGGTGAGATATTGTGTGAGCAGCTGTTAGAGATGTGGGAGGGGAGACAGCATGAAATGAAATGGATTAATAAAAACACAGAGAAAAGTACACAGAAATGCTTTCTAGTAATGAGAGTATAAAAACCTCAGCAGCTCCCCTGTACCAAACATAACGCTCCCCCTCATATGCACAGTATATAAAATGGCTCTCCCCAGTCCGTGGGGCTTCCTGCTGCCAGAGACACGAGCTAAAGTGCTGTGCTTACACATCAGGAAAGAACAAGTGGCCCAGAGCTATTACTGAGCTGTTGAATCCAGGCCTAGTGTATACATTAGGCCATATACTCCTCCTGTACTTTCAACGTGTTTGTATTTGCAGTTGTCAACTTCTGGAAAAAGGAAATTGTTCCCAAATAAAGAAAGTTCTTTTCCTCATGCTGTATATTAACAGAATTGAAGGGCTGTCTCATTTTTCCACCTCCTCCATAGAGAAAAGTCTCCTTCTTTGCAACTCCATCAGCAGGTCTAAAGACTGGACCTGCCCACAGAGATATGTCTGGTTTTCATGGCCAAAGCTTATGGAAAGGTGCCTGATGGTGTCCAAAAGAGCCCAAATCCAGCTGTTTGGCTTCTGGAATATCTGCTCTGCAAGACAAGTAAGGCCAGGAAGGTAGACAAAGTATAAAAATATGTCTGCTCATGTGATTGGTAAATGTTTCTTATAGGTGAGAGAAGAGAAGGAAGTAATGTTAGGATAATTATTTTTGACATTGATTTGCCCTTCAAGACAAGCAGACAGATTCAGGGAAAGACCAAAGTTTCAGGGGTGTGTGAAACCTTCACCTGGCTGCTCACAGTCAATAAGTTACAGCTCACAATTTGATTATGTGATTTCTTGTTATTATCTCCTACTGTACCCAGAGTGAATTCAACAGAAATAAGTCCTAATCACCTACAGTCAAATTATGAACTGCTTAATCACCATTCTCTTATAATTGGTCAAGAAATGGGACATAGTAGGTTGAAAGTTAACAGTCAGTGCACATGTTACTACATTCAGTGGGAAAAAATAAGACATAAGATTAAAACGATCCAAGTAAATTATAGTGTATAACTTTTATTAATTCCTCATTAAAAAACCAAAAAAAACAACTAGGTCTCAGAATAAATGTAGCACCTTTCCAAATAGGTTTTAGGTCTTGAAATTTTTAGCTGATGTGATTTTCAAAAGATAAGGCTTGTCCATGGACAGAAATTAACTCAGAGTTTAGTATAAAAATTGGTTTTGTTACTATGTTGTTACAGGTAGGATGTCCTCATAATTTCTTCTAAAAGACATCAGTTTGAAAAGGGAGGTATGATCTGTGTCTTACTTCACTTATTGTCAAGGCAAAATTCAGAGCTTATTTTTGGGAAGAGGTAAGTCAAAGCTCTGTCAGATTCACTTTAGTAAAGCAAAGGGCACAGAATATTAAAATAGTAAGGTGTCACAGATATTTGAAATCCATATCAAGCAAATACTGCATTGCTTTTGGTGTATGTACTTTCAGTTGTGGGTTCAAATAATTCAGGTGCTATAAATGCAGTATTTCAGTTACCTATTTTAACCTCTCTAGTTCTAGCAACCTTGTCAGCTTTAGTGTACAAGTTTGATCTGCAATGGAATTGCAAAAGGTAGACAAGATTACTTTCCCTCCCTACCTCCTTTCTTAAGCAGGTGTCCTCTCATTAGAAATTGACTGACCTGTTTCACAAAAATGTCAGATTTGGTTATTGTAATGACACCTTCTAAATTTAAACCACCTCTAAAGGAAACCAGGTTTTATTATACACAGTTGATTACTTTTTAACATGCCAACTAAACAAAACCACAGTTACAAAAAGCAGACGTGCAGTGTGCTCCACCTCAGTGTGTTGTAGCAAAAATGTCAGATACAGTAGGTGGGATGAGATCTGTGAAGAGCAATATAGGTTCATTACACATTGGCATAGATTCACTCAAGACACACCAATTAAGACCCAGCGAAGTGAGGTTCTGATTCAATATATTTATTTATTTCATCACTACTATTGAGTAGTTATAGGGGAGAAAATTAATGGAAACAGTTTTTAAAAAGCTGCTCTCGCTCTGACTAGAGAGCCATTCAATAGCTCCCAGGCCATCCAGGCTCTATGGGGAGTGATGTAGGGCCAATTAATATATGCTCATTGGGAGTGCCAGGGTGGCAATTGCAGCAACACCTAAAAAGTGCTCAGGTGGAAAGAAGTAACCTTCACCCTAAATACTGTGAGGAATGACAATAAAGATGAATAAATACTAATGGAACTGGATGAGATTTCAGCAGGCCACTCACTATCAAGTAAAATAATGAAACAAATAGGAAGTTAGGATTAGGAACAAGGAGGAAAACGGTGAGTGTAATGGTTGGAAAGTAAACATGTAAGTGTGTCTTTACTTGCAGGAATAGTAAGAACAATTAAATCAATTAACTAATCCTATTAGTGAAGATAGGCATATACATGAGTGAGGTGCAATTATGTAATTGCTATATCCCTTGCTATATCACTGCATACCTTAGGATCAGATTACATGTATTTTGTCTGTTTGAATGATCAAAGCTTGTGCAATTTAACTCCTAACTTGGGTGCAATCCTCAGCAACAGCAGTTACACAAATGCCTTTCATCAACTTCCTTGGCCTTCTGTTTTCACAGGAAGATTTCTGCTGTGCCATAGGAAACGTGAGATATTTCAAATGTAGGATTTCTTCCAGCTGGTGATTTATCCCATTGATTACATTGTCATGTAACGGGAAGAGGCAAACCATTTTAACTGCTCACATAAACTGCAGTGGCATGCTGGATTCTTATTTAATACAATAAATTTAGTTGCAGCTTTGTGCAAGTTGCCTGATTCACTCCACACATTCCTGTTACATGATATTCACTTTGGTCCCATACAGTAGGTTTGTACAGGAGTGGTGCCCACTAACTTATGTCTGTCTAAAGAGTTCAGGGAGAGTGAAGCACGCACAATTTGCTGCTAAGTGGTTTTGCTTATCTATCACAATTCAATGGAATTTAGATTCTTGCATATTTGTGACAAAAGCAAACCTAATTTTTCTATCTTGAGTTACACAAGTTGTGCTTTTTGATGGTTACTTTTTCAATTTTCCAGTCACCTAGGTTTTATTACATTCTCAAATAAGGCTTTTATAAACAAGATTATTTAGTAAGTAGCTATATGCTGATTTGTACAGTGATACCACATATTTCTGATATTGTGCAGATGTCAAAGAACTTGTGTCAAGGCTTCTCTGTACATCTGAGCCCAGACTTTCATACCTCTGGAATGTCCATTCGGGTTGGAAGTATGAAAATAATAAAACAACTCCAGAATATTTAATTTGATTCTTCTGAAATTCAAGATTCTGAGAGACCAGGATCAGTCACCAAGACCTCTGATCAACATGAGCTAAAACAGATTGGGAAATTACAAGGTATCAAATTACTAACCTGTCAGTTCCACTCTCACATGAATGCTTTTACCCTGTTGCTTTTTGCAAAGCAAAATGTTTTAACTGAGGAATTGTCACTCACTTTCTCCATGCAAGCCCTGTAACTTCTTCAGAGTGAAAGCCCCGAAACAGACCAGGGAGATGTGTGACTCAAAACTTTAAAACTTGAGTAGTCTTGGTAGTTTGGACTCTTGTTTGTAACAACAATCTTGGTTCAGTTGGTTCAGTTTGGTCTACAGGAGGACTTCTGAGTTATTATCGACTACTGCACTGCTGAGAGACCTGTGAAATCTGTTCTCTAAGTTACCCACAGATTTTCTGAAGCTCTAGGAGTGCTTGGACCCAGAGCTTTAGATCAAAAGTTTCTTCCAAGAAAAGCTCCCATCTATGAGAGGGTCAGGAAAGAAGAAAATAGGAGGCACTGCGTTTTTTGTATTTTTCTGTAGATATTCCCTGTCCAATTGCTTTTTATTGATACAGAGTAAGGAGCCTAGTGAGTCTGTAGAACACATTCTCTAAAAAAAAAAAAAAAAAAAAAAAAAAAGAAAAAAAAAAGGAAAAAAAGAAAGATGGAAAAAAAAAAAAAAAAAACCAAACCAAACCTTGGACTATTCTCTATTTCTGGGCACCAATCCCCTGATAAGTATTGACCCTACAAAGGTTGGGGCTCTGGATTCAGACACCAGCCAACCTTGAGAATGCTTGGCTTCAAATGCTTTTTTTTTTCTTTCTTTCTTTTTAATCTAAACAAGGCGATTTCCCTCCTCCTCCCCATTGTCTGATACTTTACTGCACATTACATTATTTAGAAAAATGTCACTGGAGGAACACTCTGTGTGGTCTCATAAAATATTAACGACTCCTGAAAGAAAACTTGAAATCAAGATGCTCTTTCATGCTGGGGTATGTACTCTCTTTTGTTGGCTTTTTTTTTCTTTCTTTTCCCTTCATAGAATCTCAATTGCTTGTCTGTCTTTCCCTTGATATGAGCTACTCCTTACATTTATCATATTCCTCTGAAAGAGGGGAATTCAGGGAACAAATAGTGTGATGCTGATGCTGATGCTAACCAAGAAGTGACCTGTCTCTGCAGCAACAGCTACTGTAGATACTAAATCCTGTGCATTTTTAGGTTAATGTTCATGAACAAGAAAAGTGTAGGAGTGGAACAAAATAAAAAGCCAGAGCAAGCTGATTTCTCAATCGAACACAGATTTCTGGCAATGACTGATATACTGTTTTAAAACATATCTGAAGAGACAACAACTGTTTGCAATTCTTCTAAGGAATAGGAAAAAAAGAAAAAAGTACCCACCAAGAAAACCTTCATGTAAATTGAAAAGCAGTCTACATGGGGAAAAAAATAATCTGACCGAAAACTAAAGGAAAGTAAATCTTCCCATAGTAAAGGCCTATAAATTCAGAGGTGGACAGCAGTCCTGAGTAAAGAATACCGACATTTTAAGTGAAACATTTGCTGGCAAAGTGGCCGTCGAAAGTGGTTATTGAACGTCTTGTGAGAGAGCAAATTGCAGACTAGAGGTCTTTCTTATATTTTGTAGCAAAGCCAACTTCCATTGATACCACCTCGATGTCAGCCCCTTTCTGCAGCCATTTGTAAAAAGGCTTGTGATGTGAGATTGACGACTTAAATACTTCATCAATCAATGCTTTAGCCAATGTGTTGTTCAGTGATTGGTGGAAAATTCAAGTAATCCATCTTACCCCATCACCCTTGTTCTTTATTCTCTTCAGGTATTTTCATTTTTCCCCCCCCTCCCCGTCTCCTTATTCACTTTCACTACAATCTGAAAGAGAAGCTGGGCTGGGAGGGAAGGGCCTGCTGCTATCTTTGAAAACCTAATCATTGCAGTGAAACTCTCCAGTGCAAAGTGCTCCTGAATTAACTGAACTTTTAATGATCCTAGAGGTGGTCCTGGCGCATATGGACTAGCAAAGCACAGGGTCAGGCTGCAATTTGTGCCATTCTGTCAAATTAAATATGTCAAACATCCTGAATCATTTATATAATCAACAATAAGGTGCTTATTTCTGCTGAATTAATCTGCTAAGTAGCTTTAAGGAAAGAAATAGGTATGACACAAAGCTAAACAGCGAGTGTAAAGAAACAAAAAAGGGTTTAGGTTATTCATTTTGGCATAATGGAAGGACATCCTTTGCTCAGAGAGAGAATATCCTTTGCTTGTGAGTGAATATTTATGTTGATATCTGGTACTCCTAATTTTAATCTCAATAAGGATTTAAAATCTTAACTGCCTGCTTGAAATTTTAATATAGATTATACAGCCAGAGCATAGGCTTTATAGCAATCTAGATGAATAGGCTTTGTTCACCTAGATTTTGCTTTTGCATCTAAGAAAAAAAATATTCTAACACAAAGGAGCAGCTTATTTATTTTATACATATGTAATGCTTTTCTTAATGCATTATTATTATATGGATTTTTACAAAATTGCAAGTAAATACTGGTCCAGAGGCATATCTTTTTAGAGACCTGAGGTACCAAAACATTTATGTATCCACTTAACTTAGGCAGGTGTGCAGATTATTTCAGTTTGTTGGATCTAGTAAGAGTATTGGCTTTTTTGTTTGTTTTTACAAGAAATAGAAGCTAAATTATCTTTAGGATAGTCCTGCCATAAAATTTTTGATTTGTAGTGAAAGAGTTTATAAATATTTTGTAAAACATATACTTGTTTGCCAATATGTAAAAAAGTGGCAGAGGTCTCAAAACCTGCCATTTCAGTGGGAAATTTTAGCACACATTTTTAAAGGAGTTTTCACTGTACATTTATTCAAATACTACTAAGCAACATGAAAGAAGAGAGTAATAAACTTCTAAAATTGGTGTCTGATTTATTTTGAGTTTCATGTTTATTTTTTATTGAGCATTATCTTGAGCACAACCGTTTGAATCAGGGCTATAGTGAAAAAGGAGAGAGCAAGAGCAAGAGTCTAAACTACACTGGATACTGCGGAGGCAACTCACTTATTCCTCATTATGCACTTTCTCAAATCAACATACAAAAGTCTCCAGAGGGCAAAGTGAATTTTATGGTACTATTCTTTCATTTCTGTTAATTTATTTTTCACTTCTAGGAATTTGTGTCTCCAAGACATTTGGGTATATCGGTCTGGGATATTCTTGGTCTGCAAAATCCCAGATAGAGGCCACAATCTGGACAAAATACTCTCAGTGTTTGTCTAGCAAAAAAAAAATAGTGAGAAGATAACTTAGGCCTAGATTATGACCATGTTTATATCATGATATTGTTATTTTTACAAAAGACAGACCAAAGTCTGCAAAACAGATTCAAGATAGTTCTGCCCACAGTGTACATTAAAGAAGTAAGAANCTAAGAATTACAAAACCAAAAGATCGTGAGAACGAACAGAAAAATCTTTTATCCAGATCCACATTAAAATGCTCTACAGACTCTGTATTAGCAAGACATTATTTCATTATTAGGCAACCCAATTTGAAGAGATATTTGTGTTGGAATGTCAAATTAATAAAAGAAAGCTCAAAAGAAAATAATCAGAATAAGAATTTTCATTATTTTTCTCAACTCATTATCAGTACAATAATAAAATTTGGGCCAGGAAGGCAGTGGCTACTCTTCCTTAAATTATACTTTTTATTTCAAAGCTCCTGATGCAGTGTATTGCTAAGTTGATACTTAAGGGATATTTGATCCTCTTTCACCTGAATAAAAGCAGATTTCTTTGTGTGCATTTGTGTGTTCATAAATGAGCTGCTCAGTGAATCATTCCTGTCATTAGAAGGTAGATAAACTGCAGGGAGGGAACAAAGTCATCATTTCTACCTCTGTGAAAATGATGGGGGTTTTTTAATTATTAAAATGCAATTATTTCCATTATTGATGAGCGTGATACCCAGGACAGCATCAATACAAACTGTCCAGGACACACACTCACTTGGATCTCAGGCTGGTCTGGCTGCAATAGAGTATTGATGCCAGTGTTTGTTTCACTTCTAATTCACATAATGGATGAGGACTTAAATACAATCCATGGCAAATTAGTACCTAGGAGATTGGGTTTATTTATTTATTTATTTAATGTGTTTATTTTTGTTACATGTGAGCCCTTCAGCGATACCAAAGTAGGAGACTTTCTGTATTAAGGCAATTGAAGAGCACTAGAATTTGAAACATAAAAGCTGATTAATATTTGAGCTATCTTATCTAGGCTGTAAGAAAGTAGCCACCAGTAAAGGTGTCATGTTGCTTTCTAGCCCCTGCACATTGCACATTGCTTTTATTTTTCTCTATAATATATGCATGCATAGATATTTGCATGCATTACCATCATTCATATGTCCATTTGAATAAAAAAAGAAAAAGGCAATTATTTGCATTTTCCAAAAGTCACTTGCTGCTTGTTTCATATAGCCACTGAGAGACTGACATTTCCTATATTTTGGCTTTGGGAATGGATATGTCACTCCATTCTTTTGGACCTGGACCATGAAGACAGGTGGCTCTTAAAATGATCAAGGCTGAAGAAGTTGGAGCCTTTCTGTATGGTCATAGGATTGGGCAGAAGGGATGATGGTGTTCTCTGCTGCCCCTTTTCCATTCAGTTGGTACCTTCTCAGAGCTTGCTCCTTTCCCACTGCTCCCTGCTTAAACATTAACTGTTTGAAATTAAATGCCCATAAATGTGATTTATTCCTCAGTCCCATAGCAGTTTGTGGATATGCAAGTACCTCCTGTGTTTGGATGTCCTTCTGAAACTATCCGTGCCCTGTTCAGCAGCGATCCAGGAGAAATGCATGCAGGAACCCTGCCCTGAGAGCTCATGGGCCTGCCCTGGGATGGGTGAGATCTCAGGGTACCACAGTTTCCAAGGTCCATTGCTTCATTTCCATGAGAATCAAACCTGGGCTTTTAGAGCAAAAAAAGGACTGATCCAAACTCCCCATTCCAAAGTCACTGTGAGGCACAGACCCCCTCATTTTGGGATTATAAGCTTATAATTTTTAAAAACAGCAACACCCTCCACAAAATGCTGGGTAGTAAATCATATAATACTTCAGTACAGCCACAGTACTTACTCTTACCAAAAGGGAACTAAAGATGCATCTTCCAGTAAAACAAAGTCCATTTTTCCTCTGTCTGTACACAAGTCTAATATAGGTCCTCCCTCTCCTGATTTCTGTTAAAGGTTGAAAGCACCATCTGTACAAAAGCAGTGACAAAGGCTGTGTTTGACCAAAACCCTGAGCTAGGCAGGTTTTCTTATAGACAGGGGATTTGGTTAAATGCACAAAAGCAACTGTGCAAAACAACCAATACAATACTGTATATCAAGAGTAATTAAAAACCTTCATTAGAAATGTGACAACCAAATCATTTAATATTAGACAGAGAAACCACTATTGACATTTGAAAATAATGAATAAACAGAATGTCAATTCACTAACATTTGCTATTTAGACTTTGATGCATACTCTTAGCTCTAAAATCTGCTCCTGGATACACACAGGAAACTTCTATTGAAGTCAGTTGGAGTTGTTTATGTGTAGTTGGCAGAGAATTTTGGCCCTCAGACATTTTTTTGTGTTCATTTAAGAGAGTACAGGCTAGCATATCCCTCAGTTTAACCCTCTGTTTGAAGGCACTGCTCTCACTGGATCCAAATGTCATGGCTATGGACATTCTCTTAACACAGATCAGACTAGTTCCAATGCAGCTTCAGCACAAATGGCAATGCTGGATTTGCTTGCGTAGGAATTGACCACTGATATAGACAGATAAGCTTAGAATGGGTTGAATATTTCCTGTGCTATTGGAAAATCTGATCTCCAGCACTGAGCAATAAACTGTATAATTATGGCAGCCTTTAAGGTCCTCTGTCCATGATGTATGGTGTTTCAAGGGAGACAGCAGAGACATGCCACCTCACTGATGACACCCCAGTTGAGAGACAGGTAACAAGCAGTGGCAATGCCTGTAGATTAGAGGCACTCTGCTATTAGTGTAAATGATCAAAATAATGCAGTGTGTAGAAAAGGAGTTGCAGTCCCACATTTACATGGGAGCAACAAGGACAGCAGGTTGTGTCCAGTTCTGCCTTTTCTCTGCACTCATCTCGTTTCAAATGATGCTTTGTTTTTTCCACCTTCAGTCAGCAAGCACTTAAGTATATTTAGTGCCACACGTTTTCCTTTACACCTCTCCCTGATGCTTTTCCAACAAACACTGGCACACTGTGCTTGGCACAGCGAGAGGCTCAGGAGCTCTCCAGACAGTTTTGTGCACAATCAGCAATCATCACTTTTCCTTATGAAGCAATAGGGATTTTCCCAGCCAGGAAACCCATAGGCTATTTTTTTTTCCCTGTGCTTGGAAGCTTTAGTTTACCTAAGCCTCCCAAGTCCAAGATGTTTGATGTTGATGAGCCGTAACTGGTGTAAGCATATGCCCGTGGCTCACAGTTTGCCTGAACATCACTGCAGTACAAAGTGATACAGTACTTGCAGCACTGTTGGATATAAGAGGTCTTAAGAGAGAGTGAGGGCTGCTTCGTGTTTCCTTCTACAGCAGCCTCCTGAGTGCTTTTCCTTCTACAGTTACAGTCCAAGATTTTACACATACAAGCGAATAATGATTTTTTTCACCAAAATTAGTGTTGCAATTGTAATGGTAGGGGTTAATATCTTTTTTTTCGAAAAAAATGCTTTTAACTTTAACCATATTTTTAGACACAAGAAGGAACTCTATTTCTCTCTGTGTGGGATCTTAAATATTAAGGTTTTCTTTTAAATAATTCTTTGATGTAAAATCGTATCGTTTTCATGGCAATACTTTCATTGGTGTTAATTGCTATACACTTAAGCAACTCCCAAAACACAATTTAAATGCTAATTTTTTATGTCATCATCTAATTTCTCATTCTTCTTTCATTCTACTAAAAAAAAAAAGTAATAAATACTAGCCAATAATAATTTTGCTATTAGATTTAACAGTTAAATTTAAAGTTTTTAATGTTTTTTATGACATCCAATTGTACCAAGGTGACAAACCTACTGGTAAAACAACAATTTAAATGCCCCATTTACAGTAAAAAATATTTTTTGTCACTCCTTAATTGACAAATTTCAACTGCTCTCTATTGTTAAAAACAATTTCTAAAATTACACAGTGAGAACATAACAGTCTCTGTCACTGTGTAATTAAGTCCCTAGAACTGTTTGCTATATATAGAAATACTGTATTATAAAGTGTTAGTTACTGTTAAAAAAATACCAATTACATTTATAGTGAAAACCATTAAATTGATTTATTGCAAAACAGTTAATTCACTGTGTTTGTGCATAAAACTGCTAGTAATGTGACACAAAATGTAGTTTCCATTTTGAACTCTGCAAACTTGGGAAAATTATAAGCAGGAAGATACAATAAAGCTAATGAACATCTGAAAAGCTTATATTCAATAAATTGCTTTACACTTAGAAAATACTTCTGCTGGAGAGACAGTTCACTGGTTTCTATCACAGTGCAATTCTTTGGTGTAATGAGAAATTTTGAAAAGAATTAAGAAGAGTCCAACTCTTCCTGCAAGGGTCCAGCTCAATTATGGGCTGGAATAAATCTTTATTTCCAACTTAGTTTCAAGTGTATTTCAGCACTTTGCTGATCTTGGTCTCATAAGTGTGGAACACAGGTAGTTTGTATCAGTGTTAGATACATTCAACTCAGCATATTTTAATTTGATACGTCTTCTTTCACAGCTACTAATTAATCATAATTTATTGATTAACATTTATTCTGAAATTTAGATGTCACTATTAAATGTATAGATGCTATTTCAAGATTCAGTTGAAATGTAAAAGAATTATTTTCCATTTTATCTATCATCAATACAATAATAATACAATAATAAACAAGTAGCTATTTACCAGCCTGTCTACTCTGCCTGTCTACTCTGCTTGCACAGAAACAAAGCAATCTGGCCTATAAATTTTGCTCATTTTTTGCTCATTTTTTGCTCATTTTGTACAATGGTACAAACTAAGTATAGTATAGTCAAAACCATGTACATGGTACAAACTAAGTATAGTCAAAATAATACCATAGCATAGCAAAGTAAATCCATACATCCCTTCATTTTAAGTATTTGGTTTTCTTATAATAGCTATTTGGAAAATTTTTACTTAGAGGGAGAGATTCCTAAACCTTGTGGCAATCAAACACTCATTACATTCAAGGGGAAAGGCAACTTTATTTTAGCCTTACCTAGAGAGACTTGAAATCATTATGTTCCTGAAATGCACCATTTTGTAGCTGCTCAATCAATGGACATATTAGAAAAAAAATATATGTGATCTGGTGCCTGAATATACATTTTTATTAACAGACATTATTCCCATTGCTTACAGGGATGACTTCTTGCTTCCTTACAAGTAGGAGAAAGAATCTCTCCCTTCTCTAATAAGAATATAGCAGTACTTCAGTATTTGTAGACACTACATCTTGATATTCAGATGATAGAATAATGCTCAAGAAGTAAATACTTTCCTGCATTTATACAAATATTTTAAAAAAGGTATTACCGCTATGCTCTCTGTCTTATTTAAAAGGACACTTTAGTTTTTGAAGCATTTGCTTTATAAACTTGAACTTGCAGAAGACAATTAAGAAATTTTCTGAATAAAGCTCTTCCCACTAGTCCAAATAATTCACCAGAACTAGAAAAAAACCTCAATGATTTACCTGTTTCCCTTTTATTTTCTTATTTGGCATTGTTTTTCCTTCAGAACACTGAATACCAAGTAATAAAAACCAATTAAAGAGCAGTCCTTAAGTGCCACTTTTGCTTGTGAACCATTGGTATAGATAATATGAAAGAAGAATTAAAAAAAAAAATAAAGGTGGTGATTTTGTCCTACAATGTACATCACAAACTATTGAGTGCAGGGCGCAGATGTGCTGAGAGTTATCTCTTTCTCAAAACAGCAAAGGCATAGACCCCCACTGCTCTGGGATGCTACTGTCCTACAGGCAATTTGAGACTAAGGTGAGTGATTCATTTGGAATCCAGATATTTCTCAACAAAACCTTCAATACTCTGGGACAGAAAGGGTAATTATGAGGAGAGTGATAGGGGCTAACAAGGCCAATACTGCAGTTCATTTCCTTTGGCAATCTCCAGTTTTCAAAATGATTGTCCTAACTAAGGAAAAACAGGTTGTGGTTGACCTTTTGTTATCAGCCATTTTCTTTTAAATATGAGATAGGTTATATATACTATGTTTTGTGTATCAGGACCATTAATTCAGCCAAGCTGGCTGAAAGTGTCTGTACTAAGACGGAAATAAAAGCATCACGCTCAGAAGGAGATTAAAACCCAAAGACAATGCAAATTATTACTTTCAGTCAAAATTTGGAATGAATTTTACTAGCTCTGGAATGGTGCAGCATTCTGATTTTTAATTAAAATGAAATCAAGTAATTTCCCTTACTTTAAGACTGAAACTGGCAGTAATATAACAAGAATGTCAAGAGTTTATGTGGGCCTTGGGTTAAATCATGCCTGTTTTAAAGTGATGCTTGAGACATGATCAATCATCTTGTGTAATTCAACTGTTGCAGGCATCAGATTGCAGCTCAATGAGCACCACACAATCACCTGTTTCTCTTATATTTTCTAGGTAAAAACCATACTTTCACAAAATATTTTTTTTTTTTAGCAAAAGAGGAACCAGGCCCCTGATATTTTACTTCATTGGAAATAAATTTTTCATGTTGTCTCGTCTTTAGGGCATGATGTGGATTGGTCTCTGGCTTAAATGATGCATGCAGTTTCAACAATATTACTAAAAATCACTGTCTCTAGCTATCTAAAGTATGGAAAGGGTTACATTTCAGTAAGCTTTATCATATCAATTAATGAGCCTTTTCATGCCTTCTTAACTCTTATTTTACGATAAAGTTTTAAACTAGAAATCACTGTGACAAGTTAATGACCTCGAGTTTAATGTTTAAACTGGGACGTTACTTAGGTCACAGCATGAATGAAAACAAAAATCTTTCTATAAACTTCCTTCCTTTTGGTGCATGCAGCCTTTCCCATTCTGTGCCTCCATGGGTGTCAGCTGGTCCTTGGCAGGAGAAGACATGTTCTTGCATTCTCGGACTCCATGGTCGTCACCTAGAGTGAGCAGAGCAGTTAGCACAGCACAGCACAGCAGCATTGAGCTCTTCACTGGTTACTCAGATTTGCTGATCTGCTGCCCCGATGGGCTTGTGATCTCACTCATCAGTCTCACAGTAAAAAATTGAATTCTTCAGGCACTACAAGTGCCAGCTCTAACAGAAGCACAAGAGCAACAAAATGGATCAAAGCTAACTTTTCTGGCTCCTGGTCTCCCTCATAAAATTCCTCATTTGTGTATGTATGAATGAGCACAAAACTGGAAGACACAAAATTAACAAAAAACTTTAACCTTTTAGTTTCAGTGAGGGGGAAAAAAAAGGTGGCTGAAAAGCTAAAGTCTATCCCATGAAGACCAATAATTCAGCATCCCAGAGTCCCATGAATTTAGGGATTTTTACCTGCATGTATAGTTTTCTGTTGGATGTGGTTTTTTAATGGTAATTTAGATGAAATGGGGAGATTTTCCTCTTTCCAATATCTGAATTCTCCAAGAATACTGTGGATTCAAAGTGAGATTGTTCACTAGTAATTTTCTTTTTTTTTTTTTTTTATTATGATCAAGTTGGAGCATCAGTGACACATTATCCTCTTCAGATACTGGTGTGTTTATTAGCTTTGACTCATGCTGCTGTGCCTTGGATGATATCTCCCCGTGCTCCCTGAGCTGTAGCTGTTAGCTGCTGACCCTTGGCAGAGAATGCCTGGTAGTTCATGAGGCAGCCCTGCACATGCCCTCTCACTGAATCCGTGTGAATGGAGGATGTAGTGAAAGGGATCTGCACAGCATCACTTCTGAGAAATCACCTCCTCCCACGCTTTCCGAGCCTGAGTCAAACGAGGGGGATGCTCCAATCACACTGATTTCTACACCCATGCTGACTGGCTCCTTTTTGATCTTCGTGCATTTTACTTGCAATCTAATGTCACATAATATTAACAGACTTAATTAACTGAGGAGGTGAACTTACTCTCATTCCAGTCAAGAGGAATTTGGCTTTGAGTGAAAAGGGAGGGGATAAGATGAGGTAGGGTCAGAGGTCATCCAGTTTAAAGAAATTTATCTAGGCTCACTTTAAAACCCACATAAATCTTTCTCTCTTCACTTTGGGGATAGACAGCTAGAGGAAGTGAAAAACATGGCAAAAGATTTGTAGATAGCTTGTCATTTGGAGGCAAAGGTAAAAGAGTGGAAGCCCCCCCACTATGAGATTTTTCCCATTTCTCATCACTTTCTGTTTTTCTATTCCCCAGTAAGGTGTAGAAGGGAAGAAAAAGCAGTCTGTATTCACATCATAATTAGTGCAAGCTTGCCAAGTTGAGAAATGTCCAATAGACAGTAAGGACCCTCTTGACAAGTATATCATAGTCACACTGTGGGATACTCATTCATCACACAGCAAACAGCCAAGTAGCTGCAGTTCATGTACCAGGTGCCCATCACAAGGGCACACCTGTATTTCAGACAGGTTATCATGGCACATATATCCCCATTGCTTTTGCCCAGGGGGATCTAGTATCTGTATCTCCACTCTCGTCATGTGGATGGAAGCACAGCTGCCTTGCAATAGGAAAATTCACCATCTTTTTCTGGTATGAGAGATGCACATTCAGCCAGAGGTGGGGGAAGACTACACATCCTAAAGGACACAATACGGAATGATCTTCTGAAAATGATGTCTAGCACAGAACCCATTCCATAACAGTGCCTGGGAAGCTTTTGAAGAAACACAAGAGGAGTACATGGAGCATGCAGTGCCTCCAGTGATTTGCATCCAGCCTGCAGACTGAACATGGGCATGAACACTCTTGGAGTAGTTTGATCAGATACAATGATAGGAAGGAAAAAAACCAAACAACTAAGAATTGATATCCTGTAATATAAAGGATGAAAGACTAATGAAAAACTTACCTGTTTTAAACCAATCTACTACCATAGTTGTCTAGTTTATACCCAAAGACAGAAATGTCATAGGAAAGGGAGATGCTTTCATTTATCCTCTCATACTCCCTGCACCTTCCAAAGTATGCACAGTTTATGGAGGGCAAAGCTTATGATTTATATAATAATATATTGTTTAATGTTCACATGATAATATTACAATCCCATTCCTCAAAACATCCATCATATTTTGTTCTCACATCTACCAGATTTCCAATGATAGATAGCCAAAACACTGCAGCAGGAAAGATAAAGCCCATGATGTGAATTTAGAGGCACTTTGCCCATTGTGCATTTATGAGTACATAATACTTGGCATTTGAAGAATCCTTTGGCATACTATTCACAGAATAAAATCCAGAAACTTGAGAGATGCAAGTTTAAAAATATGTGAAAAAGACCTGATTTATCACCCCAACCTGATTTCTAAATGCTGTTAATTTACAGCTGTTTAGTGATATATTTAATAGCTATGATTAAAATAATATTGTGGAAAAACTACAGAAGATGAAAGTAAATTTTTCTTGTATATATCCATGGATATCTATGTTATGAAACAGCATTATAATGAAACATCTCATTATGAAACAGCAGGAGTATGCCATTTACTATGAAAATAATACTATTGTAGGACTACTATAACTTTTTTTGCTTTGATTTTGGCTTTAGAACTTGACTAAAGATGCAATCCCTTTTCTGAAATACACTCCAATTTGTACCAAGTATATTTATGTCCATAAGCATTTGGCAGTGCTAGTGGTCAAGGAGCTGTGGAAACTGCTGCTCTCTGTGAAATTTTTCCTCGGAATTTCTCGTCGCTTAAAAAAGTTTCAGCCTTGTCACATGTTTTCAAGGCCACTGCAGGACAGCATCAGTGTGTACTTCTGAAGTCTGCCAGGGGAAGATGCTGATTACTGTAAAAGGGAAATGTTTTCTTGATATGGGAGTGATGTGGAGGGGAGAGGGAGCTAAGGGTCATGGTTTAGCACTAAAATGGCTGCCAGGTTTACAATGGCAAGTACTGAGGAGCTCCTGGGTATGATCACATAGGTATTTCTTTTTCTGACAGGATGCGTATGATGTAACTACACTTTATCTGACACTAGCTCTTTTAATGGAACTGGAATTTTTCCTTCTTCTGATTTAACTAGTAAACTTATTGCTAATGATTTAACTAGTAAACTTATTGCTAACAATTGATTTTTTTAAAGGAAAGAATAAGTAATCTACCAATAAAATCTCTTTAACCAGGGAGAGTCAGTTGTTCATGCACTGTGTCTCCATTTTCTGCAACTACAAGAAAAGACAAAAGCCCAACCCAAACAGAAGAAGGAAATGCTTATTCCTGGCTTCACCCCCTCCACATTTAAAATATACAATCCTTTTGTGCTATGGAAAGAAAATACTATATTTTGTCAATAAGCTATTATGAAGGAAAATAACCAATTATTATTTTATTTGTATTTATTCTAGTAGTTTCAGCTCTGAGCCAGAAGCAACACATTCCAAAATATTAACTGCTACACCTATACAGGTCTAGAGAACACTGGAAATGCTAAGAAAAAGCAACACTTGTTCATCAAAATTTGGGCCTTCTGTCTTACAGACTGTCTTGGGTTGCAGTGTAAGGTGGAACCAAAAGTAGATATTCTACTACGATGTACATAAGCTGTTAAAATGGGTGGAGCAGTGTTATCTTCCCCATGACTCAGCCCTGATAACCCCCTCAGGGAAGCAGGAGCCACCCTGGGGGGTTCCATCTCTGCTAATGGGCTCTCAGGGTCTCTCAGCATCACTCATAGAATCACATCATCCCATTGTGAGTGCTCCGCCCAGGGGGAGGGACTAAACATGCCTACCTGCATATAATCTAAGGTTTGGAACACCATGAGGGGATTACCACTGCATTTCCAGAGGACAGGAGCTCTCGATAACCATGCTGGACCTCCAGAGAAGGACCAGACCCTTCTATAGGATCACTCCATCCATCCATTGCAGCCACCATTTAATTAGACTGCTACCACAACCCTGACCAACAGGGTGTCAGGTTGTATTCTGACTTTGTCAGTTTTAGCCAGTGTTTCTGTACTATTGCCTTTATTCTAATTTTCCTATTAAATTGTAATTCTGACTTGGAATCTCGCAAAATATTTGTGTGGAGATAATTCCTAATGCTGGTTTGCCGTCAAACCAATAGATAAGCGTATCAGTTGGAGCTGAAATTACAAAAACCAATCCTTTTGCAGACCTGAGAGGAGGAAAGAATCAGCAGTGCAAAGGCAGCACCACAGAACTGACAGGAAATGCTCAAGGTTGGCAACTTCACTTTTTACTCCTTTGAAAAATTTGTATTATATGTTTTGAACTTTCCTACTTGCTGATGTAGGGTCCACTGCCATCACAGAAATACAAGAAAAATTATTCTAAAACTGGCAGGAGGGTGCTTTGGAGATAACTGCTAGTTTTTCGTAAGAGTGGTCCTGTTTCTCCTCTGCTGAGACCCAATTCCTAATCCATACATACAGGATAAAAGCATATGGCAGAAATTTTTCAGGTAAAGCGGCCCAGAACCATAAATGTGGAACAGAAAACGGAAAGACTGTCTTTATCACCTTGCATGAACAACAGCAGTTTTGTCATTTTCCCCGTACTCTAAACAGACTGGAATCAGTAGCTTTGAATTCATGACATTCCTTCTCACACTGATCTCCAGCTCATAATAAGCTAGTAGCTTAGCAGTATTTTTTTTCCTTTTCCTTTTTTTTTTTTTTAAATTGGCTAGGAAGGCAGGCAAGCTTTACAACCAAAACAATCAATTTCAAGCTGCCGAACCCAATCAGGCTGATTTGAGAGTGACCCTTTAAATTGAGTGTGAAATTGGGAGATGGAGCTCCTCTTTCCTACCCCAGAGCTGGTGGAGAAACCATCACTTCCTTTTGTAAGTGGGTGCATTAATAGTTGTGCTGTTCTTGCAGACATTATGTGCTAACAAAACTATGTGTGCCTGGTTCTGTAGCAGGTTACAGGGGAAAAACAAAGAGAAGGCCATCTGGCTCCACCAGTTTGTATGTATAATGTCCAGATACTAATGCTTAATGCACTTGTAAACCTAAGTTGTCTCTCTCTCTCGGGGTCTGATTTTAATTTGGGTAATATTCCCGTTAATAATAACATCTAATTACAACATCCATTAAAAGTTAGTAACATTAATTTAACAGGGAGAAAATCTAATAGAGTTCTTAGAG
Organism: Toxostoma redivivum; assembly: GCA_013397375.1. Taxonomy (NCBI): domain Eukaryota; kingdom Metazoa; phylum Chordata; class Aves; order Passeriformes; family Mimidae; genus Toxostoma; species Toxostoma redivivum. Next base: position 92,425 of record VXBI01006776.1, on the reverse strand, counting down.
TGGTATTGGCATTTTTCCATTAAATTAATGTTACAAACTTTTAAAAGGATGTCTTAAATAGGCATCGTTAGTGGTGGGAATATTAAACAAATTAAACTCAGGCCCTTAATATGAGGTGGGAGCCTATTTATGAATCCAAGCAAAGGTGTCTGCTATGCCTTTCAACCCATTTAAAATGTTCAACAGGAAGCATAAGGCTGTGCAAAATTTGCAGTACCTAACTTTCCTTCTAGTAAAGGCTCAAATGAATGACTTTTTTTTTTTACAGTATCTCTTTGGCTGGCCATGTGGTCCACACATTCCTTGCTTGGCTGCTGCTGTTCTTTCTTTCCAACAATGATGTTCTGGCCTATTAATTTCCCACCTTTTGGTTATTTTGGTTTGTTTGTTTGCTTTGTTTGTTCCTTTGTACAAAGAAGGAGATAATGAAACCAAAGGATGACCAGTTCTCCTACTACTTAGGCAGAGGCCTTGGCAGCTTTGAAAGAGACTCACATATTTGTCTAAAGAGGGAGAAATTGTATCAGAGACGTACAGGTTTTAAAAGGCATGGTTTTTGTCTAAATCCAGACCTCATCTGCAGAAGGCATCACCTACAGTTTAAACATGAGCCTGCTCAGATGGTCGAACCGAACTGTTAAGGGATTAATTTTTTAAAGATGATTCTTAGTTTACAGGCTGACTAGGGACAGAACTTTTTATAAGGCAAACATTGGATTAGACAGATTATATTCCCCTTGGGGTAAGGACAAAAGGAAGAGCTATGTGTGAGAGAAGTTAGTCAGATGCTTAATGTAATACTGGAAGAGGATCAGCAAGGGACTGGCCTCATTTTGTGCCCCATGTACAACACAAGCTTCTAGCACAGTCTATTGTTAATGCTTCAATAATACAACAAAATTTAATAAAGCAGCACTGACAGCAAACCCAGCAGAGCAGTGCAGCGCGGTCAGACTCAGCAGGCTTTAATAATGCATGGCTTCAAATTTTCAGCCAGCACTTTGCTGCTTCAAGACTTTCCAAGTAAACACACCATATTCAGAGTACATGGAATAGATACTAGGATGGGATCTAGATATGAGCAGTTTGTGTTTGATCTCTCTGGACTTGTGCAGCCCTTCTGATTACGCACTGTTAAAATTTATTAAATCCCTTTTTAGAATAGTCTGATCTAATGTAAATACTGAAATAAGAATGCATTCAAGCTTACAAAGCCCCAAAATTCAC